>CAJHZI010000533.1:1042500-1450000 GCA_905160935.1 Enchytraeus crypticus | reverse complement strand
CGGTATTTCACAAAGTGTTGTATAACTCTCGTTTTAGTTTGTTAAAACCAAAGATCTTTAAAATAGGTAGATAGGGCATGACTGTTGTTTCAGCGATACCCGTTTTGTAACAAGAGCAACTTGATTTCCAACATTCTCCAATTAATCGAAAGGGTAAGCAAAGCCCCTTTGACATATGTGTATTTAATAGCAATATCTGTAATTTCAGATTTATTTCATGATATTCGGTCTCTAAACGGTTTTAAGATGATGTATTGTTGCGCATTTGGGTATACAAATTCCAGAAATCCGGAAACTAAAGAACGGGGAATATCCTTTAAGAGATTTTAAGTAAAATTTGTTTGCATCTTGTATTATAAAAATATATATCCAATTAATAGGAATTCGTTTCAAATAATTTTTTTTCATGACGATATGTTGGAGATGTGTCGATAAATGTGCTCCTAAAGTGTTTAATTATCGTTCAAAATATTTTAAAGTGCTCAAAAACTACAGTATTTTATGCCTTTAAATAACGATCAGCTGATATTGTTTACGTCTGGCTACCAAAAATAGTTGTTGGCATCCGTGCAATTCTTGAACTCAATGTTTACAATGGTTGAGATTGCCTTTGACACTTCTATTGTTTTTCTTTATTCTATGGTTATAACGTATTGAGAAGTCTAATGATGCTCTTATTTCTTCCATGTACGGTGGCTCGCAACTGCCATAAATTTTTTTTTTTTTTGAAACAAAAAATCAAAAAAACAAAAAAACAAAAAAACAAAAAAACAAAAAAACAAAAAAACAAAAAAACAAAAAAACAAAAAAACAAACAAATCTTTGTTACTATAAATAGCCACTTTGTTACTATAAATAGCACACTAGCAGTATCTATATCACACATAGTCATGACAACATCCAGCACTCGATCTTGAATCAAAGGCCAGCCTATGTGCAAAAAATAAAGTTTATTGTCAATGACAACATCGAGCACTCGATCTCGAGCCAAAGCCAAACCGATGAGCACAAAATTAGGTCAAAAACGGTGCAAATCCAAAATTCAGTTAATTAGTCATGTTAAGTGAATTCGTCAATGACAACATCGAGCACGCGATGTCAAACCAAAGCCAAGCCGATGAGCAAAAAGGAGGTTAAAACTGTGCAAATTCAATATTCAGTTAATTAGTCATACTAAGTGAATTTGTTTATGACAACATCGAGCACTCGATCTTGAGCCAAAGGCAAACCGATGAGCACAAAATTAGGTCAAAAGCGGTGATAATTACAAGGTGAGTCTTTGGACTGATTTTCTGCATTTTGGAATTTGCACCGTTTTTGACCTAATTTTGTGCTCATCGGTTTGGCTTTGGCTCGAGATCGAGTGCTCGATGTTGTCATTGATACGGTGGCTCGCAACTGCCATAAATTTTTTTTGAAACAAAAAACAAAAAAACAAAAAAACAAAAAAACAAAAAAACAAAAAAACAAAAAAACAAAAAAACAAAAAAACAAAAAAACAAAAAAACAAAAAAACAAAAAAACAAAAAAACAAAAAAACAAAAAATCAAAAAAACAAAAAAACAAACAAATCTTTGTTACTATAAATAGCCACTTTGTTACTATAAATAGCACACTAGCAGTATCTATATCACATATAGTCGATGACAACATCCAGCACTCGATCTTGAATCAAAGGCCAGCCTATGTGCAAAAAATAAAGTTTATTGTCAATGACAACATCGAGCACTCGATCTCGAGCCAAAGCCAAACCGATGAGCACAAATTAGGTCAAAAACGGTGTAAATCCAAAATTCAGTTAATTAGTCATATTAAGTGAATTCGTCAATGACAACATCGAGCACGCGATGTCAAACCAAAGCCAAACCGATGAGCACAAAATTAGGTCAAAACGGTGCAAATTCCAAAATGCAGAAAATCAGTCCAAAGACTCACCTTGTAATTATCACCGCTTTTGACCTAATTTTGTGCTCATCGGTTTGGCTTTGGCTCGAGATCGAGTGATCGATGTTGTCATTGACGAATTCACTTAGTATGACTAATTAACTGAAGTTTGGATTTGCACCGTTTTTGACCTAATTTTGTGCTCATCGGTTTGACTTTGGCCCAAGATCGAGTGCTCGATGTTGTCATAAACAAATTAACTTAGTATGACTAATTAACTGAATATTGAATTTGCACAGTTTTAACCTCCTTTTTGCTCATGGGCTTGGCTTTGGTTTGACATCGCGTGCTCGATGTTGTCATTGACGAATTCGCTTAACATGACTAATTACCTGAATTTTGGATTTGCACTGTTTTTGACCTAATTTTTTGCTCATCGGTTTGGATTTGGCGCGAGATCGAGTGCTCGATGTTATCATTGACAATAAACTTTATTTTTTGCACATGGACTGGCCTTTGATTCAAGATCGAGTGCTGGATGTTGTCATCGACTATGTGTGATATAGATACTGCTAGTGAGCTATTTATAGTAACAAAGTGGTTATTTATAGTAACAAAGATTTGTTTGTTTTTTTGTTTTTTTGATTTTTTGTTTAAAAAAAAAAAAATTGATGGCAGTTGCGAGCCACCGTATCCATGTCTATAGGTTCTATCTAAGCTGATCACTGTTTTCCATTTAGGTTTTGTATCTTTCCTTGCTAGGCGGCTACGCAATTCTTTTTCTCTTGTTTCTGTCATTGTATCATGCAATGCTTTATGGACTTATATCTGAAGTAAACGAGTGATGCTGATGATGATTTTTGCGCTTTCAATTTAATTTGTTAACTTGACAGGAAGCCTTTCTAACAGCTGATTCATATTTATTAATTAATTAAATAGGTTCGCCGTTAAATGTCGGCGTAAGACTGCATATTAATTCCGACATTTTACATATTTTCATCATCAGTAAAGGTTTTGATTTACGATGCTTTATGTAAAACTGTGAATTATTATAATCTAGGATTCTAACCGTGTGGTATGCTGCACTGTAATTTTCCAAATGCGCCTGTAAGAAAAGGGGTATTGAGTAGCCAAAGTGGCGTGATTTAATGATGCCTACATTAAAAATAAAATAAACAAATATAAAAGGCATTTAAATTGGTATTTAAAAATAATAGTAAAGCATAATAATACTATAATATATATTTATCTGCTTGAGGCTGATTCATATCTACGACTCTGTACTTTATTTATATACAATTATAATGCTGTTTACAGTGATATTGCACTGTTTACTATGAATCAACCATCAATCGTCAGTTATTGATTACATGGAACTTAATTCTTAGTAAGATAGCATTTTAAAACGTGTAGATGATCATTAGTCACAATTGATGACACAGAACGTAGTATTTTAGCGTCATTTCAGGTGATATATTAGTAGAGTTTAGTGCTAAGTGCTTCCTAGTTTCTTGATGATATAAACAGTAGCGGCGCCAGGATTTTTTCCGAGTAGGCTAAAATTTTTCTTTTCGTCATAATGTGATGAGCCGGGGGGGAGGGGGGTGGTAACAGAATTTAGAAACTTCAAGTTCAATACATCATTTTCTTTTTCGATGTTTCGTCAGACTCTGAGTTGAGCGGGGGGGGGGGGGTGTTGTGCTGTCAGAGTTGCGCCTGAGACCCTGAGCCTATCCCAGCCTATACCAATAGTTATAGGTATAGGCTGCATGTGGTAAAATTGCATCCGTAAAAATCCTGCGGGAGCGGGAGAATTTTGTTTCCGGTAAGCTACACTAGTAACACTACACTAGTACACTACAGGCTACAAATTACAATATCTAGGCGTCTACGTCATCTACACTAATTAAAGTAGTATAAATGAAATATAATCCGCACGCCACAGGAATTACAGAGTTAAGTTTTCATTCTTTCCAACTTGGTACAAGTTACATA
Organism: Enchytraeus crypticus; assembly: GCA_905160935.1. Classification (NCBI taxonomy): domain Eukaryota; kingdom Metazoa; phylum Annelida; class Clitellata; order Enchytraeida; family Enchytraeidae; genus Enchytraeus; species Enchytraeus crypticus. The sequence continues at coordinate 1,446,121 of CAJHZI010000533.1, read as the reverse complement.
ATGTCATAAAATCAATCTAACAAACAAATGTTTTTGGAATACAGATCAATTAGTTATATTTACAACTTCATCAGAGTTTTATAATTAACTGAACGGTTATGAACCCCATTTAAATAGCAAATGAGATTCGCCTACTGGCAAGTTTTGCAAATTCGTCAACTACCATGAAAGGATCCTCGTTCAGTCGATTGCTCAAATCTCAGTTAATGGACAACAGTGTTAAATTTGATGATCTGTCCTCAACCATAGTCATGCGCAGTAATGATTTTATTCGATTTAATGAGCTAAAACTTCTTTCACTACTTGCACTAGACATGGGTATGGTTAACACTAGCTTGTAATAAAGAAATAAATCGAAGAAACTTTCTTTCATTGCAAAAAGGACTCTGTAGCAGCCCATGACGCTGTCAGCTTTCTCAGCAGTGAATAAATTCTTCGCAACTGGTATCTGATTTTTCAAAGAATCTATATTAAAACTGAACCGACTAAACTCTTTGCAAAATTTCAATATTTCTTCAGAGTTCATGAATAAATTGTTTTGAGGTTCAGCAGCCAATAGTCCTTTACATAGAGCAATATTATCCAAAAGTCGTCTCGACATTTCAGAGATGAATCGATCAATAATTTCAAAATAAATAGATCGTAGACTTACTCGAATTGTTTGAATGTTTGTGCTACTGCTTCCGGTTGTGCTTAACAGTAGGCTGCCTGTAAGTCGCTTAGATAATATTTTTCGGCGTTTCATGCTTCCAGGTGCGGAATCAGGATTTGGTACTTCTACAAATATCTTTTCTGCTAACACAGCAGCAGATCTCCATATTTCTTCGAATTTGACTTCACTTCTCATTTCTTTCAGAGTACTTATTGTAGCTTCGCACAAGGATATAGCTCGTGTATAAATTAATTCAGGATTTTGAAGATACTCCGACAGTGTATTTGTTGTGCCAAGTACTTCGTTCATTAGTACTAGTAGTAGCAAAATATTAAATGACTGCAGCTGGCTGATGTAACCTTTGCACTCTGCTGCTTCACTAGGTTTGCCTTTCTCCGTTATTTCTTCTAAGGCCATAATTACAGCGTCAATCCTGTTTCGGAAATAAAACACCCCTTTTTTCTTGCTGGACCATCTCGTTTGGCAACTTTGAGGCATTTTCAATACTTCGAGTTGAAGTTCCTTTTGCGACTCTTCAAAATATTCACTTCTCAAGACAGAATTACACTGAAAATTGTATATGGCTTGCAGCAAATAAGTCCTTCAGCTCTGGAATGTTTGAGCAACAGTCGACTAAAACCAGATTTAGACGATGTGCATAACAGTGCACATAGGGACAAAAACCGCCAACTATGTCAGATATTCGTTTTTTCACACCAGTAACATCTCCTGACATTGTACTAGCTCCATCATATGTTTGTGCAACACATTTTTTTATATTTAGCCCTGTTTCATTTATAATTTTGATGATAGACGATGTAATTGACTCGGCATCAAATTGGTGCAAATATAGAAACGCAATAAATCTTTCTTTCACATCTTCACCGTGTACATATCTTAAACAAACACTTAACTGTTCAATACCTCCTTTATCTTTAGACTCATCTGCTATGATTGCAAATGCCTCAGTCAGATTACGAATTTCGTTGGCAATTATATTTTTTACCAAACATCCACTTACATTCAAAATTTCGTTTTGTACTTCATGATTTATGTACTTTGCATTATTTGGCATGGTCTCTGATTTCAGCTAGTCCGGACATTTTCGTTTCAAAAGCTCAAGTATTTCTAAGAAGTTCCCCCTGTTTGTTGATTCATCGTTTTCTCGGTGACCTCTCAGGGCAATGTCTTGTTGCACACACATCAAAATCACTTGAACGTGAGTTGCCAATACTTCACAGTTCCTTATTATGTCACTTTTGTGGTGAACAGATATCTGACTAGCAACAGATCCGCTTGTCTTCGACTGGATGTAAGCTGTATATTTTTCAAATGAAAATTGATGTGCGGATTTACCGGATGCGAAATGGTTTTCAAATTGCTTAGGCATATTTTTCCAATCAGAAAATTCGGTGATGAACCAATTTTGGTTGGCAGTAGGAAAATGTCGACAACATAAGCAGTAAACTTGATCTTTTACGACCGAATATTCTAACATGTTATACTTTTCATACCAAGATGAATTAAAGCTGCGGTTTTGCCTTCCTATCTGGGTCTTAGGAAATGTTTTCAATCTAGGCTGTACAGGTGTGGAATCTTTGTCCTTGCTAATGTCACTTGGTGCTGCTACAGTTTCACTCATTTTGATTCACAATTTCACAAATGTCAGGGAAATGACTGGAAGAATTGGAATTATTGTCTAAATTAAAAATAAAACTTATAATTATCGATATCAATGTATCAAAATAATTATCAAGAATCAAGTTCATTTCAATTAATTTACGACTTTTTAGTGATAGTGTGATAGATTATTATAAGAGAAATAAATTACTGTCAAATAGTTTAACTTAAGTTATAATAATCTTAAATCTAGTAATATATAATTTTTGAATTTAACGAAATTAAATTAAATTAATTAAATTAATTTAGTGTCACTGTGACACTAAATTAATTAATTTATTACCGTAATTTGACTTCAAGTGTAAAGTAATATTAATTTAGGCTTTAAAGCTTCGCTTATATTGTTTACCGGCACGACTGCGCCAATTTGCATCAATCACAGCATTCGTTGAATGATTTTCAGTGCAGAATCAGCGTTTCGCATCTTAACTGACCTAATTCGCTGAGAGTTGTCCAATGATAGTGTTTGTTACAAAAGTTACACGTTATATTACCTTTCTGTTTTAACAGTCGACGAAACTTATAAATTACAATTCGCGTCAAGCGTAAATAAAAAGATTGTAATTTGTAGAACGACTTCTGAACGAGAGATCGGAGAGAAAGTTTACTACATCATTTTGACGACCAAAAAATTTTTTTTTTCAAAAAACCGAGTAGGCTATAGCCTACTCCAGCCTATGCCTGGCACCGCCACTGGATATAAAGCAGTCTACTTTAGCTTCTTACTGCTAAGATCATTCTTACACACATTAATCTACTTTAACTTCTTATGACTAAGATCATTCGTACACGCATCTTTCTTATCACTCTCACCTTTTCAATCTGCCTATCATAAATTCTACTCAACTGAAATGGCACTAACCAAGATCCACAATGATCTCTGTCTAGCCATGGACGCTCAGCACATATCTGCCCTAGTTCTTCTCGATCTCTCTGCCGCTTTTGACACCATAAACCACAATATACTCCTTTCTAGACTCAATTCTTGCTTCGGAATCTCTGACAAGGCTCATGGTCTCCTATCTTCATACCTTTCACAGCGTACCCAATCTGTAATTATTGAAAACACTTTATCACCATCCTGCACTCTACCTTGTGGAGTCCCTCAGGGTTCTGTGCTTGGTCCCCTCCTTTTCACCTTATATACTACCCCTTTAAGTCATTTGCTAACTGATTCCATGCTTAAATTTCACTTTTATGCTGATGACACCCAGATTTATGTCTCGTTCTCTAGTCCTGATTCTTCTGATGCTCTGTCTAAGCTTACTTCTACCCTTGATCTAGTTCACTCTTGGTTTTGCGCCAGTCGTCTTGTTGTCAATCCTTCAAAAACAGAATACCTTCTCATTGCAGACTCCCCCATACTAAATATCTCTGATTTGCTTGATTTTGCGTGGGCCAATTTTTCTGAAGTGAGGTTGTTTGATCAACCCCAAACGACCCTGCAGCTAAGCCATTGTTGAGGCCAATGAGTAGCATTACTGTAGTGATAGGATTTAGTGGAATCATATTTCTACAGAAAAATACAGACTATTTATTGCATACATGTGTTCTATATAGTCAAATATATTTTTCTTTAAGATTTTGATTATTTCAGTTTATATCTTTGAAAGTGAATTTTGGTATCATGTATAGAGTGATATTTTGTCAATTTTCTTGCTGCACATTTATAATTAAGTTGAACTTTCTATAGTATTAGTTAAATAGTTTTCATAATATTTTCAGAAAGAAGGGAACTATATATAGCTTTGTTTTGGTCAGTTGAGTCTAAAGCTGAAAACTTGAGAATGTCTCGGGTAAGTCAATTTTAATAGCTTATCAATTATTAAAATAATTAATTAATCTTCTGATGTGCGTTATTTATTATTTTCTTTAATAGTTTTAGCAGTTTATCTTTAGCTGTATGTTGCTGATAATTTCCTATTTAGAACAATTCTAGTTTTAGTTAATCACTGAAGTAAGATCTGCTGTTGGAAGATTTTTATCATTGACTTTTGACATTTTCATTGTTAGATAATAAATTGAATAAATAAATAGGTGATTAAAAAAGTGGGTGTCCCACATCCCCCAGTGATTGTGAAGTCTTGTGTAGGGGCTGATACACTGACGTAAAGACGAATGTAAAACTGCTGTATATGTGTATACTATTGCATTGTATTGTGCTTTACAACAGATGAAGGCAGGAAAGTGTCCCACTGATGAATTGTCGTTGACAAATTGTGCCGTAGTTTGTGAGAAAGATTTTGACCTGAACAGAGTCAAGTTAGTTCCTCAGAGTTTTATTATTTAGAAATGACTCCTTCTGTTCTTCAAAAAGCTAATAATGCTTCTTTATTTTCTCTTTTTCTGTTTCATATCATTTATTTTTCATTTATTATTTTATCATTTACTTCTTTTACTTTCTTTCTCTCTCTCTCTCTCTCTCTCTCTCTCTCTCTCTCTCAAGTTCCAACCAGTAGTAGGCTCAAAGTCCTGAATCCAGAATCCATCATAAAAGCTAAGCCTTTACCAAACCTTGATGGAGCCTTAATCTTGGAAAAATATGGTTTCTGGGGTGATCTGCAATTACTTTTCTCAGTTCTGCTTTTTTAACCATCTATTACTACAAATACAGTTTACAATTGGTTTAATTTGTAGTCGCCCGGATGCAACAAGGGATAATATTTTTGTACTATAATATATTCATCATCATCATCATCTTCTGTTAAATCCCAGTTTAACTAGGTTCGGGATACGAATAGACCTTCTCCAGTCCTCCCTGTCCCACACCATATCATCATGTACTATAATATATTGAGAATAGTAAATAATAGGTATACGAAATAAATTATTGGAAAAGAACATTAGAAGTAAATTGTGCAATTTTTCATTTTGCTGCAGGATGGCCCATTTAGATGTGATAGTGTACTACTTTTTGTAGAATTGTGTACCTGTTACTTATAATTTTTCAATTCACTAAATAACATGCATTATAGTAAAATGACCACCTAAGTTAATATCTATCAGTTTCAATACAACATGTTGAAACCATTGGAAAATTAGTCTATTTTCTGTATAACTAATCTTACAAATGTCCTAGATTTTCTCTCAGAACAATGCGACCGATAATATAATCGAACCCACGAGAGTTCAATTCACCTCAGGATCAATCATTAAAAATACCATGACGTTACCTGACACCTTTAACCACTATGCTATTGAGACATTCAAACTTTTAGGTATTACTCATTAGAGAGTGAGTAGTACGTTAACATCATGTGAATTTTAAAAATTAAAACAAGAGTTATGACATTTCTTTAAGCTGCTAAAATTTTTGAAGAAATGCTGAAGCACATTAATACTATAAAAAATCTTAAAGATCTTGGCAGATCTTGTAAATATGTAAAGTGGTTCAACTGTCATACATGGATAATTCTCAATAATATTAATGAAAAAAGTGCATGATGCCAATATCACAGAAGAATAAGGAGCTAATCAAAGCATGACATCCATTTCCTATTGTATACACCCTGACAGTAATGAAACAAACACTGGATATGAATCCTGCGCCTATAAATCCTGCGATGAATCCTGCGCCAGTCGAACCCTTAACCAATCATGCTACAGCTTAGTCCAGTTCGTCCCCTCAACCGAGTGCAACGTTAGCAATGTCAAATATTTAGCCTAAGGAATATTTAATGATAATTGCTCAAGTAATTAACTACATTGAGTGTGGTCTCTCTTTGACAGACTGTGACACATAGCTACTCTCGTGTGTTACAAGTGTTTCTAAGCTGACTTCGAACATGTCTGCTTTGCATTGTTTCAGACATATAGACGTCTATACTGGAGGAACTCATCACTTTGTCTTCTCAGTTCTCTCTCATTCCAGCGTGCCCTCAGGAACTGTAGCATTCAATGCTCTCCAGGTGCTCATAAACATTCTTTACTGGATTAAAACAATTTATGTAATAATATTTATGAAGTTTAATTTTGTTAACTCAGTATTATCGTTAGGGTTGCGATTGCTAAAATCAATTGTACAAATTCATTGTTTCTTGTAATATGCAGTATCTACTAATTTCAAGTAGGTTTACAGTGAATTTACCAGAACTGCTACCATCTTTCGTTATTCAATCATTAGTCAAACTTAGGTAGCAGGAACAAGGAAAGAAAGCAAAGGGCTTATTTTAATCCCCAATCATACATGATTACAACATCCAGCTTATTTTTAAAACTATTCCCCGACACCGCATTCACAACCTCCTCACTCAAAGAGTTCCACCTATCAATCACCCTTTGAGAAAATGAAAACTTTCCGAAGTCTGTCCTTACACTAGGCTTAAACAACTTACAGCTATGATCTCTTAAACCATTATTGGAGAATTTGAAAAAATCTGTTGCTCTTAATTCGGTAAGCCCGTGCATAATTTTATAAACCTCTATAAGATCACCTTTAATTCTCCTGGTTTCTAGGGTTGTCAGTCGAACTTCCCTTAGCCTCTTCTCATACCCTAATGCTTTGAATCCCTTAATAGTTCTTGCACTTCTTCAATAAGCTCAATATCCTTCCTGTAGTGTGGTCTCCACACTGACAAACAATACTCCAGATGAGGTCGAATCAAAGATTTATACAATCTTAAAACAATTCCTTTATCTCTACTTTTGAATATTCTCTTTATTAGTCTTAAGGTCCTATTGGCTGCTTTAATAGCCACAGTACATTGTTTCCTCACTTTGAGGTCCTGGCAAAATATTACCCTTAAATCCTTCTCACTCACTACATGCAGTATCTTATTATTTACAACATATTCTTTATTAGGGTTATTTTTACCAAAGTGAATTACCTTACACTTGTCTACATTGAATTCTAAGCCTCATTTTTGGGACCACTTACTTAGCACATGAAAAATTTATTAGTTAATTTATTAGTTAATTAGTTAATTTATTAGTTAATTAATTAGTTAATTTATTAGGTACTTAATTAATTAATTAGTTAATTTATTAGTTAATTTATTAGTTAATTTATTAGTTTGTTTATTAGTTAATTAGTAGGAGGCACCTTGTAAACAAGTAAAGAATTACTATGATACAGTGAATACTGATTATATATGGTTATTCTCTCATTGCTATTGATATGTGCTATTTGAATTAAAAATGATTATTTTATTGTGTAAATTAAACATCTCTTGTATTTTAATAATAATAACAACAATTAGAGTGCTACTGTCATCAATGACAACATCAAACACTATTGAGACAAAATCAAGCCGGCGAGCAAATAGATGGTCCAAAACGGTGCAAATTCCAAAATCCAGATAATCAGTTCAAAGTTTTATTTTGATTTACTTCTTTACACTGTTCATTAGTTGTTTCTAACATTTAGTTTATATTTAGGTGGACACCAAGATTTGCTGTTAAATATTATTGTACAATGTTGTTTTGTGCCATTATGGTTATTCTCTCAGGGTTATTTAAAGAAGGCATGGTAAATCCTGCCTTTTTTGAATAACCTTTCAATAACTTCAAAATCAGAAATTAATTAATTAATTATAGCTACTATAATTATTTTAATATTCGTAAACAAACTTAATTATTTAAAAATGTAAACATTTTAATAACATGACAGCAACTTGAATCAATTTAAAATTTGAATTAATTCAGTTTTCGTTATTGTTTATTTTGATTTGCTATGTAGAGGAAATGGGCCGTGTTGACGTTGAATCAGGACATTGAAGTGCGTCCCTTTCAGTTCAACCCAAAGACGGACACCCTGTCTAACATGGTTCTGGAGGTAGATTTTCTTGCCAAGAAAAAGTAGGTAACCTCCTTGTATAGTTGATAAAATGTTCCACCTCATCACTAAATCACAATTTGTTAAAATAACTTTATGAAATTTAAATTGAATTAGAATATCCTGCATCGTTCAACAACTCAACTTTTCTAGTTGATCTATTAGTGAATAGCTATGTAGCAGGTTGATTTGTAGTTCAGAAGATAAAAGGTTTTGCAGAAGTCTTCTTCTTCAGTGCACTGCCAAGTGGCAGGTTCAAGGTACATATTCATACTTAAAGTCTGCTTTGTCGCTCCATTAGAGTACTCCTTATATCAACAAGTTAATCCCTTCACAAAGTGTATGCTTTATCCATACCTTATGTAGCCTATAGCATGGGAAAAGTATGGCTTCTGACGCGGTTTCCCATTGCCTTCCTCAGAAATTCTTGCAGAAGTATAAATTGTTAATGTAGTCATTTGGTTATTTGGCTCCTATGACAATGGTGTTTTATATAAGTAAATATTCTAGTTCTATGTTCCTGTTCTGTTAACCACAGCACCACCACGGAGCCCTACGACACGGAGAAGATGGCGGTAGAGTTCCTCATGCAGTTTCCACAGAGAGCATTTGCTGTGGGGCAGGAACTGGCTTTCAGTTTTGCTGAGAAGAAAATTCTAGTCTGTAAAGTCAAAGAGCTCGAAGGTTTATTTACTGTCAATAATAGATTTTTATTTTTATTTTCTTGTCGACTCTTATCTTATTCATTTACATTTATCAATTCAATATGCTGTAAACTTTACATAGTAATTAACAACGTGCACTTTTAATAATCTCTACAGATGCACAATAAATAGCCACATAATTATTACATTGAAGTCTTGAATCTAGAGTAGATTACAATTGTAGTGACTTTTAGTTTTACGGGGCACTCTTTTCAGTCATCGTATAGTAATCTTAGGATTGTGCGCAAACTATGGTAGTGATATGTGTAGCGAATATTCCCAATAAAGGGCCACCTAAATACAGACATTGTGTGCATGATATAGATCTAAGCGACATCAGCGAGTGGACTGTATAAAGTTGTAGTAGTGTTGACCGGGTCGCGACATAAAACGCTACTACTGTGACCCTTTTGGTTTCAGCTAAGCTGGCATCAGATTCTGTTACTTTCCACTGTCTTATGCGGCATAATCCAGTCAATAGACCGCAATTATGAAATAATTAAAATTATTTATAATTTATTTGAGAAAAATAAACAGAGCACCATATTGTCAGAGCTGCCACATACACTTTAGATAGGACTCTGAATTTCAAGCAGCATGTAGGAAAGACGAAAGCAAAAGTCAGTACAAGAAATTCAATATTAGGAAAACTGGCGAACTCTCATTGGGGTGCAAAGGCCAACACAATACGCTCCATAGCATTGGCCCTCTGCTACTCTAGCGCTGAGTATGCCTGCTCTGTTTGGGGTCGCTCCACACATGCCCATAAAATTGACAGTGCTCTTAATGCTGCGTATCGTCATATAACAGGTTGCCTGAAACCAACAAGTAAGGACAGTCTGTACTTACTCTCTGGCATAGCACCACCAGCCATCAGACATAATGTCGCAAGCCAAGCTGAAAGAAGTAGACAAGAACAGGATCAACGACATCCATTACATGGTGAAAATCGTCGGAGATCGCGGCTCAAATCAAGGCACAGCTTCTTAAATTCAGTGTCGCCACTAACTCAGTCAGTGGAACAATCTCATCTCCAGATGTGGAGAAAACATCTCCAATCTGTTCCAGAGGATAAAATATGTGTAGAAGCGTCAGAAAGTCTTCCGTGTGGGTGCGATGAGGATCGACGAACGTGGTTATGCTTAAATAGATTTAGGACAGGTCTCGGTCGGACAAAGGTTGCAATGAGCCGATGGGGTTATTATAATGGTTCTACAGTATGTGAATGCGGCCTGGAGGAGGAGGAGGACATTGACCATTTGATGAACTGCAGCTTGACCGGTGATGGGGTCACGCGTGAGGATCTCAGAGAGTTTAATGATCGGGCGAGAAATTGTGTCAGACGCTGGATTAATGCTGTATAAGGACACGATAAGAAGAAGAAGAAGCGAGTTGTATTAAGTTCTGTCCATCTAAAAACTCTTTATCACGTTTTCTTTTTAAATAAAAAGATTACATTTATTCAACAGTAGAATTAAATCTATGTAATGAAAACACATCAAAATACATAAATATTTGTAAATGTAATGATATAACTTTAAAATACATAAGTATATGTAATGACAACACCTTAAAATAAATAATATTTGTAGTGATAACATTTTGCTATGAACAAGCTTAAAAGATAAAAGAAGAACAATTCTTTGTGGTTAAAACGGAAAACTAATCATAACTACTAATATACTATATTCTTTGATAATTGAAATACAATGTGTATAATTATTTTTAGCTATGGACCTTGGAAAAGGTGAAGGAAAGAGTAAACCGGTTAGTATTAAGTGGTTTAAATAAAATATTAAGCATAATAAAGATTTTAAATATTTCTTGCCATCGAGAAGCGATATCGTAATGTTAAAATAATCTGAAAGATTTCTCTCTTCTGCTACAGGCAGAGACATCTCAATGGCAAGTATGCACTAATCATTTCATTAAAAACAAAGCTGGTAAAAGTTAAAATGTTAACGTCAGTTTCCTCACTTGAAAGCGATGTCAGTGACGGGCGAGCTCAAGATTTGAAACCCGCACATACTGATCCGCGGTCGAATATTTTACCGACATTGCACTGGCTTCAGCCTGTGGACAGAATATATAATTATCAGACAGAGTCTGTAAGTTCATTCTACTCACACACGTTAAACTTTCGCTGATATTATTTAATGGTAACGAACAAGTGTCATCATGCCAGGTGATGGAATGCCAGAATTTGGTTTAAATTTAGCTGTGTGTGTGGACCACAATGGGCATTGCGCACACCTCAAGGTTGCGCTTGATGATTGTTACAGTTGATTGAACTGGCAACCTATTGTTTCTAATACCAAGCTAACAAATTAGCACTGGCTGGAGCCAGTGGCGATGTTGGTAAGTTGTTTGACTGTGGATCAGTATGTGCAGGGTTAAAATCGTGGGCTCGTCCGTCACTGACATCGCTTTCGAGTGAGGAAACTGACGTTAACATTAGCTTTTAGATCTTTTCTTTATTTACAATTTTTACATTTACCAAAAAGCAAAGCCTTAAATCAAATTCGATTAATCAATTGTGTTAATTGAATGCATCGTCATCATCAATCTGACGTGGTACTGAGATGTTTCTTCTCTATTACGTCTATTAAATTAATGTTTATTTTCTTCCAGTTTCCTTGTTCACTGATAGTTTAATTTCTTTCCTATCTTTCCTTTCACTATCTTCTTAGATAGCACACACAGTTTTGGTTCGTCTTTCTCTTCACAACATACATAGTGTAACATTTATTTGTGCCAAACATTGACCCATGTTTAAGATGTTATAGAGTGCTGTGTTTATATTGTACAGGTTGAAAAAGGCGTAACAATGCCTAACATGGTGATAAGCTTTGAAAAGGCTGCGAATTCTCCAATCAATCTGATAGGAAGATGCAGGGGGTGTGTAAGACTTTAAATTATTTGTTTATTTGTTAACTAATAATAAAACCTGACTGATAATCCCAGTGGATAACAGTTATGTCATTTCTACTTCAGATGTAGTCGTTTGGAATGTTATTCATTAATAGATTTTGTATTTAAATTATTCAATCCTGACCCTAGCTAAATTGGGATTCAATGGAGGATGACAATGACGATGATGTATTTAAATTTTTCTATTGAAGATAAATATGTGATGGCGTTATTTGCGTTTTAGATTTGGATTGTCTGGGATTATGGGATGGTTTATGCTGACATGCGTTGTCTGCATCATTCAGCCTGTGTTGTCTTTTTTGTCTTTTGCTTTTTTCTGCTCTGTTTCTTTAATTTATGAAATAATTAATTATTAAAGATGTACTCTTTTGAATATTAAATTAGTATTTTTATATGTCGTGCTTGTTGCACAAGCTTTTTAATAAACAAGATTGTGATTTTTTTGTTTGGTTTACTCTATTGGATTGTAGACTTTTATGTTATGTGCTTTGATATAACAGCTGACAGTTGATTCAATCAATCAACTCAAACTGGAATTTTTAGTCAAGCCATTATCGATTGAGCGTCTGGCTGTTTGATTAATTGATTGATTGGTTGATTGCTTGATTGATATCTTGTATGATTGACTGATTAATTGGTTGTATGGTTGATTGGTTAATTGATTCATTGATTGATTGATATATTGTATTATTGATTGACTGATTGAGCAGAAAGTCGAGTCAGACATCGATTATCAACCCAGACTGGAACTTTGAGCAGATGGGTATCGGTGGTCTGGACAAAGAATTCTCTGCTATATTTAGACGATCATTCGCTTCTAGGCTCTGTCCTCCTGAAATCATTGAAATGCTAGGTTAGTTAATCATTTAATTTGGCTGGAGCCAATAGCGATGTCGGTAAGATATTCGACCGCGGATCAGTATGTGCGGGGTTCAAATCCTGGGCTCGCCCGTCACTGACATCGCTTTCGAGTGAGGACACTGACGTTAACATTAGCTTTACCATTTTTTATCAATAATTTGATTGATTGATTGTTGACTGCATGACAAGTTGATTCACTGATTGACTGACTGATTGATTGATTGATTGATTGTTTAGGACTGAAGCACTGCAGAGGCATTCTGTTGTATGGACCTCCTGGAACTGGAAAGACTCTGATGGCTCGGCAGATTGGTAAGATGCTCAACTCTCGACAGCCTAAGATCATCAATGGACCGGAGATACTGGATAAGTACGTGGGGGAGTCAGAGTCGAAGATCCGTCAGCTGTTCGCTGAGGCTGAGGAGGAAGAACGAAGGGTTTGACTCTAATTAGACTAGATTTATTGTCAGATTATTCCGATACTATTAAAGGTTTGACTCTAATTAGATTTGATTTATTATTAGATTATTCCGATACTATTAGATTTAATCTTTAAAGCTTGATTGTTATAATTATTGTTTGACTGTAATTCTATTTATTTTTTTCATATAGTTACACACATGACATACCGCATGTGCTACGTAATTTTCTTTCTTGGTTGCTTTTTTGTAGTTTTCGTTATTTACTCCTTTTTCTCTCCATGGTTATTAGTAATCGTTTCCTTTTGTCTATTAGATTTATTATCAGATTATTGTGATATTATTAGATTTATTATCAGATTATTCTGATATTATTAGATTTATTATCAGATTATTCTGATATTATTAGATTGAATTATTAGGCTTGATTGTTATAATTATTATTTTAAAATTATAATGACTATCCGGACCCTAGCTAAAATGGGATTCAAGGGAAGATGAAGGTAATGAGGATGAAATTATAATTTTTGCTTTGACATTTTTGAGTTCTCGATTTAACATATTCATCAAGAAGTAAATTCGCTATTTGCAGAATGACAATGTAGTGTGGACACTGTTAGCGCGGGGGTAACAGAGCATAACGGGTTTATTAACTGAACATATTTTTTCTAAAATCAAGATTACTGTAGATGTAAGATGCTGTTTTTTTTAAATGAGCGATAGTTCTACGGGTTGCAAGAGGTCATACTGACTTTAGTCTTTAACGGTTGCGTTCATTTAATAATTTTGGAATCGGAGTTATCTTTTACAACACGTCTGATCTTACTATAAGTTACTTATCGTTAATTTATTTTCCTACATTGATATCTTTATTTAATGGAAGATGATGAATCGCTTAACGGGAGATGTTGATGATGATGATGATGATTGATATCTGTGTACTTATCAAAAGTTCATATGGTTTATTTGTCTTCTGTAACTTATTTCAACATTCTGAAGTTTGCAAATAAATAGTATTCTGATGGACTTCAGTGAATTTTGTTTGCGTAGCATGAAAAAGTTCACTAATAGGCTTTGATTGATTGACGGAGTGTTCTCTTTCAGATGGGTCCTAACAGCGGCTTGCACATCATAATCTTCGACGAGATCGACGCCATATGTAAGGCGAGAGGATCAATGGCGTCATCGACAGCCGTGCACGACACGGTCGTCAACCAGCTACTCTCTAAGATAGACGGCGTGGATCAGCTCAACAACATCCTCATCATCGGTACAAGCCACTCTCTACGTTCTGTTCTCTATGTCTCTCTCTCTCTTTCTCTGTCTCTCTCTCTCTCTTCTCTTTCGCTATCTCTGTCTCTGTCTCTCGCTATCTCTGACTCTCGCTATCTCTCTCTCTCTCTCTTTCTCTGTATGTCTCTTTATCTCTCTTCTTTCTTTCTCTCTATATCTCTCTAGATCTCTCTTTCTCGTTCTCGCTCTCTTTCTGTGTGTGTGTTTGTCTCTCTCTCTCTCTCTTTCTGGCTCTTTCTCTCTTTCTCGCTCTCTTTCACTGTGGCTTTTGAGTGACTGATTTATGGATTGATTGATTGAGTGATTGATTGATGGATTGGCTGATTGAATGACTGATTGATGGACTGATTTGTACTGTGTATTCGTGCATATAGTTGCTTACATTACTGTGCATGGCACTGCCAATGCGGTCATTCATTAACGCTCTTACAGTTGATATGTCACTCATGGTTTATACTGTGATTGTGTGACATAGTTAATCGATCTAAAATTAAACGATTGCCTACTACACTTCAAAATATCGAGCATTACCAAGTCCAACGTTTCCTTTAAAACTGACTGCTGTTCGTTTTTTGTATTTTCCTCAAGTTTGCTCTACTTTTATAAGATTAAGAGATTGAAAGAGTTGTCATAACATACCTATTTAATGTTATTTAGTGGTGCCTTTAATTTATAATAAATGAAGCTAAGAAATTATTGAAAATCAAACTGTGCTGCACTTGGATTTTCCTGTGTACATTGTAAGTTACTGCATAATACATTATTGCATTGTATGTTAATCAATCAATCAATAAGAATTTATCGTCCGGTTCCTCGCCATAAGGCGATGTCAGGGACGTCAATACATTGTATGTTATTACATTGTATGTTATTACATTGTATGTTATTACATTATATGTTATTACATTGTATTTTATTATTTGTATAATATTACATTGTATGTTATTATTTGTGTAGTATTACAATGTTATTGCGTGCAACAGGAATGACAAATAGAAAGGATATGATAGACGAGGCTTTGCTCAGACCTGGACGTCTTGAACTACAGATGGAGATAGGTGAGATAGTATTAATGCCTGATGTGTAATCTTGACTATATCTGATTTACTAATATTTAGATATTTTTACTAATTCTAACCAAATATGTGTAAGACTCGAAATATCATGGAAAATCGGCAATTTTGATGGGGAAAAGATGTTTTTTATTTATTTATAATAATACATTACTAAAACTCAACTGTTTAATACTCAAGAGCATATCTTGCTTTGATCGAGTGATTTATTAATTGCTTAACCGCTTGACTTTTACTGAATTTATTTAGTTCATTTAGATTTGATTGATGGTTTGATTGATTGATTTAATTATTGATTGATTGATTGATGATTGAATTATTGATTAATTAATTGACTTATTGATGAATTGAATGATTTATTGATGGAGTGAATGATTTATTGATGGAGTGAATGATTTATTGATGGAGTGAATGATTTATTGATGGATTGATTGTTTGACTTAATGATGAATTGTTGGGTTGATTGGGTGACTGATTGATGGGCTGATTGATGAATTGATTGATTGATTTATTGATGGATTGATGGATTTACTTTTTTAATATAACTTCCGAATTTATTTTAATCTCCACATAGTTGCGCAAGGATACTTTTAAGTATCCGTTAGGTTCGGTCGGGATACTATCGGGGTCCTCCTGCTTATCAGCGTGTTATCTAGTTGATCATCACGCCAACACAAATGATTGATTAATTGATTGTGGTGTAGGTCTACCTGATGAGAACGGCAGGCAGCAGATTCTGAAGATCCACACGATGCGCATGAAGGACAATGGAAAGCTGGATAAAGATGTTGACCTTCTTGACCTGGCAGCAAAGACGAAGAACTTCAGTGGTGCAGAGATTGAGGGTTTAGTAAGAGCTGCCACATCCACCGCCATGAACAGACTTATCAAGGTTAACGAGCTCGAGCTCAATGTCTTTCTCTCTCTCTGTCTCTCTTTCTCTCTCTCTCTCTCTCTCTCAGTATCCTTCTCTCTCTCTCTCTCTCTCTCTCTCTCTCTCTCTCTATCTATATATCCTCTCTGTCTGTCACTGTCATTCTCTGTCTCAATGTCTTTCTCTCTCTCTCTCTCTTTTTTTTTCTCTCTCTCTCTATCTCTCTCTGTGTGTCTATCTATATCTCATCTCTCTCTCTCTTTCATCTCAGTCTCTCTCTCTCTCTCTCTCTCTCTCTAATCTTTCTCTCTAGTCTCTAGTGCTGTGACCTCAACCGCTATGAATAGACTCATCAAGGTTAATGATCTCTCTCTATCCCACTCTTTCTATCTCCCTATCTGTCTCTACTTCTGTATAGTTATCTCTGTGTCTTTCTCTCTTTTTGTCTCTACTGTTCAGATCTGCGACCAGTTCCGCTATGAACAGACTCATCAAAGTTTCCTCCCATCTCTCTTCCTGTGTCTATCTATCTGTATCTCTCGTTGTCTCTAGTATTCAGAGCTGTTACCTCTATTACTGTGAATAGGCTCATTAAGATCAACTAATATATATATATATATATATATATATATATATATATATATATATATATTCGTTTATTACTTGAAATCTGACATACCCCAGAAAACGTACAAACATACATGGAACAAAAAGCATAATATAAGAAAAAATATAATAAATCTTGCTTTTATTTCAAAACAATCTAACAGCCGCAGATAGGTTTCATACGAACATGATTACATTATACGAGAAGATAATGTCACAGTCACGCTAGCTGATCAGATAGCAAAATCTCTCACTAGCTGGTCGGAGAGCAAAATCTCTCACTAGTTGGTTAGAGAGAAAAATCTCCCACTAGCTGGTCAGAGAGTAAAATCTCCCACTAGCTGATCAAAGAGAAAAATCTCTCACTAGCTGATCAACGAGAAAAATCTCTCACTAGCTGATCAAAGAGAAAAATCTCTCACTAGCTGATCAGAGAGCAAAATCTCTCACTAGCTGATCAGAGAGCAAAATCTCTCACTAGCTGATCAGAGAGCAAAATCTCTCACTATCTGATCAGAGAGCAAAATCTCTCACTAGCTGATCTGAGAGTGATCAGATAGCAAAATCTTTCCCTTCTGGGTATCAAAGAACAAAATCTCGGATTTTCATTGTTTTTCTGTGCTTTGAATAGTTTTTAATTTTAGTTTTTAATTGTGCAAAACGTTTCTGTCACTGTTGAGTGTAGGTGGATTCCAAGGTTGTAATTGATCCAGAGGCCATGGAGAAGTTGAAAGTCACTATGGCTGACTTTGACTATTCTCTCATTAATGACTGCAAGCCGGTACGTTCTTGTTGCGTATTCTTTTTACAGTAGATTTATTTGTTCTCAAACTTATTTACTTATGTTTTCATTTGCAAGATTCATTTGCTGGGTATTTTTAAGCTTTTTTCATTTGAGATTACATCAGAGGTATTAACTTGAGACATCATTTCACAAGTTTTTCTGAGAATATTGTTAATTTGCTAGTGTTAATATTGGCATACCACATTAATCCCACCTATCAATCATTATTGTATTAAGAAATATTTCCTGAAAATTAGTTGGTAAAGTTCTTGATTATTTAAAAAATAGTGAATAAACGGATCAGTTTATAGATTTATTGATTTTATTATATAAATGCTTTGTTTTAGTGCGCATTTTGTATTTATATACTATTAAAAATAACTAATATATTGCTTAAATTAATTTTTGTAAAGTTCATCGTACTTTTCAAAGTTCTTTGTTTTTTCTACTTTTTAAAGTTCTTTGTTTAAGTTTAGCTAATTGTTTTATTGAACAACTTTATTTACTGACTATTAGGGTTATGTGTATAATTTCACGTTTGATTAATTGATTTGTGGATTGGTTGGAGCCAGTGGCGACGTCGGTAAGATTTTCGACCGCGGATCAGTATGTGCGGGGTTCAAATCCTAGGCTCTCCCGTCATTGACATCGCTTTCGAGTGAGGAAACTGACGTTAACATTAGCTTTAGTTTTTTAAACGATCGGATGGTTGTATGATCTGCAGGCTTTTGGAGTAAGCAGTGAGGAGCTGGGAACCTACGTGTCTAACGGCATCATACCCTGGGGTGAACCTGTGCACAGGGTGCTCGAGGACGGAGAGCTGCTGGTTAATCAGGCCAGGGATAACGACTCTACACCTCTAGTCACTGTGCTGCTAGAGGGTAGGTATCAGTCAATCAATCAATCAATTACTGCTTGTTAATCAGGCTAGGGATAACGACTCTACACCGCTAGTCACAGTGTTGCTAGAGGGTATGTATCAGTCAATCAATCAATCAATTACTGCTTGTTATTCAGGCTAGAGATAATTACAGAAAAAAACTTGTTGACTCTCATCATCTTTGGATATGATTGAAACACCTGGATATGATTGACAGCTCTGGATATGATTGACAGTTCTGGATATGATTGACAGCTCTAGATATGATTGAGAGCTCAGGATATGATTGACACTTCTGAATATGATTGACAGATCTGAATATGATTGACAGCTCTGGATATAATTGACAGCTCTAGCTACGTGTATTGCTATAAAATAATTATTACATAGTTATAAGAGGGTTACAGTATGGTTATAGGATGATTGCATGATGACTATATGATGGCTGGTGCCAGTGGCGAAGTCGGTGAGATACTCGACCGCGGATGGGTTCGCCCGTCACTGACATCGCTTTCGAGTGAGAAAACTGACGTTAACCTTAGCTTTACCAGCTTTTTTATATGATGGTTATATGATGGTTATAGGCACCCCTGGGTGTGGTAAGACAGCCCTTGCTGCGCAGATTGCTCTCAACTCGACATTCCCGTTCATGAAGATTTGCACGCCTAAGAACATGCTGGGCTATCATGAGGCAGCCAAGGTTCAGGCCATCAGAAAGGTCGTCTAGTACCGTGTCTCTGTGTGAATGTTAAAGTTAAAATTTTCATTAATTTTCAAACTAATGGATCGTATTTGTTATTTACTCAAGAGGCTTATTCGACAATTTCGATTATTTATAACAGATACTGTGTTTTAGTTTAATAGAAATGAAGTGTCTTGACCTCTGGTAATTCCTTGCTTGTGGTAGCTATTATGAAGTAGCTAAAATGGTGTTGTAAATCATATGTGCACATGAAATTATCACTTATTTTGGTTAAGGATTGAAGAAGTGTCATTTTAGTTCTTCTTTTTTTGAACAGTTTGACATACATTAATATATTTAATAGGTATAGTCATATTAGTCGATGATTAAATCTGTGTTTAATCTCTTGACTCGCTTTATATGTATGCTATGTAGTAGCTTTTGAAGCATTATTTTATAAATACAATAGCTAATAGACCTTTATTAGATTTAATAAAGAATTAAATAATGGTTAATTAATTATTATCTATAATTATATTTATTACCTTTAATTTAATAGAATCCAGATCCAAACCAACGTCAGAAAGGGTATTTGGTTGGTGAGCGCCTAGGCTCCAGAAATTACTACACAATTTAAACTAATGGAAAAACTTCAAAAGTCTTTAAGATTGGATCTATTCGTATCCGGACCCTAGTTGAACTGGTATTAAAGGGAAGATGATGATGATTACCTTTAATTTAATAATGGTTTACGTCATCATGGCCGACGGTAGCACTTTAAGTGTATATGTTGTTAACCTGTGAACAGGTGTTCGACGACGCCTACAAGTCTCAGCTGAGCTGCGTTATCCTGGATGACATCGAGCGACTGCTGGGTGAGATAATTAGATAATTACTCCTGAATTACTTAAGTGATCATTTCAACTATTTTAAATGATAAGTGATAATTTTCTCAAAATTATCTTAAGTGATAATTTTGATTATTTCATTTCTCTAGTGTTTTGCCTAATGTAAGGTTCATGGTGTAGGAGGCTATATCTAGTAAACGCTCTATCTGACCTGTAAGATAATTACAGTGATAATTGCATCAGTGATTAACTTATGTGTTCTCTCGATTTATTCTTACTATTGTTTTCTCTGTAAATTGTAAAGCTAAGGTTAACGTCAGTTTCCTCACTGGAAAGCGATTTCATTGACGGGCGAGCTTAGATTTATAACCCCGCACATACTGATCCGCGGTCGAGTGTCTTGCCAACTACACCAGTACTACGCCACTGGCTCCAGCCAAATTGTTTCAATAAAAATGCATTAGTTTCTTTTTCCTTCCCATTGCTAATGTGCCTCCATGTCAGATGTCTCATTCATTGACGCTGTATTTGATTCTTTAGAATGGGTCAGACATTTTTCACGTTGTTGTTTTATTGTTTACTTAACATTAAGTGATAACAAAAAGTATTTTGAAAAAGTCTTAGTTTTGTATGAAATGATTATTGTGGTATATCAGTAGTAAGCAAGCTATAGGCTGACTGGAGCCAGTGGCCATGTCGGTAAGATATCCTACTACGAATCAGTATGTGCAGGGTTTAAATCTTGGACTCTTCCATCAGAGATATGGCTTTCGAGAGGTGAAACTGGCATTAACATCGGTTTTTCGGCTTTTGTACGGCTTTATGTAGATTTAGTACGTACATTATGATTCATAGAACTTTTTGTGGCGCAGTGGTAGAACGCTGTCCTCTTGAACGAGAGGTCGTGAGTGCAAGACTTGCTTTGTGACGTAGGTGTTTCTCTTCTAGAGGTTAGAATAAAACCTAGTCGTGTACACTTGGTGGTGTCAGGCCGAAGGATAGCCGACCTTAAGGTTCGGATTCTTATCTAGTCCGTTCCGTGTCCATAAACCTCTCCATGACCATCCATTATATCCCATTGAATGGGATATAACGACGCATTAAAAGGAAGTAAAAAATAAAAAGTAAATTTGGTGGAAGTCATCATAAACCTCTCGAGATCAGCGAGATGAAGATATTAATTTTTGTGTTCATATTGTTGTTGTTGTTGTCGCTTTCTAAGACACTATTAAATAACTTAATTGTAAGGGTTCTGATTGTGAAATGTGTAATTGTTTTGTAGATTACTCTCCGATTGGTCCGAGGTATTCTAACATGGTCCTGCAAGCTCTGCTAGTTCTGCTCAAGGAACTTCCTCCTCCTGTAAGTTGACTCATTTTTAGAGTTTTGGCTAATTGTATAACTTTAATATTTTATTGCTAGCTCATCATAGAGAGAGTAAGAGACCGTCACTGACATCGCTTTCGAGCGAGGAAACTGACGTTAACATAAGCTTTTAGAGAGAGAGAGAGAGAGAGAGAGAGAGAGAGAGAGAGAGAGACGTAGAAAGAGAGAGAGAGAGAGAGAGAGAGAAGAAAAGTGAGAAAGATAGATACCTAACCAACTTGATTAGCTTTTAAATGCATAATAGGGTTGTGCTCTACTATCAAGATTGATTTTGATTGAGTGATTCAGATTAATAATTATTGGATCAGATTGATAAAGATTAATTCAGATTGATAATGATTATTTCAGATTGATAATGATTATTTCAGATTGATAATGATTGGTCTAGATTGATTTTGATTGACTCAGGCTGTTAATGATTTATTCAGATCGATTTTGATAGATCTATTTAGATTGATTGTAATTGATTCAGATTGATTTTGTAGTATTCAGATTGATTCTGATTTAGTCAGATCGATTTTGATAGATGATTGTAATTTAATTTAATTTAATGGATTGTAATTGATTCAGATTTATTTTGATAGATTCAAATTGATTCTGATTGATATTGATTGATTGATTGATTCAGATTGATATTGATTGATTGATTGAGTATAGACGCAAGCTGCTGGTGATAGGTACGACTAGTAGGAAAGACGTGCTGGTATTGATTGATATTGATTGATTGATTTGATTGATTGATTGATTGATTGATTGACTGATTGATTGATCAGGGACGCAAGCTGCTGGTGATAGGCACCACCAGTAGGAAGGACGTACTGAAATTGATTGATTAATTGATTGATTGATTGATTGACTGACTGATTGATTGATCAGGGACGTAAGCTGCTGGTGATAGGCACCACCAGTAGGAAAGACGTGCTGGTGGAGATGGAGATGCTCAGCGTGTTCCAGTCGACTATCCACGTATCGACGATTAGCACAGTGGATCAGCTGAACAACTGTCTCGAGAATCTCAATGGATTCTCTCCCAGTGAACTCGACGCCATCTCCAGGATGATCGGCGGAAAGAAGTATGCTGGCTTGTCATATTTCTTATCTCTCTCTTTGTGCACTGCCTACTGGCAGGTCCATGGTATATAACGCCTCAACTCTTCCTTATCTTCTGTTTTAGCGTCATGTCTACGTATGAGTGGACCTTTAAATCATCTAACATACCTAATTACGGCCTGCCCCTGCCTCTTTTCCCTTCCATTATGCCTTCTATGACCTCTATTAATAGACCTCCCCCCCCCCCAAGATGTGTCCTATCCAATTCTTCTTCCTATTTCTTAATACATTTATCAGCTGTCTATCTGTACCAACTCTTTCCAGAACTTCCTTGGTACAGATAGACAGCTGATTTCTTTATCTATGAATTCCTAAATCATCGCTGATTATCAGCTGTCATCCATGGCGCTATTAACATACTTAGAAATTATTATTTTGCAGATGTTTTTCACTATCTATTAAATAGACCCCTGATTTGCATTCTGCATTAGCCCTAGATATCGTATAGGCCTAAACGCAACCCCAATCCTTATCCTTCCCCAAACCTTGAAGTTAACCCGAGGGCGTGCCTATGTGTGAAAGAAGTGTGAAAAAATAGTTAAATGTAAAAATGTAATTTTAGCATAGTAACCGGTGGATTGCTTCACCGTTGCAGTCACTCTTTTTATTAAAGTGTTAATAAAAATACGGCACAATATTTATTTTAATTTGCCCACAAGATGCATTAAAAATGTAACTTGTCCGTGATATTTTTTCTTTTGTTGTGTCCGGGACATCGAAAAATAAATCAACCTTTAAATTCCCGTGTCATATGAGGCAACAAAGCATAAACTGAGGAAGGTAACGGGAAAGCACCTCAGGAGCCCTGTTTTTCTCAATCTACATTCTACATATGGTATTGGTATGGCGTAGCCATATCCATACCATATGGGTGGTTTAGGAGTGCTCCATACGGAGCGTGAACGCACACTAGAGACTATGAATATGTATCATGGACCCCTGCCGCTTGGCAGGACACTAGAGAGAGATATTATAATTAATTTTATCCATCACAAATACGTGTAATTCTGAATTTACAGTTCAACAGAAGTTTTATTATTCATAGTGATTTTTACTTGTAGACAAAGTAAGAATAGAAAGTTTTACCAAGATATATTTAAATAAATTTGTGAATTTTATCATGTTCTACCTACAGAATCTGGCAAAGTAAGACTGAATTCATTTCGTTTATATTTGATCCATCTGACGATGTATTTGGTGTTTTTAATATTGCTTTTAATTGTTTGGCAGATATTGCACGTTTTTGCAATGTGTTGCATTGTGCTGCATCTTTTGCATGTCTACGTTTATTTTAGACTCTGGATTGGAGTAAAGAAGTTGCTAGGCTTTGTAGGAATGGCTCGACAGGTGAGTTCAGATAGCTTTATCTTATTTATTTGTCTATAGCTTTATCGCTGCAGTTATAATTAAAAACAAGTATTTTTTAAAAATTTAATTTAATTTCATCAATTCAAAGTTAAACAAATGTAAAAGACAAAATTACAAGGCTTATTAAGTGAATAAGAACAAGTAAGGTGTAAAATGTCAGTATCGTTCAATAGCAAAAAGTAAATTTAAAAAGTTATCTACTTGAGTATTCATTATTATGATTATAATTGTGGTTTTAGTTATGATTGTGGTTTATATATTTTAACATATTTGAACGACTACGTACGACGTACTTACGTGTAATCTTATTCAACGTGATAGTATTCAATTACATTAATTTTGAAAACAGTGTTTTTTCGTCCGATTCGTGCAAATAATGTTCGTTTTATTCGTCTAAATTCGCTAGAAAATAAAATAAAGAGAAAATCTTTATTAGCTCTGGGTAGATTGTGATTGATGATCTTGATTTTGACGGTAAAAACATTCTATCCTAAGGGGATCTAGCATTTATCAATTACTGGAGTCATCATCGCCAAACACGATCTAGTTGTTACTAGATCGTGTTTGACGCTGCGATGTGTCTTTAACATGGACAGAGTAGTGTCTACGCTAATGATGTGTCAAGCCTCGGCTTCTCTACGTTATACATGTAGATGTCCCCAGCAGACGTTTACCAATACCAGTTGTTGTTGCTATCCGTCGCAGACGTCCCTGACTATTACTATAATTATTAACTACGGACATGTTACTGACTAATACTGTTAATACTGTTAATGACAGAGTAATTTTAACTGGAATTTATGAATTTGTTGTAGTTGACTATAGAAGAGAACGGCATGATATTGTTATTGTAGATAATGTGAAATGATGTTATTTCTGTAATTGTCAACTTTGATGTAATGTAATAGAGGGAGGAGGGCCATCGCGTTGCTAAGTTTATTTCTATTCTGGAGGAAGAGGGGAGTCTCTCAATGTAGGGTCAAATATTAACGGTTAGTTTTCTCTAGATATTTGTTTGAAATTTGATTTCGCGTCGCTTTTATCTCCTAGTACTTTTATTATCTCCCTTTATTGTCTCCCTATTGGAAAACTAGAATAAGAAGCTATTATATCTTCTAAATATCACAGTATGTGCACGCATAATATCTTCTAAATATAACATAATGTAAGTGTTACTAGTCAGGGGCGTTCATCCTGTGTTAGCAATGACGCAAGTTGCGTCGTTGGCAAAAATAGGGGGGGGGGGGAGTAGAAAAGACACAGATTTTTGGAAAGCAAGGAAGGAGAGTGGAAAATCGTAAATTCGGCGAAGGGGAAGCGTGCGTGCGTGCTTTGTTGCTCGAGGAGAATGGACGCCCCTGTTACTAGTAGTTCTTTATCCGATATCCATTATCTAATTATCCGTTTGATGGGGCAACGTCATGAAGTTTCAATTGACAGCTCCTGAGATGAATTGAACCCTCGTGGGTTCGAATCCCAGCCGCGCTGATCTGAGGGTAAAATCTCGGACATTCACTGGACTGATTATACGGAAAATAGTCTAAATTGCCTAATGGTTTAAACATGTGGTATTAAAAGTGATAGATATCGACATAGTTGATCATTTCACTATAACGCATGTTTATTATTATTTTGTTAAATTGGATTAAAGTAGATATTGCAGCAATTAACGAGACAGCTCGGGTTATTTGATAAGTAGATGATTACATACAAAGTTTAAAGCTTTTAAACTTTAAAAGAACCCGACGATATCATCAGTGTTAACGCCAATTTCATTTCTCTAAAGCGATATCAGCGATGGGAGAGATACGCATACTGATACGCGGTTGTATACATGTATCTTACCATTTTCTCGTCACTGCCTGCACCTTGTGCAGGATAATCTACAGGATATTTCGCAGATTTACAAAGTAAAATAAACCTGCTGCGGGAATGAATCGATAAGGAGACATAATTGTAATAATCATAATCATCATCTTCCCTGGTATCCCAGTTTAATTTGGGTCAGGATTAGAGAATGTAATTGTAATAAGAATAAATAATAATAGTTTCACAATATATTTTCTGTGTTTTAGAAATTCGGGCGCTCGAAAGCTCTGACGATGATCAGTTAAAGAATTCATTAGCAAAATGAGCGTAATACGATTCATCAACCTTAGTCGCAATAAACATGAATGTAATGCTGTGGTGATTGGCTGACTCGGTTTGCTGTAATATTGGCTACATTATAATGGCAAATCTCAGAGTTTAAAGGCAAATCTCGGAGTTTAATTTAAATTTAGATTATATGGTAGATAATCAATTTGATGCCTATAGATTTACCACGTGTTGTATAGGTGTTGTGTAATTTGAAAAATATAAATATGCAAATTTTATGAGCCTAAAGGTAATAATGTTATGTAACAGAAATTGTCTGAATTTTAATCAAATGAATAAGAATTGATCTCAAAGTCATGCGATGTATTTCGTTTTTTCTGATACTCATCCTCACTTCATCCTTGCATGTGAAAATGGACATTTATGTTATCAATTCTACTCTGAGTCTATTGTTCAGCGGACGTACTATGATCTATGGACTCGTAGCAATTAATTAATTAATTAATTAGCAGTTGATACAACTTGTACGAGAGAAAGAAATTGACATCCATGATCTCATGCAGGAGGTCAGAGAGGTTGATGAACAGTTTGTCGCAGTGGTAACGCTTTATAGTCATGACAAATATCTGCAATAGTTTCGATATAATCTCACAATGAGACTGAACGTCATAATAGAACTTAATCTGTTTGATTAAATTCGATTAGTACCTTGAAAGTGTAGGACTCAGTAAGTGATAAAATTTAAACTGTTTACGAGTTGATATCGATTTGTGGGCTAAATATTTATTATTTTGCACTGTGTGTAAGTTAGCTACAGCTAGGTTATACTGTTTCAGTATCGACATATTTGTTTAACAATTATATTATCCAAGCACAAGTAACTATCGCTTTTAAATAGGTAGATGGAACGGCTGGGAGGTTTTTACCCATTTCAATGCCGTTGTGTTCCGCCAAATGATAAGTTCAAGATGCATTTTTCTACTAAATTTCTCTCATTAGAGAGCACTCTACCACCTATACGTTGAATCCATCACTAAATCTGTGTATCTTATCCATTGGCTTTTAAATACTTATTGGTCTACATGTATAATTTGTATATAGAATTATGAGGTTTTTCTCCTTGCATTTCTCAATCTCCGTTTAGTAGTCACTGTGGGAAACGCAATAATAGTTATATAATAATTGTCGGTCCATTAGGCTGTGATTTGTACTCAGAACGGAACATCTTAGACCTAACGGAGGCAATTCAGTAAACTAATTATCAGCTAAAATGTGCAGGAGTATCAATAGCCATTCTAAGAATCTAAATAATTGCATTTATATATAATATTCCGTCTGATAATAATATAATGATTCTTGGACTGCGCAGAAATCTTTCTTAGCTCGTAAATTATATTTTTATAATTAGGATTATGTTAGTGAAAATATCCATTTTAATTTTGAAGTTGAATTGATGTGACAACTGTATAGCTTTCTGAAACATTCCCTTTCACTTCTGTGTTGACTGTGTGAAGCTAGCTTTGTATCTGTAGATTGGTGTCTCTCACTTAGATTCTCTTGACTCTATCAGATTCGCTGTATGTCTCTAATAGATTTAAAATCGTTAAATATTTACTTCGTGTGATGTTTATAATGTATCTGTAAAGTTGTTTGTTATTGTGACTTGCTACACAGTCAGGAAATGATGAAATTTTAGAAAACTCGGATTAGCTAGAGCATCCAGCGAAGATTGGAAACTAGAAATTGAAATGCAGTTCTAGTTCATGTGTGTTTGATAGATTTCACTATGAAAGATTTAAACACACATTTTGGATCTGTGTGTAACTATTAAAGTTTTCACAAATGATCATCCGTGATAACATCACTTTTAATGCATGTTTAAATAGTTATACAGTTCATTCTATAATTATCCATGTTATGCTATGGGTCAGGATTTTCTGTTTCATCAATCAATCAATAAGAATTTAGCGTCCGGTTCCTCGCCATAAGGCAATGTCAGCGACGTCGATTCATATCGTTTATTCTTTCATCTCAGCACAGATAATACAAACAATACAACGTTTATACAGACAGATAATGAAACATGCAATACGAAATAGGCAGCCATAAAAGAGCCAGAGCTCTGTGCGGTAATACCATAATTAGTATCTATTGCGGAGTGTACTTAAGTATGAAATACAAATAAATTCTATTATGCTACCAACTACAGTTAAACCGTTGGTATACAATTGAATATTTTCAAATTAATTATTAATTATTTTCATTCGATCAATTCTTTATTTTATCTTCAACGTCTGTTCTACTGATGATGATAATGATGATGATGATTATGATGATGATGATGATGATAACGATGATGATGAAGATGATGATTATGATGATGATGATGATGATAATGATGATGATGATGATAATGATGATGATGACGATACTGCCAGCAGGGCATGCTCTATCACAGAAGTTTCTGATGTTTAAATGAAACAGACGTTAAAACCTGAAACTATTATAAAATCGAACTATTATTTAAAATAAACTATTATATATTCTTCCAGTAAGTGAAAGTGAAACTTTCTGACTAGTCTCAACTTATGATTATAAATAGGCTTATTATTGTTGCTGTTCTACGTCCATTTCTTCTTCAGATGTAAGTATAATACTGTCCGAGATGAAGGATTGGACTGGTAACCTGCTGCATGGCTTTTGACTTAAAAAAAGCATGCTAACAACTAGACTGCTTACCAGGAGATGTATGACAGCTGATAGATTTCTATTACAGACCTTTTTTAAACCTTATTTACTTTGAAAAAATCATCTTGTATACTTCTTCATTCGTTGGAGGCGCCACCGTGCAATAATTAGCAGATTGTTTTTGGGCTTCACTTTACAATGTTATGATTTGCACTTAATGACTCTCATCTTTAGACTATTTGTGTGTCATTAGTTGTAGATGTCCATGTTGCTGTGTAGTTTTTATTGATGTACTAGACCCTAGAGACTGTTACTTGTTTTGTTGAACTTCCTATTGCTAAATAAATAAAGCTCTTAACGATGTCTTGTTTTATATAATAATACTGTTATCTCATATTGCACTGCCTACTGGCAGGTCCATGACATATAACGCCTCCACTCATCTACATCTTCGTTTTTCCACTTCATGTCAACATACGAGTGGACCTGTAAATCATCTATAACATTCCTTTTGATATATATAGCCTACCATTATTCTTGGGGTATTCTGCTTATGAATAGGTGGGCCCCTTATGCCTTCCTCAGCTTCGACTAACATTTACTGGGAAGGGGCGTCATTACCTGAGAAAACATTCCTATTTACCCTCACAATTCTGTTTGATCCTGTTTCCTTCTATATTTAATACTAATAATTATGGAGTAAAACAATGAGAATAGCCTAGGCCTACGCCTGTGGATCATTGCCTAAATAAGATCATGCTATTTTGCTATTTAATGTTTCAGGCCTCGCATATATATATATATATATATATATATATATATATATATATATATATATATATATATATATAATATTATATATATACAAACTGGGGACAAAAAAAATAATCCCTTAGCGAGATCTCAATAACTTTAAGAAAAATCAACATATCTCTACGAAACTTACTGAGCTTCTAGGGGAGGAATTTCTGCGTATATCCTGCAAATTTGATGAAAGTCTATTGAGCAGGAAAAATATTACAGCGTTTCTACGAAAAAAGTGCACAATCAGTTTTAACAAGGCTTTTTTTAACAAAGTCTTAATAACTTAGACAAAACTCAATTTATTTGTACAAAATTTTCGGAGCTTCCAGAGGAGGAATTTCTACACATATCCTGCAAAATTTGGTGAAAATATATTCAGAAGTAACAAAAATACAGCGTTTCTTCGAAAAAATGTTAAAATCAATTTTAACAAGGCTTTTTTAAACAAAAGTACCGGACATTTTCTTCAAAATTTAGGAATAATTTTAACATAAGAACGAATTTTAAGCTTCATTTATTGGAGTAGCTAACAAATTAGTGCAGGCTTAAACTCCACTACTTAAGTAAACGGCCCTTTTCAGGGTCGTTATTTTCTTTAAAAGGAACGACTGACATTTCGAAAAGCCTTGTTAAAATTGATTTTTGCACTTTTCTCGTAAAAATGCTGTAATTTCGTAACTAATGAAAATATTTTCATCAAATTTGCAGGTTATACGCAGAAATTCCTCCCCTAGAAGCTCGAAAATTTCGTAGAGATATTTTAGTTTTCTTAAAGTTATTGAGATTTCACTAGGGGATATCTTTTTGCCCCAGTCTGTATATATATAATATTATATATATATATATATATATATATATATATATATATATATATATATATATATGCGAGGCCTGTAACATTAAATAATTTTATATATATATATATATAATTATTTAATGTTATATATATATATATATATATATATATATATGCATATACATAAATTGTTGAATTATATTATTATTATGTTTTTAGGATCTTTGATCTGCTCCGATGTACAGATTCTAAATTTTAAGATTCTGAGCGGCATCATTCACTGTTGTAGAGAAAGGCTTGGCTGGTTTTGCTGGAGGCAATTCGCTAATAATTCCATTTCCTGTTGGACGCCGTAAAATCTTATATTTTCTTCCTCTTCTATCGTAAACGTATAATTGTTTTTCTGTAGGCGGAGTTAAATTGGATTCTATTTCTGAACTGAATGTTCCAATTCTATTGATAATTACTGATGATGGCTGGGGAGAACGTGACTCTTCTTCCTCCATAGCAGAGCCCAAGACATACACAGCTCCTTGTTGTTGTTGTTGTTGTTGTTGTCGTCGTTGTTATTGTTGTTGTATCTGCACGGGTTGTCGATGATTCTGATGAGACATTTCTAGCAGCACAGATGTCTCGTCAGTTTTGAAGTATCGGTTTGTCATTGGCTCATCTGTTACACACACGACTTTTTGCAGTCTTGTTTCGATTTCTTCGCACGACTGAAGTCCTCGTTGTTTCTCAGAGTCGCATCTTTTTATAACTGTCAGTACTTTTAATTCATCCGCTATTTCATCTAATTCTGCTGCTGATTCGTGATTGCTGTGTAGTAATCGTAGATGTTTTCGGGATATAGTTTGATGCATTTTCTGTGTCATATCGTTGCTATCTGGTTTGAATTCCTCTAACATATATACAACCTCCTGTGGCTCGTTTTGAGTGTTTTCAGGTTGTTGCTGATGTTTCAGTGGATGAAGAATTTTTTGTTTGATTTCATTTGCATTTTGATGCATGTCACTGCATTCAAAAGCATTAACTATTAGTTTTTCAGTTTTATCTTGTTGTTGCTTTTTCAACTCCTCGTGTTGTTTTTGTGAATTATCAGAACTTAATTCAACAGCAAAAGAAGATGCAAAACAATCACTTTTCAGCCGTAAAGGCATTTGTTGTTCCCAGAACTGGCACAGTTGCTTTTCTGAATCAGCTTGAGCTGGCAGCACTGCAGCTTTTCTCATGTTGTTGCCACTGGATCGTTGTTGTTGCAGCTGTTGTTGTTTTCTTTGTTGCCGTTTGAATGATGCTTTCTTTTTACACCGCCATCCTACAATTTCTGGCGTTATGTTGTTGTTGCTATGATCGTTGAGTAAAATCGAGTCAGCGTTTTCAGTACCCGCAGAGCAATCGAACAATTATTGTTGCTGCTGCTGTTGCTGTTGTTGCTGTTGCTGTTTCACACCTCTGTTGATATGTGATTCCTGTGCTTTCATTTCTTGCAGTAGCTTTGATTGTTGATCGCTAGTAATCGCTGTTAAATCAACCGCGCCAATTCCACTCGTAATATCATCGACGTGAGAGGTATAGGACATTAAACGGTTACCAGTAACTAATCGGCTACTTGATGCGTGTTCTTTATTTGAGATGTACTCAGTCATCAAGTATAGTTCTAACTTGAGAGCTCTTCAATGTCTTTAGTTGATATCTCTGCTGGTTCGGCAAATTTCCAATCCCAAACCGATTCTTTTATCGTTAGTGTCTTCTTTTGCTGTTGAATTTAGTTCTGATAATTCCAATGACCACGGTGTTGAATTGAAATCTTTACTAGAGTCAGGCAGCTCTGGAAACCAATGGTTTGTACTTGATTCATCCAAACGGTCGTAAGATAGCAGGTCAAGAAACTCGCAGTTGAAATATCCAAGAAAATATGTTACCAGTGTGATCAATAAATCCTGTTCCGCTATTCGTTTTACGAGACTTGGTTCATCGTATAAATCCCTTTCAGCGTTACCAAAACCCTCGCTTGCTAAGTAGCCTGGTAACTGAGAGTTGACCGAGTAAAGAGGCGTCTTACGTGTAGCGCTGTTGTCTAGCGTCAGTGGCTCTGCAGGCGGGCTGCACTTATCTACGTCAACACTCTCAGAGGTCCACATGGCAGCTGCAGGCGACGATGCTAATATTGATTGAGATTGGTTGAATGGAATCCCGTGGGTTGGGTGCTTGTGACGCTGAGCGAAGTCGCGGTGGTACGGGGGGAGCTGATCTGAGATGAACATCAGTAGGCTTGAGATGAGATGTAGGGTTAAGCTGAGATGTAGGGTTGGGCTGAGATGTAGGGTTGAGCTGAGATGTACCGTTGAGATGATATGTAGGGTTGAGCTGAGATGTAGTGTTGAGATGAGATGCAGGGTTGAGCTGAGATGTAGGGTTGAGCTGAGATGTAGGGTTGAGCTGAGATGTAGGGTTGAGATAATATGTAGGGATGAGATGAGATGTAGGGTTGAGCTGAGATGTTCTCAGTGGTCCTGGTGGAAGGCTTTCTGATGATTCCGTTACGCTTACTGACTCTTCAGTTGTGTTAATGTTTGTGCCATGCCTGTTAGACATGAGTATGTCATTGGATTGGACGTGAAGCTTTAAGTCTGCGAAATCCTGCTTGAACATTGTCTGGATGGGACCCAGATGTAGATTTAGGCCTAATTGATAGATGGGATGCTGAAAGGCATGAGTATTGTTTTGTAATGCTATATCAATGATCTCTTCGTCACCCCATAAAGGAGAAACATCTGAGTATCCTGCTATGCCATTTTCAAGCTCATTTCTCGTCGATTCCTGCGGTATATCTCTAGATATCTCTGCGGCAGCTGACGTAAACTTCGGCAGAAGAACTGACTCTGCGACAACACCTGACGACGTTTTAACTTGTAAAACGCCTGAGTTTGGATTCATTGTAGCTGTGGATCTCTCAGAGTTTGGAGTAATTGTAAGTGTGGAAGTTTCTGACCGTAAATGAATAATTTTTGGAGGGAGAGGGGGTGGTATAGCTAACTCGGGACGCAGTGTCTCTGATAGACTGGATCCTCTGGTTGGAAGCTCATACACTGCAGGGGGCGTGGCTTGCAGATCTAGTTTAGAATTTCTAACGTCTTCTTGGATTGCCAGATGGAAACCTGGATGTTGTAAAATGTCAGTGAAATCTGTAATAATTATGTAGCTATTTGTTTATCTCAATCATAAATTTTATGAAGAATAAATTTGGACAAATTAAAGGAACTGAAACTTCCATTCACTCACTCTCACACACTCCGTCTCTCTCTCTCTCTCTCTCTGAATCTCTCTTTCTTTCTTTCTCTCTCTCTCTCTCTCTCTCTCTCTAGTGTTAAGCCAAGTGGCAAGTCCATGGTACCTGTTCATAGTCGAAGTTTCTTTCATGCTCCTCAGAGAGCATTCCATAGCTTACAAGTTAATCCTCTCACAAAAGACTTACCCATACAAATGTAGTCTAGAGATTGGAAAATGGCTGTTGAGGTTGTTTCCATTTGTCTTCCTCGGTTTTGCTCTGTCGCCTCTTATGACTCAAGTTTTGACACACATGCGGTTAGCGGAAAACTCAAAATAAGAACGGAGAAGAAGGAAAATGCTCACAAACACTATTTCTTTAATAGTGTAATATATAATAATAATATACTGTATATATTGAGCAAGTCTATAACTATAACAACACATCTCACATATGTATTCTAAACTAAGTACATGTGTATTATATAAAGCAACTAGCAGTAATAGTATGGTTCTCAGTTTATCTAAATTACAGACATCATTAATAAATTACAACAAATTGAATCAATGCACCTCAGTTGAATTATATCACAATTAGCGAACTAAAGAAATTGCCGGACTCTTTCCTGTAGCCATCAGGGAGGAAAAAAATCGCCATACCTTAGCGTTAGCATACCTATTAAATTTAAAAATTAATTTTAATACAACCTTTAAAGCAAAGCTATTCATTTTCGGATACTCTGTTTGGATAACGACTCTTCATTCATTCAACTGTTTGAGTGATAAGTTGATGAGTTGTTTGGAATATATGTGCGGGTGTTTTAGTAGATATTATCATATTCATTACCTTTATCGACGCTCTTGAATATGCCGAACTGCTTGCATATCGTTGGTGACATGTAAATACGTTCCTCTTCCAGTTGATCTATTTCATCGTATGAGACATACGATGAAATAGATCATCTTCTGAGTGGATTTGCTCAATCTCCGTAGCATTCCTTGCTTGACCATCACTCTTACTAGGGATCTTATAAAACTCTTTCTTCTCAGAAAGTTTCCTACTTGTCTTCGACGAATCTAATTTCTTCTTGAACATATTTTTTAGATTTATTCCCGGAAGACCAGCATTTATTCTCGGTGCACTATTTGATGACGTCATGCCTGATGGATTGTCACTGGTTTTGTCTATGACATCATAAACATTTGAGTGACCATCCCCTGAGTGTCGAGGCGTCATGATTACTCGAATCCCTGTAGGTCAAAGTCTACAGATGTACTGACAGAAGTTAGTTATGTTGTAGATTATTTAATTAGTTTAAGATTGAATATAGAACATATTCATATATTCTATTGCTATACACGTATATAGAATTCTGTGTATTTTTATAAACTACATGTAGAAAGAATGATCTATACGTCTCTAGTTTTAGATTTGAACAAAGT
Source organism: Enchytraeus crypticus (assembly GCA_905160935.1). Lineage (NCBI taxonomy): Eukaryota > Metazoa > Annelida > Clitellata > Enchytraeida > Enchytraeidae > Enchytraeus > Enchytraeus crypticus. Next base: position 1,411,099 of record CAJHZI010000533.1, on the reverse strand, counting down.
CAGATGAAGGTGAAACACTTACTTGCCTAGAGAATGACTCCCTGAACTATTCCCTCACGTTCTAGCAGTGCATAGCAATGAGTGATTTGTGTTATTAGGAGATATTAACACAAATATAACACTATAGATGATATTTTATGAGAATTTCTAGTTAAATTGGATTAGGATCGAAAGCTATAGATCCTGTAATATTAATCCCACACTTCAGGTTTGGCGGATATCAGGGCGATGTCAACTTTAGCACAATAATTTCCCAACGAAATTAATTAATATAAAGTCGGCATAACCACGTTGTCTCTCAAATCCAAAGTGTGGGATTACAGGGTCAGAGCTTTTGATGCTAATCCAATCCAACTATAAATCCACTTTAACAACACAAACCACTCGTTGTTTTGCAATTCTGCAAACTTTATAATTTTGTTCTTAATACTCTATATTTTTAAATATATACTTGCATACTGTATAATTATAACCACATATTTTAGCAATAGCAATATTAGGCCGACGGCATTTCTTTTGACTAGCGATACTATAGAGACTTATAAAAACCGCACGTGATTATAGGAGGCGACCGCACGTGATCATAGGGGACGACTGACGACTGCCTTTTGTGAAGAGATTAATTTGTTGATTTATTTATTTATTTATATTTAAATGATTTAATCATTTCACACAATAACGTTAGAAAAGTCTCGCAAAATACAGTAATTCACATGAAATGAAAAGGGCACAAAGGTTCGAAGACTCTGACATGTGCCCTAAGAGTTCCAATATAGTTGATCGATGGAGTGCTGTGTATGAAGCGTGAAAACAGACTTTCAATATGAATGTGTACCCACTTCGCAGAGCACTTGAGAGAGATAGAGAGACGTTAGAGTTCAAACCTTTCTACTGATTATATTGCCTATAAACATGTCTCTTCTCTTTCTTAGTGCACTGCCTACTGGCAGGTCAATGGTACATAACGCCTCCACTCTTCTCTGTCTTCCGCCTTCTTCTTCATTTCCACATATGAATGGGTCTTTAAATCATCTAACATACCTAATCTCGGCCTTCCCCTGCCTCTTTTTCCATTCATTCTACCTTCTATGACCTCTTTTAATAGACCTTCCCCCCTTAGAATGTGTCCTATCCATCTCTTCTTCCTATTTCTTGATACATTTATCAACTGTCTATCTGTGCCAACTCTCTACAGGACTTCCTCATTTTTAACCTTTTGAGTCCAGCTAATCCTCTCCATTCTTCTCAAAGTCCACATTTCCAATGCCTCCAGTTTCCTAATATCTTCCTTCCTTAAGGTCCATGTTTCACATCCATACAATAGCGTGGTCCAAACCAAAGTTTTAGACTTTTTGTTAATAGTTCTTTTCTACTACTAAAGGCCGCTTTTGCTTATGCAATCCTACTGAATATTTCCGTCTCACATTTCCCATCATCGGTTATAGTATGACCCAAATATTTGAAACTCCTTACCTGTTCCAATTTCGTACCATTTATTGTGATACTAACTTCACCTTTATTATTGGACACCCTCATAACCTTGGTCTTTTTTATATTAATCTTCATGCCATATCTTAGGGACGTATCATTCAGCCTATCCATTATCTCCTGAAATCCAATCTCGCTGCCCGCTACCATTCCTTGGTCATCTGCAAATCGTACATCTTGTAAAAAATTCCCTCCTACTTTTACTCCTTCTTCCAAGTCTTCCATGGCTTCCTCCATCATTGCCTCAGCGTAATTGTTAAACAGCAGCAGCGAAATGCTACCACCTTGTCGTACTCCACGTCCTATTTCACCTTCTTCTGAGTATTCTTGTTGGATTTTGATTACTGCTCTTTGATTCATGTACAAGTTCAAAATTAGTCTTCTATCTCTCCAGTCATTCCTATTCTTTTTAAGATATTCATCATCGTTATCCAATCAATCCTGTCAAAGGCCTTCTCGAAGTCTACAAAGCATATAAAAGCGTCATTTCCATATTCTAAGCTTCTTTCGCAAAGAACCCGCGTTACTCCTATTGTCTCTCCTGTGCCGCATCCTTTCCAAAACCAAATATTGTCTTGCTCAGTATCATATCTGCTTTCGGCTGAATGCGATTATTTACTATCTTTAATAAGATCTTCGATGCATGAGGTATTAAGCTGATTCTTCTGTAATCCGAACACTCCACAGCATTGGCTTTCTTGGGAATTGGAATCATCACTGACTTGGTAAAGTCGTCTGGCCAAATACCTGTACTATACACTTCCATACATACTTCCATTAACTTTTTGAGTGTTTCTCCTTCCAACATTTTCAAGAATTCTGTTGGGATTTCATCTATTCCGGCTGACATCCCCTTCTTCATACTGTTAATTGTAGAATAAATTTCCTCCTTCATTAAATCGGGGCCCCTTTTATCGTCTTCTATGATATTTTCTTCTTCTATTTTAAAATCCTCTTGAACTGGTTTCCCAGCCTTATCATACAATTCCTCTACATATTCTCTCCATTTTTCTTTTACTTCTTCCAGCTCTGTCTTCAATTCCCCATCTTTACCCATTATACTAAGTTCTTTGCATCTCCTTTCTTTTTCTTATCGGTTCTTGTTAATATCCTGACTTCCTGGTATAATAGATCCGACCTCCCTCTTCTAAACATGTATAGCGGAATAATTAACTAAACTCTAAAGTATCTAACGTTTAGCATGCAAAAATCAATGAATACATGTACATGTATAAAAACTAAACTGAAGCCAATTACTTGTTATAAAAATTAATTTATACGAAGGAAATAGTAGCCTATACAGAAGTCAGAAATTATTTCCAATGAGGAAACCTTTAAACTAGACAACAACTTCCTATATAGTTAGCAGGTCTAGAGCTATGAGGTAAGTCTAATAGCTACTAAAATATTTACAATCCTAAACCTATAGCTGTCTAGGTCTTCGATCCAATAACCTATACCTTGTCTAATACAGGCCTATTGTATTTACTGACAGGTCAGTCGATAGCAGTGGCAGCTATGCGTCATTGGAGCTTTTTAGTGTGAGGGGAAATTTCGAAGAGCAAAAACAATGTTTCAATCTGAGGTAATAGAACTTTGCTCTCTTAGAAATATTCGGAGTTGGAAATCTGGGTGTACATTACCATCGGCCTATAAATAGCTTTCCGGCGTACAGGAATATCGAAACTGTGACTAGTGCCTCAGTATATCGATATATGTAGAGTTTAATTTTAAATAAATTTTTTGACAGAAGATAAGAAATATTACGTTTGTTTAAGTTTTTAAAATGGATTTTTATTTAAGTCTAACCCTCAGATTATTTCTATGATCTTGAAGAAATAGATTCTCTTCTAGACGTTATTCAAAGAAATGGCTTTCAGCTTATGTCAAGCATATGCCTACGCATGCAGCTAATAAGATACAGTGACCTTAGTGGTAGATTATATACAATATGGAAAGTATTATACTTCACTTGCTGAAAATTCTAACATTTTAACGATAAATGGGTTGAGAGTTGGGGGCGGAGTGGGGCTCAAAAAATTGTAGAATTTGTGTAGCAATAAAAATGTAGAGTACGTTCTTACACTCAATGCATGTTGTATAATATATATATATATATATATATATATATATTGTATATATATGTGCGTTTGTCTATATACTGTATATGTATACGTATATATACAATGTATATACAGTATATATATATATGTATATATGTACATAGCCCACATATACATATATATGCAATGCATATGCAGTATATATATATATATATATATACATGTATATATGCATATTGTACATTGTACATATACATATGTATATGTATATTATATATATATATATAATATATATGTATATATACATGTATAGTCTATATACGTATTTATAATATGTAGTTAATATATATAATATATAAATATATATATATATTATTGCATAATTATATATAATTTTAGTATAACTGTAGGAAGTATAGTAATATAGTACATTTATGCATAATTAGTATTATTTTATCTCCTATAAATCTTCTAACACGTAGTGTCACTTGTCGATCCTACTTTCACTTGCTCTCGTTACTGTTTGTGAATCAGAAGAGTCGATTATTTAGTTTGAGTCATACCTTATTGCGCCGCGAGAGAAGAAAGGTGTAGGGGTTATTCACATTAAACCATTTCACATTAAACCATTTCGCATTAAACCATTTCACATAATGTGCCATCAGAGCTCAGTGATATTCTGTATATTAATTGTTGTTGCAAATTCTTTTGTTTCCCTCAATCAGCAGCAATTAACGCTAGTCGGCACCTGAGATTAATTTATTAGGAAATAATTAACTTGTTAATTGATCTTCATTATGAATGATTTTCTAAATTTCATACAGCAAGGCTTTTAACAAATTAGTGGCATTCATACAATGATAGCTACATTAGAAATGACGACTAATTAGCATAATCTTCAACTATGTCATCGGGATTTTTTAATCATCGGCTGATATCATTTCAGTCTCTCTGTCTATTTGAATTGCACATACCTATTGCATTCTTGAATAAATAAATTGAATTACAGAGTAAGATCACAATCATCGCATACTTGAAGTCCTGTATACATAAGTACATACATTTACAATAAAGGGGCGTATACTAAACGTGAGCAGCTCGTATAGTATACGCCCTTACATGTCCGTATATGGTTGTATACTTATGTATATATGTATTTTTGTATAGGTATACATGTCAACTTATTCATTGACATGTTGAAATACTTATATTGACAAATTGAATATATTTCTAGGAGCTATATATAATATATATATGCACATATCCATGTATATATATATATATATATATATATATATTATATATATATACATATATATATATATATATATATATTATATATATATATATATATATATATATATATATATATCCTAATGCACTGCCTACTGGCATGTTCATGGCACATAACGCCTCCGCTGTTTTTTGTCTTCCGCAATTTCTGTAATTCATGTCCACAGAGTAACATTTCATAACGGCACACTAGATCAGGAAGCACAGATGCTTGTTTAATGCCCATTTTCCTCCTTCCTCTCCATGGTTATTAGTAATCTCTGCCTTTTGACGGCGCATCAATTTCAGCGGGCGCGGATTTAAGAATTACCTTCCATCACCCTGGGGTTTTTTCTTCCTAACTTGTCAACACTCGGTCTTCCAAGGTAGTCACGCACAAAGTACTAACGGGGTCGCAGTAGCTTAGCTTCGATAATTGACGCGCAACTGAACCAAGTGCGCTAAATCCCTCCGTCGACGATATAGGCATATATATATATATACAGTATATTAGTCAATCTTTAAAACATGAAAACATGCAGCTAACATTTCTAATCTCGGTCTGCCTCTGCTTCCTTTTCCTTCCGTTCTGCTTTCTATCTCGTTTTACCTCTTTTCTTTACCTCTTTTGGTAGACTAACCCCCTTAGAATGTCTACTAAAGGACGTCATGAAAGGCAGAATGTAGGCCAACATATATACTTATATATCAATATGATATATCTTTAAATATATATCAACATAATATATCTTTAAATATATAGATATATATATATATATATATATATATATATATATATATATATATATATATATATATATATATATACAGACTGCGTCAAAAATACCTAACCCCCTAAAGAAAATTTTCTATAACTTTTGTATCCGATGTCTCTTTATCATGTAAATTTAAACGATTATTCATAGTCTAATTTTATATATATGCCGAAAATTTCATGGAAATATATACATAACAATTCGAGTAACAAATCTTTTGCGCCATGCCCCTACCTCTTATAGGTTATCCTACAGAATATTTTCTATAACTTTGGTGTCTGATGTCTCCATATCACATAAATTGAAGCGACTATTCATGGTCCAATTTTACATGTATGCTGAAAAATTTATGGAAATATATGCACCACATTTCGAGTTACAGCTCATTTTGCGCTATGCCCCTACCTCTTATAGATTCTCTAAGCAGTTTACACGATAAAGAATGCATATATATATATATATATATATATATATATATATATATATATATATATATATATGTATATGTATATACTGTATATATATGCATTCTTTTACCGTAAAGTATACCGAACATTTAACTATTTAATATTATATAAGTGTATATCGGTCGACATTACACTTCTTCTGCTTCAGTGCACTGCCGAGTGGCAGGTTCAAGCAACATATTCATACTCAAAGTCTGTTTCCTCGCTCCATAAGAGCACTCCTTAGATCAACAAGTTAATCCCTTCAAAAAGTCTGTGCCTTATCCATGCCTTATGTAGCCTATAGCTTGGGAAAAATATGGCTTCTGAGGTGGTTTCCCGTTGCCTTCCTCAGTTGGATGGATTAATTACCATTTAGTCCTGGGGGAAAATATTTCATGGTGAGGAGGGTCCCCTCTTGCCATCGTCTGCTCCTGCCTTTAATCGCCTCTTACGTACACGCGGCAAATTGTTTGCGGTTGCCCTATTCTGCAGTGGCCCAACCACACCCGAGCACAACACGGGGATGTACATGTACACTATATATCAAAAGAGGAAGTTGACACACTTACTTTTGTTCATAGCTGACCCAAATTTTGTACCACATGATTGCCACTTGGTACAGTTAATCTTGCAAAGGTAGGCCTACTCGACCAACCAAATTTAGATTTGTGTGAGCGAGTAGGCTACATCTAGTTATTATATTATTAACACAAGTTACATAACTACTCTCTACAATCAGATGTAGTTTTGAAAGTATATTTTTAGACACAGTTTATAAACTGTGTCTAAAAATAAACTTTCAAAACTACAAGTATATATACGTATGTATATACATGTATATATACGAGTATATATACATGTATATACATGCAGATACTGTATGTACATCATCAATACATATATATATATATATATATATATATATATATATATATAAAGATACAGTATTTAGATGTATATGCATGCAGATTCTGTACAGTATGTACATCATCAATACATGTATATATACGTGTATATACATGCAGATATTGTATACATCATCAATGCATGTATATATATATATATATATATATATATATATATATGTATATATAGGCCTATATATATATATAATTATATATATACGTATATACATATATAATTTTTACATAAATACATATATTAAGAAATAACTATTTAAAAATAGACAAACCGTTAATTGAATGTGTCGGCAAGAGGCGCCTAGGGAAGAACTCAATAAAGAAAACATGAAGAACTGGAAATCGCCTCAGAGATCAAAAGTTCTCAAACTATAGGCTAAATATTATATCAGGTATACATGTAGCAAGGCATAGATTTTTGTGAGTGGTTAACTTGTTGCACTATTTATTTGCTTGGAAATATTGGAAATGTTGATTTGCTTGAAAATTAAAATATCTGTGTCTAATGCATAGAGTTTTCTGTTGCATTGCGGTCATTTCTGTTTTTCTGAGGAGATCAACAGAATTTGAAGTTTCGCCACTGAGATTACCGCCAGATGTTTTAAGCATATGGGGAGGGGGGAGAAAGCTTGAATAAATTCAACTGCTAGGCCTGTAGGCCTACATGGTGTCCTGCAGGCCTTCATGGTGTCGTGTAGGCCTACATGGTGTCGTGTAGGCTTTTATGGTTTCCTGTAGGCCTACATGGTGTCTTGTAGGCCTACATGGTGTCGTGTAGGCTTTTATGGTTTCCTGTAGGCCTACATGGTGTCTTGTAGGCCTTCATGGTGTCGTGTAGTCCTACACGATGTCGTTTAGGCCTACACGATGTCCTGTAGGCCTACATGGTGTCCTGTAGGCCTACATGGTGTCCTGTAGGCCTACATGGTGTCGTCACGTCCTTTAGAAGTCAAATCTGTGCAATTCCTCGACTAGAGCCCATCCTCTGCAGTCATGTGAGTTTAATTAGAATTAACAAAGATATACAATATACAAAATTCCAGTCTAGATTAATTAAGGACAATTAGCAGGGTTTAAATTAATGTTACACGTTGTTATATTAATTGCGAAGTTATTATTACACGTATTAGTTACTTAGAGTTCATGGGCGCAGATGATTAATTGTGCGTACCGGGGCAACAATATTTCTAAGAGTTAAACTATAAATATGTGTGCGACAGAACGCGCAATTTTGGAGCGTGATAAACTCTTGCCCCGACTCCTTCAAAGTACCGGGGCAAAAATCTCGCTGCCACTGTGAAGTCGACGCCCATGACTTGGTCCTACTTCTTTTCCTCATAAATGCCTTTTGCAGATTGGTCTGGGTGAATTGATCTGAAGAAGTGTGTGCTGTGGGGACGTCCCTGACATCATTCTTGAATGAGGAGGAAAGGGGTGATAAACCTTTACTATTATGATCACGGTAGTGGTGATGATGATGATGATGATGATCATTATTATTATTATTATTATTATTATTACTATTATTGGTAATAATAATAGTAATAATAATAATAATAATATAATAATTATTAGTATTATTATTATTCTTATTATTTTTATAACTATTATTACTTTTTTATAATTATTATCCCTAAGAAGGGATTCTTTTTTAATTGTTTAATATTTTTCTCTCCACTCCAAAATGACGTTTCACCAAAGTGCTACGGAAACAAACTGCATTGTAACACTGCAGATTATTATTATTATTATTATTATTATTATTATTATTATTATTGTTATTAATATTATAATAATTATAATAATCTACAGTGTTACAATGCAGTTTGTTTCCGTAGCACTTTTGATGACACGGCATTTTGGAGTGGAGAGAAAAATATTAAACAATTAAAAAAGAATCCCTTCTTAGGGATAATAATTATAAAAGTAATAATAATTATAAAAATAATAAGAATAATAATAATACTAATTAGTAATATAATAATAATAATTATTATTATTATTACTATTATAATTACTATTGTTACTACTATTATTATTAAAGAATGTCTATTCGTATCCCGACCCTGGTTAAACTGGGTTTTAAGGGAAGATGATGATGACTACTATTATTTTTATAAAATGCCCTGGGCTGTATAATGCCCTGGGCTAAGAAATAGGATAACAGATAGTGAAGTCAAATCCCCACTAGCCACTATAGCGAGTCGAGAAGACTGGGAGAGGGCAGGATATTGAATGAATGAAGAGTGGTCGTGTTTTTAAATTCTAACAGTAGTCGTGTTTTTATATGATAAGTTTAGTCATGTTTTTCAATTCTAAGATTAGTCCATTTCGCTTTAGTCTTTAGTTCCCCGTGTTATGCTCGGGTGTGGTTGGACCACTGCAGAATAGGGCAACCGCAAACAATCTACTGCGTACAGGTAAGAGGGGACTAAGTCAGGAGTTGAGGATGGCATGAGGGGACCCACCTTACCATGAAATATTCCACCCGGATTAAATGGCAATTAATATATCTGACTGAGGAAGTCAACGGTAAACCACCTCAGAAGCCAAATATTTCCCAAGCTATAGGCTACATAAGGTATAAATAAGACATATACATTGTGAAGGGATTAACTTGTTGATCTAAGGAGTGCTCTTATGGAGCTAGAAAGCAGACTTTGAGTATGAATATATACCTTGAACTTGCCACTTGGCAGTGCATTAAAGTAGAACAAGATTAGTCAAATTTTTCAGTCCTAATAGTAGTCGTGTTTTTAAATTCTAAGTACAAATTTTTATCGGAAAGAGCGACATATTAGCACGACTAAGACTGCAGGGAGCAATCAAGTCATCACCCGACGTCTTCTCAAAATTATCTTGTCTCTAATTACGCTGAAGAAAGCTGAAACTGACTAAATGCAGATGAAAATTCCTGGAAAATGTTTATTTAAAGTTGAACTCAGTAAGATGTTGTTCGGGTATTTGATTTTGTCGACCGGGTCGTATTGAGCCTGTGATCACTTGACTGTAATAATTAGTGATGGATCAAGTGAGCGGAGCAGAGATGTCTCAGGGAATTATTATGAATTACACTGAAACTGCATACACGTGAATCTACAAATATATAAGAGTTCAAAACGAGCACAGTCGGTCGTCTACAAGTCAGTTGCTGCGGTGAATTGATTTCTTACTTAGACATATCGAGCAGTTCAAAGGTATTCAGAGTTCAACTTCTATTTCTGGCACGTTAAACAGTTCAAGCTTGCTGTCTTGTACGATCGCCTTCTAGTCCTTTTTAATTTTACATTATAATTTAATTAATGACAAATGATTAATGACAATTAATGATCTACCTATTATCTTGTATCTATATAGAGTGTATAAATAGATGAGTGAGAGAGAGAGAGCCTGGTAACGACATGACGTTTAAAATGCATGTTCTTCAGGTCGTGGGATTGCAACAATATTTTGTATGTTGTTGTAAGTGGCATTCATATTATGTTCAGTATAGTAGGCCTTCGTTGACGAGATTTTCTTTAAAAACTCTTTGAATCAAACTTGGTGCAACTATTTTGTTACTTATTATGACTGTGTTCTGCAACAGTCTACAAAGAACAATTCCTTTTTTCTTATGTACAGTATATCTACACTCACTCACTCAATAACTCACTAACTCACTCAATCACTCACTCCCTCATTCACTCACTCACTCTCTCACTAACTCACTCACTCACTTATTCACTCACTCACTCACTCACTCAGTCACTCTGTCACTAGCTCACTCACTCACTCACTCACTCATTAACTCACTCACTCACTCACTCACTCACTCACTAACTCACTCATTCACTCACTCACTCACTCGCTCATTAACTCATTAACTCACTCACAAATTCAAACATTCACTCATTCACTCACTCACTCATTCACTCACTCATCCACTCACTCATTCACTCACTCTCTCATTCGCTCGCTCACTGACTCATTCACTCACTAACTCTCTCGCTCGCTGGCTCGCTGACTCATTCATTCATTCACTCACTCACTCATTCACTCACTCACTCACTCACTCACTCATTCATTCACTCACTCACTCACTCATTCACTCATTCACTAACTAACTTACTCACTCACTCACTAACTTACTCACTCATTCACTCACTCACACATTCACTCACTCATTCATTCACTCACTCATACACTCACTTTCCCACTCGATCGCTCACTGACTCATTCATTCATCCACTCATTCACTCACACATTCACTCACTCATTCATTCACTCACTCATACACTCACTCTCCCACTCGCTCGCTCACTGACTCATTCATTCATCCACTCATTCACTCACTCACTCACTCATTCAGTCATTCACTCACTCACTCATATTTTAGGATACATGGAAGGCGCATACTTAATCAAGGAGGCAGTGGCTCCAATCACCTCTGTATGAACGACAAGCCTCAGTTCCCTTTTAGAAATTTATTCCCGTGTGTAAGTTAAGCCTCATTTCACATCATATCTCTAGAGTAGCAGAGGTCGAAAGAACGAAACCAATTATACATAAATAAAAATTTTCTTGAAAATCAAATTATATCATTGCGCTAAAACAGCATTATAAACTCTTACGTATATTTATATAATTTACATATGTTTATATAGTTATACATGATCCACTACAGATCACCATTGTGATTCAGTTTTCCTACAGATAATCATAGATTCCAGCAATGCTATCGGCAATCATTTTAACCCTACTGGCAGCCAGCGTTACAGGTAGGACTACTCTTCTTCTGATATTTCATAAGTTACCCAAGACTTCTGTGTAGGCGCTACTCTAGCTAAGCTTTAAAGCTAGAAAGCAAACTGGGAAAGGCAACGTGAAACTACCTCATACGCCAAACTTGTTAAGTTTAGCCTACATTGGGGAATAGCAAAGGTTTAGCCTTTTTCTGGGACGCACCTATTGATCATCGAAATGCTCTTATTGAACGAAAAAGTGAACTTTAGTAAGAATATACTCTTTGTACCTTTCACTTCAGTAGACCACCAAGTTCATACAGAGTGGAGTCTGATAGAGGGACTGAAGCTGAAGCTAAGCACGTTTAACGTCAGTTTCTGGTTCGAATGGCGTGTCAGTGACGGATAGAGAAGACACGGGATTTGAACCCTATAGTAACTGATCAGCAGTTGAACAACTGGCCGACAAACCATGCACCGACTCAGCCCGAAGGTTTGAGAAGAAATAAAATACTGCTCTGTATTTTTTATGGAAATGATAGCTCAAGCTTCAATTTTTAACCGATCTTGGGGCTCTAACTTTAAGTGACGTCCATTCCTAAAATTTATAATTAACGTTGTCCACTAAGCGCGATTCTAGACTTTTGAACATTATCTAAGTTTTGAAAAAAAACATATATTTCGTACGCATAATTATACTAATAGATCTGTTGATTTTATTTCTTGTTCTCCACTGGCTGGAGTCAGTGGCGATATCGGTAAGATATTTGACAGCGGATCAGTATGTGCAGGGTTCAAATCCTTGGCTCGCCCGTCACTGACATCTCTTTCGAGTGAGGGAACTGACGTTAACATTAGCTTTTTAGACTTTTTCTCATTGGACCAAGGGCCTTATGAAACTGTTTGCAGATGCAGGAGTGTCGTTTATACGTTGGGGTAGAACAACCTGCCCAGCAGGATCCCAAGCTCTCTATAAAGGTTTCCTTATTTTTCATTTAAATGAAATATTGCACTCACTATATTGTACTGAGCAACTGCTAATCCATAATGAGAAGTTTAGCTTAACGTAAGCACCACTAGTTCCAAGACTATGCACGTCATTATATATATATATATATATATATATATATATATATATATATTAGATTGACTGTGAATAATATATATATATATATATATATATATATATATATATATATATATATATATATATATACAGTATATTCCCATGTTATATCGCGACCATTGAGGAATAGACCAACGGTAAACTGAAACTGCACGCACCGTAATAGACAACTGACAACTGAGAAGGAACTGAGGAAAAGTTAAACTATCTCAGAAGTCATATTATCTCAGTGCTACAAGCTGCTTTTGAGAAGGCATAGCTTTTTGTGCAGGAACTACATACTGATCAATGGAGTGATCTTTATTAAGGAGTCAACAGACCGTGAATAATAAATATCTATCTTAGATCTGTTACTTGAGAAGATTTACCAGAGAGATCTGTTATTAGTGTGAAGTACTAAATCCACTTAACAGTTTACGTAGTTCGTGAATTTATCTGCTCATTGTATGTAATAAAATTTTACTCCCCAATCCGTCTGTCTGAAGTCTGGGATTCGATACCAGTACAACATTATGTTCCAACTTTATCAGCAAATAACTATGAGCTACAACACGGTTTAACAACGGAGTCACTATCTATTTTAACATCACTATCTATTTTCTTCATCCACTATGAAGAAAATGTTTAATGTTCTCACTCATTCACTCACTCATTTACTCACTCACTCGCTCATTCATTCACTCACTCACTCGCTCGCTCACTGATTCATTCACTCACTCATATTTTAGGATACATGGCAGGCGCATACTTCAATCAAGGAGGCAGTGGCTCCAATCATCTCTGTATGAACGATAAGCCTCAGTTCCCTAGAAGTCTCCCAGGTCACCAGGGAGCCTCAGGACTTATCTACGGGGTCGAGTTCGACCTCATCGGCGCCTTCAAGGCGGAGAACATGCCAGGTGGAGAAATCGCCAATCAGGACATGCCCTGCGTGAGATGCTACGTCCAGGGGTCCTATGACGTCATGATGATGCCTGGAAGACAGGATTGTGGAGACAGTGGATATGACCTCATGTACAAGGGTTTCCTCGTCAGTGAGGCCGCTGATATCAGGTACAGAGGGGAGTATCTGTGCTTGGATGAAGCTCCAGAGGGAGTGGCCGGTGGACAAGCGAGCAACGATCAATCAGTCATCTATCCAGTAGAGATAGGCTGTGGATCTCTTCCGTGTAATCCTTACGTCAATGTACTCGAGGCGTCGTGTGCGGTGTGTACTTACTAGATGAGTCACACGAGGCGTCGTGTGCTACCACGAGGTGTCGTGTGCAGTCTACACTTACTAGATTGAGTCACACGAGGTATCGCGTGCAGTCTACACTTACTAGATGAGTCACACGAGGTGTCGTGTGCAGTCTGCACTTACTAGACGAGTCACACGAGGCGTCGTGTGCAGTCTGCACTTACTAGATGAGTCACACGAGGCGTCGTGTGCAGTCTGCACTTACTAGATGAGTCACACGAGGCGTCGTGTGCAGTCTGCACTTACTAGATGAGTCACACGAGGCGTCTGTTCTGTAGCAACATTAACGTAACGTGTCGAGATTTATAGAATATTGGGAAAGCAAAATTTAAATGGTTGAGATAGCTGAGAGACTATATTTGAAGTAAACTATTTTGACTATATTTGAAGTATAAATCAGGTTTCAGAAAGCTATAAACCCAAGTTTAATTTCTGGTTAATGTTTGTTTAATACATCACATGCGATACTGACAGAGTTCGGAGACGGTTCTCTAATTATAGCGACATCTAAAGTTATCGTTTTCATTTTTCATGCTATTTGAGTCAAAAAGTACTCTGCCATCTGTTTTTATTTTCATGAGACTGAGTGTAGCATGATCGGTTAGGTGTCAGACAGCGGATGAGTAGGTGCAGGGATCAAATGCTCGCCACGTCATTGACTTAAATGTGTTGACAGGAAACTGACAGTAAATTAGGCTGAAGCTGTCAGGTCTTTTCGCAATAATTGTTAAACGAACAACAAATGCTCAAGTCTAGTGTCAATGCGGATATATATATATATATATATATATATATATATATATATATATATATATATATATATATATATATTATAAACAATTTCTATTTGCAGAAAACAATAAATAGGTTTTTAACCTCAAAAATGATATCTACCGAAGCACAGATCTGAAGTAAGAAATCAACAACAATTGCGGTATAATAAAACAACGCAGAACTAATCTGCCTCAATAAATGACGATCTACATAATTAGTTCGTCACCAAACTAACAAAAATTAGCAAAGTGTTGCCAATTCTTTACATAGCGTTTTATTTAGCAATAAAAATCCATAGGCAGTATATATTTATAGCATAAGCTATGCAGCCTATGCTTTGCCTAAATAACACATTATCAAGCTCCGTACTTTGCATTTAAGCACTAGTATCAGATATTAACTAACACGCATCAATCAATACATGCACTCTAAAGGTGCCACTTCCTTAAATAGTATTTGTCTAAACGTAATTATGCCTAGTCACACACACTCAACGACTAGCTATCAGTACACCCACAGGGCACCGATAGTTAGCTTAGATAACCAAGCACCCTCTTAATTTACACAGCCATGCCCACTCTTAGCTTACATAACGTCAGTTTCCTCACTCAAAAGCGATGTCAGTGACGGGTGAGCCCAGGATTTGAACCTGATTCGCGGTCGAGTATCTTACCAAAATCGCCACTGGCTCCAGCCAATACCAATATCGTTACTGGTAACACTGTCGTGCATTCCTGTGGCAAAGTGGTACTGTACCTGAGTCTAAATGAGAGCGTCAGAATTCAAATCCTGACAACTACTGCTTCGATAGGAAAAGTGATAAATTCAATTAATAGAAAACAATAAACAGTATTTTTATAGAAATAAAAGCACACGTTAATTAATATTTATTAGAAATGAAGCGTAGGATGTAACAGGCCATAAATAATGCCCAACACTTCTCATCGGATACAATTTGACAAAGGTTAGGATAAATGTTGCTGTAGAGAAGCTATGTCTCTCTCTCTCTCTCTCTCTCTCTCTGTTCGTAGAAGAAACAACATTAACATTTGTATAGAAACGGCAACACACGTGCAGTCATTCTACATAAAGCCAGCAGTTAGCGTTGTCTCCCCGCTACTATAGAATAGACCAACCGTAAACTGCAAGTGTCATAGGTAACTAAAAAGAAACCGAGATGGCAAACCACCTCAGAAGCCTTGTTTTCTCACGTCAAAGGCTACTAGAGGTATAGTAAAAGCTTAGCTTGACGTCCCTGGCTGGTCCTATGGCGAAGAACCGGACGTTCAATTCTTATTGATTGATAGCACTGTGATGTGACCAACTATCAAGTCAAAGGAGTGCGCTTAAAGAGCAGGAAAGCAGAACATGAATATAAATATGTGTCTTGGGCCTTCCTTTCGATAGAACACTATACACATAGACAGCCATCCATAAAAAAGCATAGACACCCAAACAGTTAGAATTTCTGTGTGGACATTTATGGTAACTGTCAGGAAAAATTCTGCAGTTCATTCATCACAAATCAAAATTAAATTAAATGAACACAACAACATTATAATGTCCAGCAACAATTGTTTGAATTTTAAAAAGAATAATAATTTAAAATAGTAACACCTTACAATAAAATAGCAGTTATTATTATTCAATGTAACGCTATTTTACAGAACCATTCCAAAATCCTACATTTTTAGGACTAATATAAAATATATTTAACACGAATTTAACTGACAAGTTAAATTATTCATCATTAGTGTCTATAACTCGATTGAAGATTACTACACTATCTATTACTGTAATGTGCTCGACGCTGTCATAAATGAACACAGCACTAAAATTGCTGCGGCATTAACATAAAGCTGGTTAAGCTAAGGTTAATGTCAGTTTCCTCACTCGAAAGCGATGTCAGTGACGGGCGAGCCCAGGATTAGAACCCCTCACATACCGATCCGAGGTCGAGTATCTTACCGACTTCGCCACTGACTCCAGTCAGTACATACATGCAAATATATGCATGTATATATTCTATACCGAGATGAATAGCACATCTAAGACGCTTATTTGGTTTAATAAATTCAGTAAATTCAGAAAATTCTAAGCATCCCGCGGTGCACTGCATGAGCTGATCTGATTAAAATCTTGACTGATCGACCAGAAAAACTTGCACATATAGAGGACTGGTAAAAGGATAAGCAACTGCACCACATAATGATTTACATATTCGATCTTAAAAGTGATAGACGTAATCACGGTGAATATTTTACAACACATGTTTTTAGAGTGAATATATTGTTGAGCTTAAGAAAATCATCAAATTTAAAGAACGCTTCTTCACTCAGACGAGTCATTAGAGACTACACTCTCTAGTTAAGGCACAAACACAAAGGCGAATAGGAAGAGAGAGTTGGAAGCACATGAAGTGATACATAGAGTACACTTACCAGACTGCACAAGACTTCACGTGAAGGCATTTAGAACTTACACAATAGTAGTAGTAATAGTACTTTAATACATGACAAAAAACATGACAGTTCACCATGAAATTAAAATCTTTAAAACTCAACTTATGTACAATAACTTAAAATTGATTTCATCATCTAACAGCGGTGTTTATTTTCATAAATATCACTCAGATTTAGTGCTCCTAAGGGATAACAAGTGTAAATAGCTGCGATAGCAGCCAAAAATAAAATAAACGTCATAGCATCAGGATTTCATTAAAGAAAGACATAGTTTCATTTGAACACACAGTGCCTTGCTTCACTAAACTTACAATGCATGTAATTCTATCTAAAGTCACATTTTACCTCTATTAACACAAGGTCACACTCACAGCCTGGCTGTGTTTCGAACTCATGGCTTCCTGCTCGACAGGCAAGTATACTAACAACTTGATCACTCAAACAGACAAGTCTTCATGTTCTAGAGCGAGTAAACACATGCTCTTGTGTTATGAACAGGCTATGCGCTATTGCATAGCCTGTTCACAAAAACACAAGACTTTAACCAAGACATCCAAGGATACATAGAGTCTAGTCGCTCATCACTCATAGCAGGTGAAATGAACGTTAAATCTACGCAACAAATGTCAAATCATTCGACATCTTTAATCAATTTTATCGCTCGCAATTAAATAGAAATAATTTAAGTTGATTTCTTCAACCAATCAATTCATTCGCTAATATAATATTTAAACGACAAAACGAAAGATAGACGAAGACACAATTTATCCTCAAATATCAATATCACTATATAATTTACAATGTGTTTTTTGCTTGACTAAAGAATAGTTAACATCAACAATCTGATTATCGCAACAAAAATAAAAAGATTTTAATTAGAAATTAACCAACAACACCCGTTGCTTTACTGTGCAACCTCAGAATACTGTGTCTTAACAACACCACACTATCCAGCTACTTGACCTTGAGACCTATAACATTTCAACATATCCGCATTCAGGTCAACGTTACATTATATGAAATTCATTGAGTACGTAAAATAATAAAATAGTAACATTTGTTCTCAAAAACACGTCCTAGCTCTAAAATTAACAAACCGAATAAATATAAAATTTTTCCCACGTCGGATATGCTACTGTAGTAATTTACAGCTAAAACTAATATAACACGAAAATATCTGAAAAATAAAGTTAACGAGATTGCACATTCAAACGTTAAACGACAGAATCAGAACTCTCACTGTACCAGTGGTTTTTTCTTTCTCTCCTCTAACAATAGCTGCCAAATAAATGTAAAACCATTCGAAAAAAGGCTGAATTACAACAACAATATTCATGCGATTCTTCAAATATAATCTTAATTAGAATTTTAAAAGGAAATTTTAAATATGTCTGCTATTCATGAAAGAAGAATGATTCACGATACATGCATGAAGAACGCAATACACACTATTCACAGTATTTATCGTGCTAACAAGTTAGTTAATTAATAGTTACCAGCAACAAAGTATGTTAATAAGCAACAAATAAGGCAAATATCATTAAGATATAACATGGCGTTCAGCACTGCACTGTTAACCTACATAATCAATTAATTAGTCAATCAGTTACTCGCTCACTCACCCAATCAATTAAAAAATCAATCAATCAATCAATTACTAAAGTAAATTAATTAGTAAATCTCATCCGTTTACACGGAAACGAAACATTAAAAGCACTGAAAGTCTAAAAAGTAATAAGAAATATTCGTTTTTTACTGAGCCAGGATAATAGGAGATAGTTCCACTCAAAACTGTATATAATCTGAAGAAGCTTACCAAAGCAGATATTGAAGACATTAACAGAAATGTACTTCAGAAGTCATATCCTGTAAAAATCGAATGAAAAAAAGCACCTTTTAGTGTCTCAAAACAAAGACTAGCTCGCTGATTGCAAATTTGCTCTTAAGAGCTAGTGTGCAAGATTCTGGAAAGAATTTGGGAATTGATCAATTTTTACAAACAATGACATACTAGTTTACTTTTTTAATATTTTTTCTTGCCAACCATGCTGAAGCATTAAAACTATATTCTCGAAATTAACAATATCAATGAACAGCAGCAATACTAATCTATGCAAATTATCTATTCCTCTAACTCTCAGTGTACTGCCTATTGGCAGGTCCACGAAGTATAACTCTGCTACATATTTCTATCCTCTGCTATTCTCTTCATATCAACATACGAATGAGTTATCAAATTCCTGTAACATAATATCAAATAAAATCAACGACACACAACATAAACATCGACTGTTTCACATTCTATTTCCAGTCACCGATAAGCCTTCGAGACAGGAGAAACATTAACTTTGGCTCAGGCCTTCTACTAATCAAATCTATTGAGATCTCTCTCTCTTTCATTGTGTACAACAGAGGAATAATTTAAGAATACAAATGAGTTTTAGCATCATTTTTAGTACTAAAGATATTGTGTCAAATGGATTTCAACAGATTACCTATTTTTTATCAGGCATTCATACTAACAATTACACCATCCAACGAGTTCATAATATTATAACCTATAGAATTCTAATATGCTCTTAAACGTTCTTATGTTCAAAGCAGAAATTTACAAACACCTCAAGTATTCAAGTTACACTAAATTATCTGATTCTGAGCTACAGCACAAGCCAACAACTCTCGAAGCACTAGATATTATGCAGAGACAGTGGAATTCGATTGCTTTAGTACAAATTTAAAGCCGCTAGAATAAAACAAGTATAACATTAGTAAGCTGCAGGTTAGACAATCGCACAATCAACAATTAAATTCAACGTTACTAAACTATTCAACTCTTTACGTGCTACGATATACAAGAATAGTTCAACAACTCTCAACCAATGTATCAGTCACAGTTCATTGCTGATGACGCCCTTAAGGCTACTAAATCTAACATGCAGCAATACTGCATCCATTTTTCTAACAATTTTATTCAATTAAATCTAAACATACTAGACAGACACTGACTGCATCTAATGCATGCATACAGTGCGTACACACACAACGAAACACAGATAGCATAGCATAGAGACATATAAACAGATCCTAAAAAAATAACAGCACATCGTCCACGCAAACGCTTGCATACACACTGACAAAAATGCAAGAAAATATAATAAAACGATTTTATCATCTCATCGAAACCACAATAGATTAATTATAGGTTAAAGTCACACAACCTACCTTCAGAATAAAGGCCAAATATTATTATAACATTTCTAATGTTACGAGCCAGTCAAAAATATCAAATTATATTGACAATTTTGCAGTTGTAGTGGATTGCTAACTATCACAGGCAAACATACTGATAAAACAAGAACAATAAATCAGCAAGAAATGCTTGGGTGATTTAATTACCTAATACCTTCAACTACAAGTCCACCCACAATTAACAATTAACATCTAAACCAGCAGCACTTGAATTTCTAGTGAGCTGTGTTGGAATTCTCATAATAATATAAATGGCATAGCACATAAATGTAAAATCATAAAGGTTGCATTAAACACATCTACATCTACGACTTGTAATGTATTTAGCTTCTATGATTAATTATTACAGAAAAAAATCATATTTCGTTCGTCATCTTATAACTTGATGTCATAGATCAGAAAACCTTTCATAGGCAAAAAGATGTCAATAGCATACAACAGGCAACAATGTACTAAATATTGCAACAGATAAGTGCCAAACAATTATAGTTGCTTAATTAATAAAATTAATAAAAATCAATACAGCACATTTAATGTCTGTTTTCTAATATAAGGGGGAAAATCAGAGAATAGGAATAGATCCGATGTTCTCTTGCTTAGCAGTCAGACGTGCTACCAAATCAATCAGTCCATTGAACAACCAGAAAAATATGTAGTAAGCAGTTTTACAATCACAACAAAATAGCTTAAGATAAATACAGATTTAATAGGATTAAATTATCATAACTCTCACTTTAATCTCTACAATAATTTACATAACATCCACAACAACTAATATAACAGCATCCATACTATCAATCCAACCAATACTATAACAACCATACTCTAATCTTGTAGTCATTCTCTAGTTTAACTTATCATTAAACAAAATAAATAATTGCAATATTTGTATTACTGTAGTTATAATGGCAATAACAAGAATTTAAACTATATTTTATCAGAGTGCACCATGTCTAACAACTTCAGTATCAGAGCAGCTGGGATCATTCTCCGGCTATAATCGGTTGCTCAAAATTTTCCCCAACAACCAAATTAGGAAACAACTGACTCCGCCCTTCCCATTCTATACACAGCAGTTGCTATGACAACTAATTGTCCCCGCCCCCTCCCACTCTGATCATATCAGTTGCTATGACAACTAACTGTCCCCGCCCTCTCCCACTCTGATCACATCAGTTGCTATGACAACTAACTGTCCCCGCCCCTCCCACTCTGATCATATCAGTTGCTGTGACAACTAACTGTCCCCGTCCCCTCCCACTCTGATCATATCAGTTGCTATGACAACAAACTGTCCCCGCCCCTCCTACTCTGATCATATCAGTTGCTATGACAACTAACAGTCCCTGCCCCTCCCACTCTGATCATATCAGTTGCTATGACAACTAACTGTCCCCACCTCCTCCCACTCTGATAGTAGTTACGCCGTCGCGCTCTGTGTACAGGATTGGATTGGCTCCCAGGTTGTAGCTCGTGAGGAACGAGTAGACATCTTGAGCCGGTCCTGCGGCTGAGAGTCGTTCAAAGAACGGCACGAGGTCGCGCAGCTCAGTGTCAGCCGGGTCATCAAACCAGGTCAATATCGGCACCTTGATACAAAACATAACATACAGAGCATATAATGTCATGTCATGTGATCATCCTGGCGCTGGTTCCAATCAAAGATTTCTCTATGATTTTCCTCCACAAAACTCTATTCTTAGTCGTTTCCTCTATATTCTTTTTTTTCTTCCTTCTATTCTTCCATAAATGCTAACTCCAGCAGCCTATTATATATCGTATAAAGAAGACAGAAAATGGTACAGTAAAAATGAACCTTTTCAGGTCCCTTTCGACATAAAAAAATACATTTTTCAAATAGATTTTATATACAATAAAAATAGTAAATTGATTAAGTTTGGATTTTTAAAATATAATCAATCGAAAATTAAGCACATTTTTAAAAATATTATCTAATCCGTAATAGGGAAGATGATGGTTATCTAATCCATAATGCCCCGTAATACAAATGGTAATGAGTTATGTTTATCATAATATTGTCCACAAAGCAACGAATTAAAAATATTTAATTCAATCCAATTTAATAGCCACTATTTGATGAATTTACTATATCTGCAACGAAGGACTGAATTAAATATATGGGATACAGAGTACTTAATACGAGTATTCATAGAACAATAAATTTAATGATATGATATAGGACAGAGAGGATTTGAGACAGTCTATTCGTATCCAGATCCTAGTTAAACTGGGATTCAAGGGAAGATGATGATGATGACGATTCGTAGAACAAAAAATATTTAAACTACATCGAACACTTACAGCATTCTCAGGATGAAAGAGATAGGACGCTGGTGAGTTATCTATTATAATAACATGCTTAAGATCTCTCCCTAGCCGGCTCAAGTCCTACAACAACCAGTGTAAAAATTATACAAAACATTAGTCAAAATAACAAAATTAATCAAATCTACAAACATTAAAAAACAATTAAATTAACTACTGTCTCAAAACAAACAAAATAAATAAAGTATGCATACGTCAAAACAACAAAAAAAAAAATTTGTGTATGTCAAAGTGAAAGAAAGAAAATTTTACAAATGTCAAAACAAACAAAATACATAAAATTTACAAATGTTAAAACAAATAAAATAATTAAAATTTGTGAATGTCAAAACAAACAATATAAAAACTGCCAGGTTTCAAGAGTTAAACTAGAAAAACAACACCAGTCTAAAAAAATATAATAGAAGCTACATATTATTTGATGTAAAACTAGAAATTGCAAAAAAAGTAATTATGACCTAAATTAGCTGCAATTATGAAGTTTAGCTTTTTTAGTTAGTTACTTAACCTAGTTACTCAATTACATAAACATAACGGCACACTGGGTCGGGAAGCACAGATGCTTGTTTAAGACCCATTTCCTCCTTCCTCTCCATGGTTATTAGTAATCGTTGCCTTTTGGTGAATGGAAGGAAAAAGAGACAGGAGCAGGCCGAGGTTAGGTATGTTAGATGATTCAAAGACCCACTCATATGTGGAAATGAAGAGGAAGGCGGAAGACAGAGAAGAGTGGAGGCGTTATGTACCATGGACCTGCCAGTAGGCAGTGCACTAAGAGAGAGAGAACCATTTGGTGGTGCATCAATTGCAGCCGGAGCGGATTTAATAATAACCTTTCATCACCCTGGGAATTTTTCCTTCCTAAGCTTTTATCAACTCTCGGTCTTCCAAGGTGGCACCCACAAAGTACTAACCGAGGTCCACGCAGCTTAACTTCAATAATTGACGCGCAACTAAACCAAGTGCGCTAATCCCGCCGTCTAATTAGCTTCGTAAGTTTTAAGCTAAGCAACTCAATTTCATTAAGTAATAAAGTTAGCAGAATAAATAAGAATATTGAGAAATAAATTAGATATTGTTCCACAGTATTCCAATCATATTTAAGTTTTAGCATTTTATCGTAGGCTAGAGTACTCTGCCTCATCATTGTATCTATAGATGTTAGTGACTAAATCGCCTTCACCAAAAACAGCCACACCTTCCACACATAATAAAATAAAGTAAAGTCCCTTTATATTACAATAATCAACTTACCTTTACATAATTGCCACGATGAAAAACACAAGACTCCCTAAAAAGCCTGAAATGACCAATCCAAGAATATAATATCAGTCAAAAGCAATCAGACATACATACAATATTACATCAAAACGCAGGCAACATTTATAAAATGGCTGCCACATCATGTTTATAAATCTTATTTTACTTTAGTTTCTTTGAAAATACAAATATTTACTACTATTATACAATTAATACTCCAGATCAGAGGTGGGTAAATTTTTCTAAGTAGAGCCACATTGAAAACTTTATTATTTTTGGAGTGCTGCATAAATATATTTTATCTAGTGACTCTAGACTCAGTTTCAATTACAATTTACATCATCATCATCTTCCACTGCATCCCAGTGGGACTAGGGTCGGGATTAGACATTTAACCGACTGCTCTTACTGACGTTGGTTAGGATGTTAGTGTTGTATCGCCTTTTACAACATGTGCAGTCCACGATTGGTCTATTCTCCAGAAACTCTGACACAACATGGGTAACAATAAAATTTATAATAATTGAAAAAAAGAATTCAGAATTAATAATGAAAATAGCCAAGTATATTACATTTTATTTTACATGCACATAGCATTTTGAAATACGAGGTCAGCCAGTTGCTAATTTGGTTTAAGATTTTACTATTCCTAATTATTTCCATAGCGAGCTCTACATGCAATAATATGCGAATATGGAGAAGGAAGTAGAAGGAAGTAAGTTAATTTCTAAGACTCTTAAGTGATTTCTTGATTAATTTTAAGGTTAGGACCTATATTTCTCCCTCTAACCATACTCCCTTGCATTCTCCTATTACATTCCGTCAACCCTACTCCTTATATCTTCTTTTAATTTCCTCTTACCTTACACTTATTATTAAATGTCTATCTGCGCCAACTGTCTCTTAAACGAGCTTGTTCATTTTGAAATTTTGTTACCACTCAATGATACAGCACTCACTATTTATGAAGCACATGATCAAGCTTCATAGATACAGTTCTCAAATTTTTTCAATTAATCTGAAGATTAGATCACCGCTGATGTCTCAACCCTTTTCATAAATACAGCCAAAAGCTGAGAACAAACCTCGTTCTGAACACTCCCCACTTGTCCAATAGATCTGTTACAGGATCAGCATACTGCAATTACACAATAATAATTAATTCGTAGATTAAGATTACTTAAATCATCATCATCATCATCGTCTTCCCTTACATCCCAGTTTAACCAGGGTCGGAATACGAATAGACTATCTCCAGTCCTCTTATTCGTTTAAGTTTTTTTAGCAATTTCTGGAGCCTAGGCGCTCATCAACCGAATTCCCTTTCTGACGTTGGTTTGGATCTAGATTTTGTCGCCTTCTAGGACACGTGAATATTTACACGGTTGGTCTATTCTTCAAACAACCTGGACACAACACGGGAAAAATTAAGATTACTTAAATATGAATTTAATTTGGAGATATTAATTATTATTATTGCAATAATTATTTACTGTTATGCATATATCTTTTTAATTAGATTTTTTCTCTTCCATTAGAGAATTAAGACAAGCGAAAACTGACACTTTGGCAGCAGTTCAGTAAATAATACCATACATATAACATATATAAAACATTAAGTGAAAGATACAATCAAACAATGAGAATTTTAATTACAAGCGCTAGCAGTGATTATTTTCACTTATAGATAGATTTCAATGAACAATGAACATTGCCATTACTATTGTATACGACATAGTTAATAGTTATTTTAAGTTTGTTCTTCCTTGCAAAACACTCTTAACCTCATATTTTAATTCACCTTGAGTTCTTAGGAATATAGCATATATCACTGGCTAGAGCCAGTGACGATGTCGGTAAGATATTCAACCACGGATCAGTAGGTGCGGGTTCAAATCCTGGGCTCGCCCGTCACTGACATTGCTTTTGAGTGAGGAAACTGACATTAACATAAGCTTTACCAGCTGTTTTAGCTTTTATTATCAGTTGAGTTTGCTCACAATGCCTTCAAATGAATGGATACAAGATCAAGGACACCCTGTGGAGCAACAACAACAATACAATGAGTAGAGCCTATAGCAGACTAACCTTGCCTAGACTTGCAGTGAAGAGAATGCATTCAAACATCTCTCCCATCCTCTGTAGAAAGTGATCAACATGAGGCCGCTTCAATACATAAACCTATCAATCAATCAATACACCAATCAATCAATCAATTCAGGTCAATTATCCTCTCCTAAAACAATAAATGCAAGTGTTGTCAAGGCTCTGCCATTGGTCCTCCTGCATTTACTGTTGTTTCCTCTGATCTAAGGACAATCCATTCAGCAAATTCTTTACTAAAATTTGCTGATGATACAACATCTCATAGTACCATCATCACATTTACATCTAACTGAAGTAGAATAAATGAACTTAGAAAGATTGGCTTCAGTAAACAATCTACAACTAAACAGAAGTAAATCTAAGGAAATAATCTTTAAGTCACCTAGCTTTAAGCGTCAAACAATTGAATTGCCCTATTTGGATGGAATAGAACGAGTCTCATCTCAAATGTTTGGGAGTCACGATTTCGTGTAATTTTTCCTTTTCTTCTCACATATCCAATCTTATATCCTCATGTTCAAGTAATATTTTTGCTTTAAACTCCTTGCGCACAAAAGGTCTATCAAATGAACTCCTGCAGATAGTGTTCCAGACTTCTACTCTAAGTAATTTACTCTACTCCTCACAATTTTGGTGGGGGTTTACTTCTGCTGACGATAGAAACCGCCTAGAAGCATTTTAAGACGTGCAAAAAGGGCTGGTTTTTACAACAAAGAGCAAACTTTTGAGAATCTTTGCATGTCAGCTGACAGTAAGCTATTTAGCTCAGTCTGTAATAATCCTAATCACTTGTTGGCTCCGCTTATGCCCTCACTAAACCAACACTCATATCAAATCCGAAGAAACGTTGCAAAAAGAAGTTACGCCATACCAACTAAGCATAGCTCTTTGAATGATAAAAGCTTCATAACCCCTTTGATACTAAGTGATGCTGTAAAACCATAGCTAATTTAATCTTGGTTTAAAATGCATTGTTAGTATTTTGTGTGACTGTGACATTATCTTCTCGTATAATGTAGGCTAATCATATTCGTATGAAACCTATCTGCGGCTGTTAGATTATTTTGAAATAAAAGCAAGATTTATTATATTTTAATATCAAGCTTAGTGGAGGGCCCATCCAATTTAAATAGCATTTAAACCCATTCCTTCCGTAGTTAGATTTCATCATTAGAATATCGTATAATGACTGTTATGAAACATTATCTTGGACTATTGGTATCTTGGCATTATGGAACTTTATATTTGCTTTTTGTTCCATGTATGTTTGTACGTTTTCCGCGGTATGTCAGATTTCAAGTAATAAACGAATATATATATATATATATATATATCAATTCATCTCTAAATGATACATAAGTTAATCAACCAATCTATCTATTAATCAATCAATCAGTCATCAATGTAGATTAAGAAAACTTAAACGTAAGACCATATACCTTTACTACTTGTTACTACTAAAAGTCAAAAATCTATTAGCTCAATAGAACAAGTAATCCATATAACAATAACACAAATGACAATATTTGATCAAATCAAATCAAATGCAAAATACTGGCCAATAAATACATGTAATGTCAGACTTATGAATGCAGTGGACACTTAAACAAATATCTGTATAGAAAAGAAGTACTATCAACAGCTGAATGCTCAAGTAATTTAGATATGCAGAATTTTTTGCTAAGAAAGATATAGGATACGATCATTTTATCAACTCAAAACTTAGAGATTAACAAAATATTCTCTCTCACATCAATTTAACTACTGATTATCAATGACTACATCTTCTCTATAGAGCATAGCTATATTTCTCATATATCTTCACAGGATAATTAATTAGCCTTATAATCACTTAGAACTTATTTTGTTAAGTTTAGCCCAGTTCACTAACTAGGCTATATGTCATTATGACGACCACTATGTGATTATGACACACTGGGCAATTAATTATCAGAAAAGACTACTGATGTTTTATTAGCAGAATAATTATATCAAATAACTGGTAATGGTTGATCAAGTTGAGTTTTATATATTTTATTTTATTTATTTGTTACTTCTCACCACATACATCAATAGCGACGCAGAGATTGTAAAGATCATGAAGTCAAAGTTAGGAACAAAGACGTGTGAAATGGCAAATAAAGGCTATAAAATAACGCTTACATATTCCGTAATTAGTTTAAATAATGTTTTAAAATAATTTTAATTTTTACACTCACAACGATGCTCATTTACAAGTTTTGTAAAATTGAGAAATTTAGAAAGAAATAAATAAGGTTTATGAGATAGAGATTTATAAAAACACTGCTTACTTCTAAAACTTCTGGAATTATTTAAACTTTTAGAAATTATCATATATAATAAGCAATTAACAGTTTCAGACTAGCAACTAAAACAAAGGCTCAATCCCATAAATTAGCATTGACTTTGAGCTTTAACTATTATGTATCACTATTTAAATAGTTCAAGATGAATGATAACTTCTTACCTGATGTATAGTACCATCTATTTCAACCGGTATAATAAAATCAGGATTATTTACAGGCTGCAATACAATAAAAATAATGCAAAGAATAAAATAATACAAAGAATTAACACAAGCACTCTTAGCAAATAATATAGTTATAGATGGTATTATTACATACTTATCTATACAAATAACAGTGTAATTAGGGTATCTTATAAACTGGATAGTAACAAAGCGATTAGAATAATCACGAGCTCTACTAGTCGAGTGGTTAAAGCGTCAACACAACAGGAAGCAAATCTAGAGATCTCACTGTCGGTAAGCTATTCGACCGCTGATCCTGTAATCTCCAGCATTGTACTACCCATCAACCAAATACCTCTGTCTTTTTTCTTTGTTTTAACTTTGCATCTTGCCATTTCGCAGAAACTATCCCTGAAAACTAGTAAACCTTTGATTTAGACTACTTAAATAAACAATGAACCATGTGGTTTTTGAGTGAAAATACAAATAATTAATTAACTCCATAGATAGTTGCTATTTTTCTTAAACTGAATCTCTATGTATCTTAATTGAATTTTAATTTATTCAATAAATAACGAATTATCTTTGAATACTAATTAAAATGCCGCATTAGCTTGATAATAGATGAAAACTTCAGCGGCCATGTGCAACCTTTAAATATCAACCAAATCCATCCAAATTTTTCTATTACTCATTTGACCAAAATGAAGAAACTAAGAGGGTGTGAGTGACAAAAATACGAAAAAAATATTTTCCTATGTATTTCATTGTCACTAATAATTATATATATATAATAATTTATATATATATATATATATATATATATATATTTCTATATTATATATACACACACAAACATACATACATGCATACATACATACGTGACTTACAACAAGAGAACTATGATTGATTTACAACAAAAGAACTACGAACTATGATTGACTTACAACAAAAGAACTCTGAACAAGATTGACTTACAACAAAAGAACTATGAACCAGATGGACTTACAACAAAAGAACTATGAACAAGATTGACCTACAACAAAGAACTATGAACAAGATTGACCTACAACAAAGAACTATGAACAAGATTGACTTACAACAAAAGAACTATGAACAAGATGGACTTACAACAAAGAAACTATGAACAAGATGGACTTGCAACAAAAGACTATGAACAAGATGGACTTACAACAAAATAACTATGAGCAAGATTGACTTACAACAAAAGAACTATGAGCAAGATTAACTTACAACAAAGAACTATGAACAAGATTGACTTACAACAAAAGAACTATGAACAAGAGTCTCATCCAGATCTATAACAATGCATTTCTTGTTTTTATCTTGTACCCGAGGAGGTCCCAACAAACATCCAGGATCTGGGGTCTGCAATCATAACATCAATTAATCAAGCAATCAAGTAATCAATCACTCAATAAATCAATCTCTCAATTAAACAAGCAGTCAATTAATCAAGCAATCAATTAATCCAGCAATCAATTAATCAAGCACTCAATTAATTAACCAATCAGTTAATGATCTTTCAAATTCAATTTCTTACAGATGTTATCATCCATATTAACGGTTAAAGACAAGTTTAACGACTGTTTCACACATGTTTAGATAATATGCAGTAATATGAACCTGTAACTACCGTCCTGCTCTCAGATACCTGAACCATAGTGCTGTCGGCTTAGCCCATTTGAATATTAGTGGAATAGTTGGAATAGATTTAATATTACAAAACATTAACAAGTTGCCTACTTTTAAATATGTGTATATTAACTTGTTTATTCTAAACAAAATAGGCTAAATTTATAGGGATAGTTTAAAACAAAACTTAATCAGTAAAAGTAGTCATCTGAGCGCACAGTAAGTCAAAAGCATAGATCGAATAAAACAGTACTAAAATATAACACTGTATCGCAGATTAATATCATCGTAAGACATCAAAAACTTAACACATATATACAATTAATGTCCTTGATGTCTTGAAATAAGGACTCAACCCCAGATCTGACTCACAGATAACTGCAAAGGATTAAGGGTATACTAATACATCAATAGCTCCCAATTGAGACCAAAAGACTTCAAAATTTGAGATATTTTGATTGGGTGGTGGCTGCAAAAACTTTTATATCTAGTTATGAGTCACAAGATATCAATTGAATTATTGAAAATAATGAATTAATGATTCACCACACAATAACTGATTCAAATAATTCACACGATAAAATTTTATTCCAATGATTTACATGATAATACTTGATTCAAATGATTTACAAGATATTAATTGATTCAAATGATTTACACAATACTAATTAATTCAAATGATTTACATGACACTAATTGATTAAAATGATTAATTTAAAATAGTAATTAATTCAAATGATTTACATGATAATAATAGATTCAAATGATTCATATGATAATAATAGATTCTAATGAATCACAAGATAGCACATGACTCCGATGGTTCGTACAACAACAAGGCTCTTACCCTCGTATCAGGCACAGAATTGTTTGCACTCTGAGTCTCATCCTGTCGATGCTGTGTCGTGGAAGCGCCTGATACTGTGCCATTATTGTTCTTATTCTGATGATTGGAGCAACTTCTATCCGTAGGCCGCCGAAAGCAACAGAATAATTGCTTGAGCAAATTGGGACTCTTCTTTGGTTTAGGAGAAGCAACTGCTGCAGAAAATATCAACATTACATTATTAGATCTCATACATACTCACTAAGTAATCGTTAAGACAAAAAATATCAAATAGTATCAAAATGGCGCTTTGTAACCTAAGAAATACACCAAAGATGTCTTAAGCTAGTTACCCGCCCACCCACACATCTACTGTTTACACGTACAAATCTTAAGTAAAACTTTCACCAATCGAGTTGTAATTTTACTAGACAGCTTCAATATGCTAAAATATGCTGTGCGGTTACTAAGGGCACTAGCCAATAATATAATTCAACCAATGACAGCGCCGTCATTCAGGCTGATCGATCAATCAGATTACTTCATAAACAAAACTAGCGTCTTTTTTGTCAATGAATTAACTCCTCGAGATTGACGGGGTAAGTTGCAAAGCCTCAAATGAAACGTAGGAAATATGATTATTCAATTGACTTCCTCTGTTGTTTAAATCTCTGTTGGAGGTTAAAATTCAGCTCATCTGTTTAGTAAATGCTGGCATAAAGAATAAATCTCTCTTGTTGTGGGTGTTGAAAATGTAAAATATTTAGAAAAAATTAGGAAGGAAATAAGAAACCATCTCAGACACCATATTTGTCTCAACACTATATACAAGATTTGTAAAAACACCACCTTGGCAACAGGATCATGTTGTCGATCAACGGAGTGCAATAGTGAAGAATGAATACATATCTCTCTCTCTCTCTCTCACTCTCTCTCTCTTAGTGCACTATCTACTGGCCAGGTCCATGGTAAATAATGCCTCCACTCCTCTCTGTCTTCCGCTTTCCTCTTCGTGTCCACATACGAGTCTTTAAATCATCTAACATACCTAATTTCGGCCTGCCTTTTCCTCTACTTCCTTCTATTCTTCTTTCTATGACCTCTTTTAGTATACTACACAAATGGAGTAAGAATAAATACATTTTGGTCTAGCCATTTTGTCAGAACTCTACACTCTGTATTAACTTGTCTTAGTCCTGCAAATTCAGACCGTATTCTTTCATTCATTACACTGTTTTAATGTTTATTACTACTTAGTTATTGATGGACACCAAGAATTGCTGTTGATATTATTCAGTAGGCCTATTATTTTGTATACAAAAGTACTAAATTTATACTGATTCTCACTCTTTTTTTGCCTAATAAAAAATTTGCTAGAATTTCTATTAGGAAATTTGTTAGAAATCCAGCAAATGCCATAAATTCCTCGAAAATATTATATTTTTAAATTATATAAACCTATACAGCTTCAGAAGTATGCGACCTGGCAACTTGCCAAAACTAAATAGCCTTGTGGCTTTATAACTTTTCCAAGTCGAAGTTCTTTGTAAAAACAACTAATAAATTTATCATTTATTAGACTAAAAAAGTTAATTTAGAAATATTTCAGGAGGCGGTGAACCCCGTGTAAATAGGTAGGGGTGAAATTTAAATGGGCCATGGTCCCAGGACCTTAAGCGCCATGTTTATATAGTAAAGGGCGTAGTACGAAAGCACAATTAAATTTTACCTTTCTCGTTGACCGACTGGAGCGGAGGCCCGTGCGAGCTGTGGGAATTTTCGTCGTCCCGCCGGACCTGAGTGATGATAGACGAGGGGTCCATGAGAGGGGTCGAGTCCCCTACGTTAATCCTACACAGTCGCCCCGTATCCTCGATATCTGAGTGCCGCTGTTTAGCGCTCAGAACACATTCGACATCTGGCGAATAAAAGTAAATCTGTTTTGTTTATGTGACCCTGTAGCTAAACGTAGAATGGATCCAAGTTCAATACTCAAATATACATCTATCAAAAATCAACACTACGTTTCAAAAAACTACATCTGTCAAAAATCAACACTACGTTTCCAGGTTTATTCGTTAAAAATCGTTTAAGACTTAACATAATAGATTCCATAATCTTAAATTTAAGTGAAAAATTGGAAAATTTCTAAAAATGTAAATATATTTACTTCAAATTGAAAGAATTAAAGCATAGATAAGGCCTAAATCATTTTATTGGTTATAATTTTATGATTTTTGTTGGTTACAATTTTATTTGTTAAATTCACATTTTATTAAAATAATTTTGCATGACTTGTAAATTCTACTGTACCAAAAAATAGATACTGACTAACTTAATTAATATATACATTTAGAATTTTTTTAAAGTTATAACTTTTAAAAAGTAGCTAGTATTCCCCTCGTTGTGCTGGGGTGTGGTTGGACCACTGCAACGAATTAATAGGGTAACCGCAATCTGAGGCGTGTACGTAAGGGACGACTACGGCAGGAGCTGAGGATGGCAAGAGGGGACCCACCTCACCACGAAATATTTTCCTCAGGATTAAATTAATCCATCTAACTCAGGAAGGCAACGGGAAACCACCTCAGAAGCCATATTTTTCCCAAGCTATAAGCTACATAAGGTAGGGATAAGGCATAGACTTTGTGAAGGGATTAACTTCTTGATCTAAGGAGTGCTCTTATTGAGCGAGAAAGCAGACTTCGAGTATGAATATGTACCTTGAACCTGCCACTTGGCAGTGCACTGAAGAAGAAGAGAAGACTGTACATATTCTACCGAATGTCAATATCGTAGATACAATTTCAGCACAAATTGTTAAAATCTAATAGTATTAACGTGTTAGCAGTAATTGATGCAATAGACATATTACTGATAGTAGACTGTTATTCTTCACAGTTAAAGTATTGTTTGACTTCCGTAGATTCTAAATGTCAAGTCAAATGTAAAGTAGAGAGATATTTTGAAACGCTGATTCACATATATTAATAATTTTGATTGTATGAAGTTTTGTATACAAGTCTACTGACACACTTAGAAGCGCTGTCTTTTGGTTATATGTATGCATTTGCATATGTGCATTGATCGATTGATCATGTTTATTTAGGACTAGGATTACCGTTTACTTGGTGTAATTAATATAAAAAAGAAATATGAAGAAAAATACAGTAATGCTGACTAATTAACTAAGGAATAAATTTGAAAGTAACTTACATTTAGACGGAATTTCTAAAAGTGAAAGTAACTTTCATTTAATTAAACTGTGTAAATAGAGGTAATTCTTACAGGTTGTACGCTAAGCACTAACAAACTAAATCATCATCATTTTCTCTTGGATCCAAGTCTAGCTACGGGTTGGTCAATTAAAAACGTTTGAAGGTAGACAAATAATCACTAATCGATTCAATTGAATAGTTAAAATAGTTACAATAGAAATAGATCAAGAGCAGATGTTAGTGGTGTTGGGTGCCTTGTATCTTACATGAAGACGTAATCGATGTAATGAACATCATTGAATGAAATTCGTTATTTTTCTTGACAAACGATAAATACCTCCTGGCAGACAACTCTATGAACAACTGAACATAACAGTAGAATCATTGATTACAAATTAAATACAAGAAAACAACGTAGCAATATATTTTGCAGTAAATAAACAAGTTCACAAAATTCTCTTAAAATGACAGTAACCATACAATAACATGATCATGATCTAACGTGAACTGAAAAATAAGCCACTATAAGTATGATCCAATAAAAGCAATAAATAGTTTTACTTGTACTATGCACAAGTACATAGTATGCCTCGTTCACATCCATTTACATTTATCAGTTCAGTGCTCATTCAGACCGGGGTCCAATGCTTCAGTCAATCCATCATCTATCTCACTCGTTAAAATGATCATCATCAATCAAAGCAGAGGATCAGTATCATCGCCTAGGCTTTGTTATACTTGACTTTGTCGTTAGAGCTCAAGGTCAAGGTTATGGTTTGAAGAACTTTCCAATACTTTCTTCAGAGTCTGTACTAATAGTATAAAACACATGGAATTTATTACTAGTACAATACTTATGAATACTGCCGTTACATTGGCATTATTAAAGCAGAGCAAATCATTTACTTTATAAATAAAACGTGGTTGATCATCTAGAATAATATCTGTCACTATTAATGCCACAGTCATAAATCTTAACACAGTTTGATCAACTATCCATTTACCTGTTCTACGTCAGGTAAGGACTTTTACACTCACACATCTTCGAGCAGGATTCATATGTAGATTCCAATCGCCTTTCATTTCCCAAAGTGTGGACACCACTATTTAGACATTTTAAAGGCACTCTAAACACTCTTTTGCTAAAATGAACAAAACCTGACGAAATGAACGGATGACTCAAATAGGTTAAGTATCGATGAAGTTGACAGATAGGCATTTATATATATATATATATATATATATATATATATATATATATATATATATATAATGTTATATCATTATTTTTATTTATATAGTTGAGATGTGTTCATAGAAGGAAAATTGAGTTCTATTTGTCAGCAACGAACATGATATGAAAGAATCAGAGTGATCCAGAGTGGGGCCTAGGATGCCCAAACCCCACTTAGGCCCACTGGTAGAAATCAGTGGGCCTAAGTGGGGTTTGGGAAAAAAATGAAGTATATCTTGTGGAAATTGTCTGTCTAATCATGCTGTTGTTGTTCAAGCTGATATTATTGTAATGATTTTGCACTTTGTCATTGCGATGTAATATTTCTCAGTAGAAGATCCATAAATTTTTAAAGGGTGCCCAAAATTTGTATGGATAGAGTCAATATTTTTTCCGTATCCCGTGCCTCGTCTGGGACACAGTTTATATTTTTTAATCTATATTTTCACTGTGGCTATTTCTAAGTATAAATATACTTAGAAAGTATAGGAGTAAAAATAGGGTGTAAGTAAAAAATATAAACTGTGTCCCAGACGAGGCACGGGATACGGAAAAAATATTGACTCTATCCATACAAATTTTGGGCACCCTTTAAAAATTTATGGATCTTCTACTGAGAAAGATTACATCGCAATGACAAAGTGCAAAATTATTACAATAATATCAGCTTGAACAACAACAGCATGATTAGACAGACAATTTCCACAAGATATACTTCATAGGAAATAACATTAAGTACTAGTTAATTAGACATTACTTTTGTTTCATTCAATTTTTCTTTTCTTGTTTTATTATTTTTCTTTGCACTCTAAAGTTTAGTTTAAATAGTTAGTTTTTTGCTATTTAGAGATATGAACTTAGTTTACTTATTTAATTTGTAATAATTTAGAGACGTTTTTAAACATTTATTTTGAGTTTCACTTGCCAGTATCTGGCCATTTCCTGATTTGGAAATGTTCAATTGTATGGATACCAACGGTTTTACTGTAATTAGTAATGTAATAAAAAAGACTAAGTAGACTCTGCTATAGCTGCTAATTATGGTATTACCGAACAGAGCTATGGCTCTTTTAAGGTATCCTCTTTCGTATTGTTGTTTGTTTGTCTGACTACATGCACGTTACTATTGTTTGTATAATCTGTGCTGCGATGAACAAATAAACGATACTAAACGAAAAAAAAACATCCTAATTAAACATCCACGCTTAGAAATAAGTAATAAAAGAACTAAATTTGATATATGTTGTGTCACTAACAATAACACAACGGAAGATTTACTCAGATTTGGATACGTTAATGAAGCAAATGTGAGGATTTAAGTCATATTTTGAGCCTTAAATACACAGTAACCAAAGAGCGAAGTTTGAGAGTTAAACTTCCGAAAACATTTGTAATTTTAAACTTCCAACCAATGTCACACATAGCCAATGTCACACATAACCAATGCCACACATAGCCAGAGTACTTTATACTGTCATGGCTGATTATATGTTTGAGACAAGACTGGAAAGCGCTAGAAAGAATTGTTAGAGTTATCAACGTAGCAGTCAGATCCCGTGGAAACATCTTCAAAGTAGACTCCCGTTGAGCTGTCGCCACCTACAGTCATTAAATAGTTCAGTGCGTTTGATCTCCTACTTCTCCTGCTGGTTCTCTCTCGCCCGTGCTTAAGCGACTGATGCCGCTGTAGATTTTGTTTGTGCGTGAACGACGCATCGCAGCCGTCGTAGTTACAGACGTATCGAGATAGGCCGTCACCAGAAGGTCCCCCGCTAGTCTGGTGATACTGGGACGATGTAGAACGATGGTAGGAGGCGTGCGGTGAAGCGTACTGCTCCGAGAGTCTGTGAGTGGGACGATAGCTGTTCATGTCTTTAATAAATTCTGCACGTTCAGAATCCTTAACAAAAAAATCAAATAGGGAACATTAGTAAATAAAGTACTAAAATTAAACTGTTTGCATCATATTGTCACTTTGATATTACTCTCAAGTAAACTGATAGTAAAATAAATTTGACACAGATCTGCATTTTTTCAAAATTGACTAAGAAGGAACCCAGGGATGGAATAAGAAACCATGTTATCCATATTTTCTCTAGCTAAATGTTCTGTTAAGGTTTGAGTTCAGCATAGCTTTTGTGATGGCATCAATCAATTGATCAATGGAGTGCTCATTTGGGAGTAAATACATTGGACCCGCCTTTGGCCGAATATTATAGAAAGTGATTAAATGATAAACTTAATTAATTAGGCAATAGTGCTTCATAACAAGATAGTGGAGAATAATGACTTAAATGTGTATTTAAAAGCAAATTTTGCATTGAAAGTATTTAAATTATATTTATAAAAATATAAAACACTGCAAACATATAAATAAAATAACTATAAATATATACAATCTATTAGTATATATTATTTATGAGCAACCTCATAATTTTTGAGCCATTTATATACTTATGTATATTTTACATAAGTTTATAAATGGCGCAAAAATATGAGGTTGCTCCTAAATATGATTACAATATTATAAAGGAGGAGGCAGCAACAGATGAAGTGCAGCTTAATTAAAAGAGTGAAATCTTAGTATACTCATGTCTCACTAGTGTTCTACCAAATTGAAGGTTCATGGCACATACTCTTACATGCTAATTTCACGTTCCATAAAGAGCACTTCATTGATTAGTTAATTCCTTCACAATATACTATATCTCATATATACTTTAAAGTAGACTATAGCTTGGGAAAAATACATGCAACCTTTTTCTTTGTATATACTTACACGTATATAGGCGTATATACATGTATATACGCCTGTATACGCCCATACAAAGAAAAAATGTACTATTTACACTTTGTGAGTTATGCAACAAAGTTTAAGATATATTAGAAAAGAGACCAAGGAAAACCTTCGTAAACAATCCTATTGTCTTTATCAGCTAATCATAGATGACTACAAAACCAAAGATTGCAAGTTATAAAACGATGAGTACCAGAATCTGTAGTAAATGGAAAACCAGTTGTTAGTGAATTCTTGTGATGATGTAAAACTTCAATATACTTAATAAGCTCCTCTGGAGCTCTTCAAAGTCTTCATATCGCCTTCAGATGAGGAATTGGACATTAAATCACTATGTTGTTCTGTATAGTGCTATATAGCTATAAATTAATTATTAAAAGCATAAAAAAATTATGGATTCAGTCGAGATTTATGCTTTCAGCAAGAACAGGACAAAAGTTCTACATTTTCAGCAAGAACAGGACTAAAGATCTACATTTTCAGCAAGAACAGGACAAAAGATTTATATTTTAAGCAAGAACAGGACAAAAGATCTCCATTTTCATCAAAAACATGACAAAAGATCTACATTTTCAGCAAGAATAAGACAAAAGAACTACATTTCCAGCAAGAACAGGACTAAAGATCTACATTTTCATCAAAAACATGACAAAAGGTCTACATTTTCAGCAAGAACCGGATGCAAATGAATATCATTAAACTTGATTTACTCACGTGACTATCAAATGCGACATGACTGCCAAATCTTCTGGTCTGCGAGAGAGCAACGACATTTCTGAATTCCTCAGTCCCTAGTCTAGCCGCACCGTGACTCGACCAATGATTAACAAGATGATTATCAGAATCACTAAGATACTCGACTTGTTTAACATCATCATCGCTCTCATCTTCCAGTTTAATAGCATCATTATCACAGTTGAACTGAACCACTCTCTCACGGTGATTCCCACCAGTTATATTAACGACAGCCTCGCAGCCACTGGTCGATCTCTCTGAGCAGCACTCTGTTACGTCGTCGTAGTACTGGGCAGCAGTCGGGCTGATTAAATTCTGACAACGTTGTCGCTTTCTTCTGCCTTCAATGAACAGGCCATCTCTAGATTGACCAATGACATTTTCAGGTAAGTTCTTTACTGAATCAAAGGTAGCATTGCCCGAGCTCTTTGTAGAAAGATAAGGAATAGATTCACCGGTTGCTTGATGGATGTCATCAGTAGTTTCTGATTTAATGTCTTGAACTGATTCTACTGAAGAGCAAGACAGGACTTGTCTGTCTTCATTTATATTTGGATTATCATGTTTTGATTTACTCTCTCGAGTAAAATTAGTGTCAGGTTCCACGGAAAGACATGATTGTGACTGTTGTGTTTCTTGTTTGTCTACAACGTTATCCACAGTATCGGCTCCATAACTCATCTCGTCAACTGAACAATCAGATGTAGTGTTGTCGTGTTCTCTATGATCAGATGATTCCATCGGCTCAGTTGTACAGGCCGATGTCATAAATGATTTTGTTCTTGACGTGTTAAAAGGATCTTTACTAACGTCTATTGAGCTGTTCACAGCAGTTGTGTGCTTAGTTGACTTTGTTGCTTGTTGAACTTCTACTGCAGGTGCATTAACAGATTTTAACGTTTTTTCAACAACTGTTTCAGGCAGATGATCAGAATAGACGTCAGAAGAAGAAAGTCTACATTCACTATTCTCACTGACCACATTTTCTACATTTGTCTTGATATTCCATTCAGAATTCCGACATTCTGTGTGCGAATATTTTCCCTTGTGTGGTTTACAAATATTTCCATATTCAGATTCTGCAGTTTCACTTGATTTTTCACAGACACTTGAATCAGATATTGGCTGATCATTTCCTAACTGCGACATACCCGCACTACCTCGTTCAACATTTTTATCAATGTGAATTATGAGTGAGTCAGATTTGTCGATCGTTATGCCGATGACAGCTTGTATCGAGAGATCACTCTGAAAGTTGAGGCCATTACGGCACAGTAGTGTTACTGTGTCCACAAGAATTTGTTTTACTAGAGTCTTATCTTCCCTCATTCTGATTTTAATTCTCTAAGTGAATAATCTAAGTGACTTCAAATCTGTAACAGGCTATTACTTCAAATCTGTAATAAAATAAAATAAGATAGAATATAAAGTTGTAGCATGAACAGCAACGCACCTTGGTCAAGATCAAAATCAAAACCAGTCTACAGGTTTGCACTATCTCTGGTGGTTATTCAAGTGGTCACTGACATACAATCAGCCCAAAATGAGAACAAACACAGAAAAATTACTAACAAAGTAAGTAAACACACATTATAGTTAAAAAAGTAAACACAAATCATAGAGAAAGGATCAACTATGTTGATATCTATCACTTTTAACACCACACGTTTGAACCGGCAATTCAGACCATTTTCCATATAATCAGTCCAGTGAATGTCTCAGATTTTACTTTCAGATCAGCGCGACTGGGATTCGAGCCCGCGAGGATTCAGTTCACCTGAAGATCTGTCGTTTGAAGCCTCGTGACATTACCCCTATGCTATTAGGACATTCTAAACTTACTCAAGTTTATTTTATTTTATATAGGGAATGAATGCATATAAATACGAGATTCGTGTCGTTAAAATTTCAAGACAATATCTGGTTCTACAAAGACAGCTACATTACACCATGATAAAAATAGATTGAATTAGGTTGTCCTGCATCCGACGCTCAGCTGTTTTAAAATACCTTCGAAGCTGCTATTTCCATACTTGAAAAAACAGCTGCGGTCGAGTGATCGGCGGCATTAGCACTAATGGCTGCACAGCAATTAAAAATGAATAAAAATATATTCTCACAAACTTTTACAATTTATTGATAAATATCTTCTTCTTCTTTTCTCTGCGTGACGTCACTTTGTGGACACTAGAGCAGTGTCTTTTACCTTCTGTCTCCACTGATACCGGTCCTGGGCAAGATCGTACACATCACTCTGTGCTAGGTTATATTTAGCGTCCATTTGTTCTATGTCCTTATTATATTGTTTAATTAAAGTATATTTATTTCCCATACCTAGTTTCATTTTATTATTTGTTATTCTACAATTTAGAGATTTCATTACTGGAGTATTTTCATCCAATCTTAGCATATGTCCAATCCAACTGAGTCTTTTGAATTTTATTAATTCACTCCATGGCATTTCTTGTGTTCTGTCATATAGGTCCGTATTGCTAATTATGTGTGGATATTTAATATTTAATATGATTCTCAATAGTTTTCTTTCAAATATATCTATATTATTTTCCATGCTTTTAGTTATTATCCATAATTCACTGTTGTATATAAAGATAGGTTTGATATATATATATATATATATATATATATATATATATATCAAACCTATATATATATATATATTAAATATTTTAATTCTTATTTTCAAGCTTAATTTTTTATTTCTTAGTGTAGATTTATATTTATTAAATGCCATCATTGTTAATTTTTTCCTTTGATTTAAATTTTTTTCTGATTCTAGCATACTTCCTAACTATTTAGTAGTTTGCCATTGCATATCATCTATTGTGTTTGGTATAATTATTTTCTCTATTTTATCTTTATTTATCTGTAAATCTCTCCTTTTTAATCTATTTTCTACATATTCTATTAGTTCATCAGATTTGTTATTTCCAAAAATAATCCATCCTATATCATCGGCAAACAGCTGATCTATTGTTTCTATATTTATTTTCTCATTTTTGTTTTTATTCCAATATGTATGATCTAGTACTTCTACTGGTATATTATTATCTTCTTTTGCATTTAAAGCTATGACAAGATATAAAGTAAATAATATAGGACTTAAGCAGTCTCCTTGAGGAACTCCTGTGTTGGTATTACATTCTTTCCCTTCAAAATTGTCGCTTATAACTTTTATTTTTACATTTTCTATTAAAACTTTTATTAAAGTTCATCCTTCTCTAAAATTTGTTTTAAATCTTCAATTAATATCTTTCTGTTTACACAATCAAATGCTTTACTAATATCTAATAAAAGTATTTCAATTCAATATTAACTTAACTTAACATAATTATACTGGTTAAAGAAGTCACAAAGACTTGTAACACCAGTCTTCGTCGTAATTTCATACCTCTATACATAGAGACCGTAAAGGAAAAAAGATACAAACCTTGACAAGTTGATAGGCTTGAAAAGAAGAACGTAAGAAAAAACTAAATACTCACCAACAAACCACATACACACACATAACAAGCTCATGTATAAACTTACAGACAGGTATATAACTATGCACAAATACACATACATATATGCACCAATGCATGTTTACATACATGTTCATGCGTACACACCCACACACACATTTGCACATATACACATACATAAATACATAGAAACACTCAAATACTTACATGTATATACATATACATACATACATACATACCCCACATCCATATATATACAGATACACACATAAATATGCACACATATACATACAAATATATACATATACATGCACAAACATATATACATACATACACACATGTACATATATATACACACATACATACACATATGTACATATATACACACATATATACACATATACACACATATATACACACATACACATATACATATATACATACATATACATATATACACACATACACAATTACACATACACCTACATATATACACATAGAATACACTCACTTGTACATACACACATCGACCTTACAGACAAAAGTATGCAAGCATGCATATAACTACATACTAGGCATATCCACAATTAGCAAAATATAGTCATACATTACAATACATACACGCATATATGCACAAACATACAAAGACATACACACATGTGCATACACATACCTACACCTACATACACATACAAGCCATACCCACACTCATGAATACCTAGAAACCAAATGTGGTGTGCAACTAATCAGCCTATCTACACAAAACAAACAAACAATTTAACAATTCAATGTATTTCTTTCCAATACTTATCTAGCCTATTCTTAAAAGCATTCTCTGTCTCTGCCTCTACTACATACTGAGGTAACACGTTCCATATATTGACAACTCTCTGACTGAAAAAGTTTCTTCTAACCTCTAATCTGGATCTAACCTTTATTATTTTAAATCTATGCCCTCTAGTTCTAGCATAATCAGATAATTGGAAAAATTCTCCACATTCGATATTGTCAAAACCTTTAATTACTTTAAACACTTGCATTAAATCCCCTCTGGTATGTCTATCTTCTAAACTAATTAGACCTAATACATCTAACCTAGATTCATAGCTTTGACCTCTACATTCAGCAATCATTCTAGTTGCTCTCCTTTGAACTCTTTCCATACATTCTACATCCTTCCTTAAAAGAGATCTCCATGCTTGTAGGCAATATTCTAATTTCGGCATTACTAGTGCTTTATATAATTTAACTATTACATCCTTATTACGACTTTTTATAGTTCTCCTAATTCAACCTAATGTGCGATTAGCACAATTTACTGCTGATTTACACTGCTCTGAAAATTTTAGGGTATTATCAATAATGACACCTAGATCCTTTTCTTTAATGGATGGTTTTAGTTCTGCGTTACCAAGCTTATATTGATTACAACTATTGTTGTGACCTACATGCATAACTGTACATTAATCAACATTGAAGATCATCTGCCAAGTAGTTGCCCAATTATGCAAACTGTCTCAATCTCTCTGAAGTGATAACATATCCTCTAGATTACCTATATTTTTACATAATTTCGTATCATCAGCAAACTTACTCATTTTGGATATTATGCTGTTGTCTAAGTCATTAATGTAAACCAAAAATAAAATTGGACCCAACACTGAACCTTGTGGAACCACACAAGTGACACTGGGCCAAGCCGAGTCGTGATTTGAAATACAAACTTTTTGTCTCCTGGAGGTTAACCAACTTCTAATCCAATTCAGGACAGAGCCAGTAACTCCATGAGCTTCAAGTTTACAAAACAATCTCTCGTAAGGCACTTTATCAAACGCCTTTGCAAAATTCAAATTATAGACAATGTCTACTGGGCTACCATTATCAACATGCAGTGTGACGGATTCCATGAAGCTCAAGATGTTTGTTAGACAAGATCTATTTCTGGTAAATCCATGGTGACTATTTCTTATTAATCCAAAACTATTAAAATTTGGAACTAAACTATCCTTAATAATGCTCTCAAACACCTTACCTATGATACTAGTCAAACCAACTGGTCTATAGTTCTCAGGTTTGTCTCTTCTACCTTTCTTGAACAAGGGAGACACCCTGGCCTCTTTCCAGTCTTGAGGTACAATCCCAGTTTCGAGTGATAGATTGAACAATTTAGTAAGAGGACCTACTAATTGGTGTCTCAGCTCA
Organism: Enchytraeus crypticus; assembly: GCA_905160935.1. Lineage (NCBI taxonomy): Eukaryota > Metazoa > Annelida > Clitellata > Enchytraeida > Enchytraeidae > Enchytraeus > Enchytraeus crypticus. Next base: position 1,366,206 of record CAJHZI010000533.1, on the reverse strand, counting down.
AACAGTAACTTAGGATGAAGATCATCTGAACCCGGACTTATATTACAGTTAATTTCACTAAGTTTCTTTAACACTATTTCCTTGTCAATGACTATTTCTTAAACATTCTGATTCTAGGCCTGAAAATATTCTATCTGTTATTGGGATGTTATCTAGATTTTCTACTGTAAAAACACTGCTAAAGTAATCATTGAACATGTTTGCTGTGAGCTCATCATCAGTGATAATGATACCATCAGCATCCCACAATGGACCTACTTTAACTTTGTTCCTCTCTTTATTTCTAACATAGGCAAAGAAACTTTTATTGTCATTTTTTACATTATTAACTAATCTAATCTCAAACTGTTTCCTGGCCTCATCATTTGCCTTAGTAGACTTGCTTAATTTCTCCTTATACTTATATGCAATATGACAATTTTCTACCTGATTTTATATGCTTATCCCAAGCTCGTCTCTTTGCTCTCCTTAACTTAACTTTTTGCATAATTTAGTTGCCCATTTGCATTTTGACCTATATGTTAAGGGTATCAATTTATTTCTGATGTCTAAAATATCATTCTTTAAAATTGACCATATATCATTAACATTATTCAAGGATATGCTGTCCCAACCCTTTAGTTGAGCAGCTGCAATTATAGTGTGATAGTTAGCTTTGTGAAAATTCAATACTTTACTCTTTCTCAGTTTTTATTTTATTAGTGATTAATTGAAAATCTATCATGCTATGATCACTAGTTTCTAAAGATTCTCTAGCCATTATATTCTCTACAATATTTTCATCTGAGCTAAATAATAGATCTAAAAAAATTTCCATTTCGACTAGGTTCACTAACTAACTGAAACATGAAGTTATCATTTATACAGATTATCAATGGATGGTCATTTGATAATGAATCTAAATTATTCCATACTAATTCCTTGAAGTTGAAATCACCTAATATCACACAATTTTTACAATCACTACAAGCTTGCCCAAACAAATTGAATAACCCTAAGTCATTATCAGCTGTGCTATCTGGTGATCTATAACATATGCCTAGTAGTGATTTTTCGCCATTACACTCTATGGTACAAAATCGGCTTTCAGGAAAATTGATATCACATATGTCATCTCTCTGCACTACATATATGTGATCCTTAATATAAAATAGAACCCCTCCTCCTCTGGTTTTAACAGTACTGATTCTATCTTTTCTAAAAATTTTGTAACCTTCTAATTCTATTTCAGAGTTATCTATTGAACTATTTAATCAAGTCTCAGTGATGCCAATGATATTATAATTATTCTGCTCTACCATTAATTCTAATTCATTACGTTTATTAACAATACTCCTAGCATTACAAAACATACAGTGTAACGTATCTATTGATTTTGTTACCTCATTAGAGCTACCAGATTGATCTAATCTACTTTGACTAATACATATGTATTTGTCTATTTCTTCTCTATACTCGGAATGTATAGCACTACCTGTTTTCCATCTACGTTTTTTACTAATTTTCCTTTGCTAATTACCACATTTTTTGTTCCTTCCTACCTAAATTCTTTAACCTTATCCCCAGGGTTGGCCAGTTTTGCCACTAAGTGGAAAAAACCGTCCCGGCAAAAACCAATTTTGCCATGGCAAAAACTGGCAAAAACCGTCTAAGCGGCAAAAACCTTCCTGGCAAAAGTCTTTCTTGTCTAAAACATAAAAATAGTAACAATTACATTATATTGCAGTCCCATTTATTGGTCACACACAGAGTTATCAAGTTTCTGCCAGCACATGTGAAAAAATAGTAGTGTAACACCCTTTAACAAATGCAAATCCCTGAGGCATAAAGTAATAAACTTTAAAAACTAGATTACAAAAAGTAGCACACAGTGGTCAGTGGTGACATTAAAAAATATTTAACTAGCTAAAATTAAAGGCTAAAATTGGATCTAATGTAAAAAATGTTGTCACAGATTATGCTAAGAATATGGTTAAAATTAGACGACTTTAAAAAGAAGAAGATCAGGGATTAATTGCGTATGGCTGTGCGGCACATACACTGAATTTGCTTGAACAGGCACTCACACTAGCTGCCATATTGAAGCAGATCATTGAAGTGCAAAAATATTTCAGGAACCATCAAGCCCCTAGTGCATGGCTAAAAGAGTATCCACTTTCAGTGAAGCCTCAGCTACCTGGTATGGTAACACCAGATGGAATAGTCAGCTGACATGTATTGATACATTTCTTCACAATTTCTTATATCAGTATTGCAGAAGAGCATGAATAAGAAATTGAACCAAGAATTTGTCACCTAGTCAATGATTTCAACCTTTACTGACAAACTTAGGTCTTGATATCAAGGCTTCGACCAGTTGCTGCAACTCACGATAGTTTACAAAGCGACAACGCTAGTTTAGCAGATACTTGTCATGAATGGTTTTCACTTTTGAATACAGAGAGTTTGCAACCACATCGAGCAATTATTCAACAGAGACTAATAAAAATATAGTACAAATAACTGATGAAAATCAAAGAACTGCAAATAAAAAAATCTGTTAAGTGCCTAAGCTGTTCTATAATTAATGTAATTAGCAGTAATTTTGTGTTAACAAGCTAGTTAAGTTACGGTAACCTAGAATTTCAAATACAGTGAAGCAAGTTCTAAACAAGTAGTTTTTTCAACATTTAATGTGAGTGGCAAATAGATATTAAATTGTTTGTTAACATTTCTAACATCAAATTTAACTTCTAAAGTTTATGTTGTAAACGATATAATACATTTACAAGCATAAAATATTTCTATTCCGGTCTTGGTGTTTTAGACGGTTTTTGCCAGTTTTTGCCGGTTTTTGCCAGTTTTTGACATGGTTTTTACCGGTTTTTGCCAGTGTCCTAGCAAAAACCCAACCCTGCTTATCCCTAAGTTCCTTGTCCAATAACTGTTGTTTCTTAGTGAGGTCAGGCACTATGAAAATCTTCTTGTAGTCCTCAGATTCTCAGAGTTGCTTAGCTCTCTTTAGAACCTCTTCCTTCAACTGAGCTTAGTTCAAGCTTAATAAGCCTAGGCCTCTCGTTATCCTCATTCAACTTGCCTATCCTAGATACCTTTAAGACATGCTTGGTCTTCATGTTGAGCCCTTTACTAAAAATATTATTAAGCTTCTCCCTATCACTTTCCTCATTGTCTCCCGTTAAGCTTTCTTTAACGCCATGTACAATTGCATTCAGCTTCCTTTGCTCCATATCGAGTTGCTCTGATACTAGCTTTACCTGTTTAGAATTTTTGCTTACTATCATCCTCCATTCTTCTACCTTTGCAACATCTTTCTGTAGACCCCCAACAATTTTCGCATTGTTGTCTAAACCCCTCTTAATTCCAGACAGATCTTCCACTTCCTTCTTAGCCTCCTTGAGTCTTTCTCTATAGCCCTCTTAAGTTTCTTAATTCAACAACCTCTTTAGAAACGTTCTTTGACTTCTCCAATTCCATTAATCTAATCTTTAAATGTCCAATCTCCTCCAATCCATCCCTTATCTCCTTCACATCACCCAAAGCCTCTTTCAATTCAGTCAGAGCTACTGAAGTTGTCTCCAGTCCAGCCAAAGCTTGCTTCAGAGCCAAACCACCCTTTTTTTGTTTTTGCGCCCAAACCACCTTTTCTTTAACTCCCTTTACTTTGGACTGAATTTCTGGATTTTGGAATTTGCATCGTTTTTGGACCTTCTTTTTTTGCTCGCCGGCTTGATTTTGTCTCAATAGTGCTCGATGTTGTCATAGATGACTGTAGCACTCTAATTGTTGTTATTATTATTATTAAACACTCAACCACATTCTTTGTTAGTTCCTTAATCTCTTCCTTTACTTCCTTCACTCCAGTCATTTTTACCTGCTCCTCAAGCTGTTGTAGTATTTTCTCCTGCACACACTGCCCGCATTCATAACCAAGCGACTCCTTATTCCCAGTTCCAAGCGAATTAACATTTTGATTTATTATTGCTTTTTCTATTGTTAGTTTCAGTGATCATACATTTTCTGTGGTGCTTCTCCCTCTTCTATATGCGGCCTGACTTAATGGAATTTGATTGTCTATTTTATTATATATTCTGTTGAACATTATTATACATAATATTTTCCTTAGAGTATTTAATAGAATTATTGGTCTTAGATTTTCTACTTTCCCCTTTGGTTTACCTGGCTTCTGCAAAAGGAATCAGTATTCCCTCCGTTATTTCTTCTAAACTTTCTTTTCCTTCTGCAATGTTATTGAATATCTCTGCTATTATTTCAAGTATTACATTTGGGCAGTTTATTAGATAAATACAGTTTATTAGATAAATATCTAATCTTTTAATCTTTAAATGACTGCTACCATGGCATAAAAAACCCGAAGATATGGTATTGCTCAAATCAAATTGATAACGTTTTTTAAAATTTGAGTTTAATACTTAGTATTATGAAAGAGGCTAAATCTATTCTAGAATATTTGCAGTGTATTTTAGCATTAATTAAGTATATAAGCCATCTTTTAGTTTAAACTATCATATATATTTGCATTTTTGTCTATTGTAAAAATACCGAAGGTGGTAACCCAATGGGGTCAGAGAATCATTCAACCAGCTACAGATCCAAGGGAGCTCATCCACCAAATTAGTTACTGGTTTGAATTAAAGGAATAACGGACTCCTGAATTTGAAGTAGTGACATTTAATTAATGTAAAATATTATTTCGATAATAATTAGCACATAATTCTCTTCCGTATTAATGAATATAAAATCGATGTAAACCTAATCCACAGGAGTCAGGACCCTACTCTCTAGTTAATGCTTGTTTATTTGTAAATAAATAGAGAGTTTGCTAAACGGTGATGAAAGTAAGATGTAAATTCTACTGGTAGCTGTAATTGTGCCTGATATCATCATCCGACGATGAATCGGATCTTAAACCCCTATCTGAATTGTGTTTAGAGATTGAGAAAGGTTATAGAAGAAAAGTGGGGTAAATTAAATGGACAAGACATAAATCTAAATATTTGGAAACAAGACCTCTAAATTGTGTTTGTACTATATAAATATATGTAACATAGCATACCGATTAGAATGCTACTGTCGTCCATGACAACATTGAGCACTATTGAGACAATTCCAAGCCTGTGAGCAAAGAAGGTCCAAAGCAGTGTAAATATTAAAATCCAGAAAAGCAGTCCCAAGATTAAGTGAATTAAAGGAGGTTTACTTGCTGGTCGTAACTCATGAGCACTAGATGGAAAAAGAGTTCAAAAAGGCAAATCTTCAGCTGCCTGTGGAGATGCTCATAAGACAGTAAAGATCGATGTGATTGAAATGATGAATTGAAAGGAGTGGATGTCTCAATAGCGCAATGGTTAGAGGTGTAGATAACGTCCTGAAGTTTTAAATGACAGATCCTGAGCTGAACTGAACTCTGGTGGGTTTGAATCCTGCCTGCTTTGATCTGAGAGTAAAATCTCGGACATTCACTGGACTGGCTACACGGATAATGGACAAAATTGCCTAATGGATTTAACATGTTTTATTAAAGGTGATAGATATCAACGTAGTTGATCGGTTCACTGTAATGTGTGTTATTATTATTATTATTATTATGATGGAGAAGAATTTCAGATCTGCGTTGGAGCATGCTGAAAAAAACAATTAGATAGAGCAGTATGGTAAGCTAGATTTCACAAGAGTAATTAATTTAGAAAATTTAGTAACAGAAAGCTGCATCACTTTAGCCGAGTGAGATGTACTACTTTTCCAAGGCTGGTGATGGACTGATAGGTTCACCAAGTCCTCTTATAAATTGTACGTTTTTAGTCTTTAAATAGTGCAAAGACTTAAAAATAGGTGTAAGTATTCGGAACTAAAAAAGTTGCTCGAGTAAGATTCTGAACAAACTGCAACCGATTAATCTTGCAGCCAAGAAGATTAAAACAGGGACTTTAAGTAGTCCAACCTGTCTTGCACAAGAACTGCGCCAATTATAGCATAATCTCATTTGACAAATTTGGACGTATTTGACGAAGATCATAGAAAAGGAAGAAACATCCTTGTTAAGTTTGTTATGTGTTCATGGAACGTTAGGTGTTTATCAAGGATAATACCGAAATTCCTAACTGAAGAAACGGGTGATATTCTAATACCCGAAGACAACGAAAGAGTTTTAACATTCAGCTTTAGAAGCTGCTAAGGTGTCCCAATCAACAAGAATCCAGTCTGAGATTGAGTAAGTGCTAAGATATTGGCAGCCACCCAAGATGATATAGACTTAAAAGATTGCTGCTATGGGAGGGCTTAAGCATCAGAATAGCAGTTGGGGGTGAAACAAGTGTACATTTGAGAGTTATCGGCATAATTATAGTTCTTGATCAAGGGAATGAGAAGAGATTACAGAGCTTTAAAGTGTGGTATAGAGATTGAAGAGGATACCAAGAATGGAGCATTGAAGTGCATCATGCTTTAGGTGGTAAGACAAAGCTCCTTCACTTTCAGGCTAAAAGAATGATCCACTAAATAGGAGGAGAACCAGTCAAGAACTATTCCATTAATGCCAAACCAGGAAAAAGACGATTTTTATAAAAAATCGTTATGTAATGGTTATATATATATATATATGTATATATATATATGTATGTGTGTGTATATATATATATATATATATATATATATATATATATATATATATATATATATATATATATATATTTGTGTGTTTTATAATTTCAGATGGATAATAAAAAGTTGACGAGAAAGAGAATTCATAATGTTATTAGTGAAACAGTAAAATTGCTATGCCTCAACACTCTTCAGTATGATTGTGAAATGAAGGTGGGTGAACATATATTTTTCATTTAGTTGATTTCGTGTCATTTGATGTCCCTGACCTTGGGAAATTGTAACGCTTAACAGTTAATTTTATATTAACTGTTAAGCGTTACATTTATTTATGACATTATTAAATGCATAATTAATACGAAGGTTTACACTTAAGTATTTAATTAGTACTTTATAAATTAATATTAAAATTGCTTTATTAAAATAATATTATTAATTGTACAACTTTAATTAATACAGATGATATATTGTAAATTAATTTTACTGTATTAATGGGCAAATGTTCGTCACTAGATCAATTTCCACACTAAAATAGTGAAAAATACTCTCCATTGAAATTAGGGCACCTGAAGTCAAATTTTGTAACAAAATTTATACTAAGCTGTTTTTAGGTGGTCGCAGGTTCATGGCATCAACATGAGCTGAAGACAAGGGTTACTTGGATATTCAAGACTAAAATCTAAGATTTGATATTCACAGTTCTACACCTTCAAAATGCTCTTACTTGTATAAACATGTCAATACATGTTTATACAAGTTAGTATCTTATAATACTTGTTTTATCTTATACATTGACCTTATAATACTTGTATTATCTTAAACTCTGACCTAATAATACTTGTATTATCTTATTCTCTGACCAAATTCCAAATGAGAACTTGCCATTGAAAATATCATTGATGATGTACATATATACTAATTACTTTTAACGTTATTTATGCAGATTGAAGGTGTTATAGGCATAACTCTGGACCAGGAGGAGATGTGTATAATCCACATAGCCGAGTGTCTAACTAACAGCGCTGACAGCGAGTGCAGGAAGAAGGATGATTGTGAGAAGAATGAAATGCATGGAGCTCTAACTGAACGAGATGTTTCTCTGAATGAAGGTATTGACATTTGTCTCACTTTATTCATAATAATTTAAATTTAAGTATTTTGTCACCCTTCTACTATTATATACTAGTTATCCCTATGCAGTGGTATTTTGTTTTCCTTTAAGATATTAAATCTTTGATTTTGTAGATATGTAGGAACCCCTTGTGGTGCAGTGGTAAAGAGCTTGCCGCTTGAGCGAGAGGCAGCAAGTTCGAGACTACGTAGGGATGGTAGGGTTTAATCTTCCGAGGGGTGAATAAAACTTTGTCGTGTACACTTGTCGTGTCAGACTGATGGATAGCCGACCTTAATGTTCCATTTCCTGTTTAGAACCCTTCGTGTCGAGCCCAAATAGAGATCGACATGGAAGCTAAAACTCTTAACAGAAGTTTTTTTAGTAGATGTGTAATCGCTTGTAGTAACGTTTATATAATGCCTGATTCTGCATGCCACTAATAGTAATATTAGAAACTGCCTTTCTGGGACTTTGATCAGTTGCACTTTTCTTATCAATCTGCTGCCTACAATGTCCTAACATTGGTGCATACAATTTTGTGCAAGAATTATCTGGAATACTAGTGATATTGTTTTATATTAGACCAGGTTGGTTGATACCTAAGCGATGTCTATCATCCAATAATCTCGTACTGAAAACATGTTTCAAGCAACAAAATGACAAATATTAAGTTCTAGACATTCCTTTGTAAGAAAAGCTTCATTTTATGAGGAATTGATAAAACTTAACTTTACGTTTACTCTTTATGTTTTGTGTGGTAAAGAATCAGTTCATATGTAATAGGGCCTCATTTTGTGTGACATCACTTGCTATGGTTTCATGTATGGACCTAAGGCATCATTTTGTGTGACATCACTGCTATGGTTCATGTATGGACCTAAGGCATCATTTTATGTGACATCACTGCTATGGTTTCATGTATGGACCTAAGGCATCATTTATATGAAGGAAGAAACCTCTGTGATGCTATCAACTTACTGACGTGCAGAGCTTGATTAAAGCGTTTTGAAAAGAATTAATGCCATGGACCTGCTGTTGATATGGCATATGATAGAGTATCATTATCACTGTTGTATAATTATTTTCGTTTAGGACCTTACTTCTCTTAAGCACAGTTCATACAGATAGGTCTGGTTGAATTGGATCTGTAGTGATGTGTGCTGTGGGGACGTCCCTGACATCATCCTTGGATGAGGAAACGGACGTTAAATCTGTATTATTATTATTACTATTATTATTCTTTTGTGTGCAGATGATGACGATGTTCATTGTGTTAAGAGTAGTCTGAGTGACATCAAAGATGGCGATTCTTCCAACAAAGCTGCTTCAGGTTCTTTGAGAGGCAGTCATATCAAGGAACTAAGCAAACAATCTTCTAGGGATAAGATCTCCAGTGATCTGCAGAAGCCTACCTCAAGCTTTCCACCTCCTCTAGACGACCAGCACTCCAGTGATCAGCCAATCAATGAGCAGCTGTTAAACGAGCTCAGCTGCGCTAGCTCGAGTGGCCACTGCTCCACCGCTGCCCAGTCCACCATACCACTGCGCTCAGATGAGTCGCAGTCTGTCGATCAGCCACCTGGCGAGAAACAGTTTGGTGAAGACTACGATGGCAAGGACTGGCACTCGATTGAGCCACGCTCAGGTCAGCAGTCGTTAGGTGACTGGAGCTCTAGTGAGCTGCATACAAAGCAGCACGCCTCATTCACGCCTGATGGTAGCGTGAAGCTGGAACCAGTTGACGACGACTTAGACATCTACTGCGTGGACGATGATTACGCAGCTGCTAATGATTATGGAGATTCTAATGAAATCGATCCGACGCAGTTTGACATGTCAGGGTGCTTGGAGTACACGGGGGTAGAGAGCGGTGGAGGGTGTAGCAGGAAGAGAGGCAGGGGTGCTTCGATGGGAGGGTGTGAGATGGGTGCTCAAGCCCTTGAGAGGCCCCACAGCTTGAATTCCACACAGGTTAGATTCTGTAGGTTCTTGATAGATTAAATTTTACTGTAATGATCGGGAAAAGGCAAGGTCCAGCGTATGACTACATATCCATTTAATCTGCGATCAGCCTGTTGATGCATTCGCTAGGGCTTTGCTTTAATCTAATCTATCTGTACTGTAATGTAACCTTTGCTTTTACCTGTCCTATAATCTCACCTAACCTATATTTTAGCCAAACCTATCTACGCTTTGACCTAACCTATGCTTTAAACTAAACTATGCTGTTACCTAACCTATGCTTTAACCAAACGTATTTGCAAGCTTTAACCCAACATTTACTTTCTCTCTGTCTTTCTCTGTTGATTTGTTTGCTTTCACAATTGTTTGTTGGTGTTTGAAGATTTTTTTAAAAATAAGCTACTACTACTAGTGTTCTGTCAAGCGGTTGGTCTAAGATACATGTTCTTACTCACAAGCTGCTTTTCACGCTTTTCGATGCCTTTTAAGTTACCTTATGCTGTAACCTGACCTATTCTTTAACGTTTTTTAAGTATATAGCATCTGTTGATGTTTTCCATTGCCTTCCTCTGCTTCTTTGAAATCCTTGTTACCATTCTGTTGATTCTGCTCCTGCAGTAAGGACAAAACTTGGTCAAGGCAAAGTTTTTTACTGCTAGATGCATCTCTATGGCATTCATGACTATCAATTTTACTGGTTAAAGGCTGAAAAAGCTAATGTTAACGTCAGTTTCCTCACTCGAATTATATATACCGTACATGTATATATAAATTAATAAAAGTCGTGCTTCATACTTTGAATATATAAGATCATTTATGGTAAACTTACATGTATCAATTGCGAGATTTATTAATTTGTAGACTGGTTATAATTTATTACTGAGTAATCAGTGAGTGTATTGTGTTTTTTACTTGTCACATATTTGCTGTTGAGTAAAGCTCAACTTGTTGAGATTTACTTATTGTGTACTAAATGTATATAAAGCCAAGGCCTCATTTAACTTTGTGTCATAATATCCAAAGAATTGAACACTGCACCTACTTACTCCTCAGTCCTAACCTAACTGGCCACTGCAACTAACCTACTTTGCCACTGGCTGAAGACAGTGGCGAAGTCGGTAAGATATACTCGACCGCGAATCAGTATATGCGGGGTTCAAATCCTGGGCTCGACCGTCACTAGCATCACTTTCCAGTGAGGAAACTGACGTTAACAATAGCTTGTTTTAGCTTTAACCAGTCCTCTCACTAGTTGAGGTGTCCATTGATTGATTGATCGATTGCTTGATTGTTCTTTAGAATTACCGCACATCGACGACTGGAAGACAACCTGATAGGTTAAAATCAACCCGTCCTAGCTTAAGCTCCTGGGCTCACTGTAACGACGTGTACTCAGAGTCGTTCTCTACCGATAACTTCTCTCAGCATTCAGGCATCCCACCTCAGCTCATCAATGGGCCCAGCTACAACATTTCTGTATATTCACCAGGCGGCGCAAGTTACCAGAACACCGGCACGGAGAAGTGTCGGGTTAATCGTAGCTCCAGGCTTGATAATCCAGCGAATGACGAGGAGAGACTTTTACTTAAACGGGAGAGGAATAGGCTGAACGTGCGCAGGTTCAGGCTTAGAGCCAAGCTCGCCGCTCAGGGAATTATTCTGCCGAAAAACACTAAAGTCGGATTTAGTGACAACTTTGCGGCCTGAGTCTTTATCCTGCAAACCATTGGTTTTCAGTAGTTCACGTGTGCAACCTGTCATAGGCAACTGACACTGTGTCAGGCTAGGTACGACCGTTAATCATCGGTCTATGTATTCATATATATCGGTCATATAAACCACACATTGCTAACATATTGCCTGTTAGCTATATGTGATTTAGTTGTGGATAGTTGTTTACCAATATTGTAGTATTGTGCTTACTTCATTGCCAACTAAAACAAATTTATTCTGCAGGCGTCGCTAGAGATCATTTAGGAGAATATGAGGATGAAAATGAGGAACCTCCTCATAAAGAGTATTTTTCAAGCTAATGACGACTACTACTGTCTGGTAACAGCTTTACCTTTTGTATTAATTAACTTTGATCAAGTAGGAGTATGTGTTTTGAAATGGGCATTTGATAGAACATAAAAATAAAATATTAGGTGACTTAAATGCTCTTCAGATGTTCGACATATAGGGTATGAATTCGATTAGATTGGAGCAGTGCTTCTCAACCTTTTATGACCCAGGGCCTAAGTTTTTAGCCAATGGAGTCTCAAGAGCTGCTATAAAACAAGTTCAAGCCGAAGGTTTGACTAAAAAACTGCCAAACAGCGTTGCCAGAAGTTTTTAATTAAATTATATGTCCGTTTTGCGTATGTGTATAGGCCTTCATAAAACTATTCAATGTATATAAACGTTACAGTTACACTACAGCTACAACAGCATTTTCCAACTTGCTACCTTATATTCTTATAATTTCCAATTCAACGGCCGTGTTTCAACGCAGGATAATGAATAAGGGCCACTTTATAAGTGATGGCGGGCCACTTTTGGCCCGTGCGTTGAGAAGCACTGGATTAGATTGATGCACGATGACTTGACAGAGTATCTAACTGTAACAACCCGAGCCTGTGTGTAGCATGTGGAGAGCGGGTGCCTAACTGCAAATCAGTACTTTTATTAAGTACAGGGCTCAAATTTCCTACAATCAATTAATTACAATTCAACGTCGTTGATTGGCAGTATACACAGATACAAATTTATTTCATTTCTTGCGTAACTGTTGTAGTTGACTGTGTAATAGTTGTGTGGATATAATTTCTCGTACAAACGATAACACATTATAAATTTATATTTTTAGTATAAACATGATGAACTGCTCATCACGGTTTGGCTTGTGATTTTGACTTAGTTTGTTAGGAAATTATTTACCTACATTTAGCTTGTAAAATATAGCGAAATTTAGTATACATTATGTATTTTTATAAGCTGAATGTAAGTAAATAATTTCAGTGCGAATACCGTAAGTTTAGCAAACAAAAATACATCAGTCAGTAGCATGATTGGTTAGGTGCTCAAATGACCACTTGCAGATCACTAGTAGATTAGTAGTTGAAGGGTTCAAATCCTGTGTTTGCCCCATTACTAGAATGCTTTCGAGACTGAAAACAAACGTTATATAGCAGGCTTTAGCTTTAATCTAGAATATAACTTCTGAATTCGTATAATTCAGAACGAATCTTAAAGTAAGCACTAACTTACAGAGATGACAATAACGTAGACAGTTTTCAAAGAAACATTTCTTATTACAGGGAAATATTACAAACTACAGTTTTACAATAGGAACATATTAAATAGAGCGGGGAAGCGATGCTACAGAGGAATATTTTATTGCAGTAGGAATACATAAGATACTATTGACAGAAATTCTACGGCTTCTATAATTGGGTGAAGTAATATGACGAATGTGCATTGTGCAGCTAATAGTTCTTGACAACCTCCTAACACAACATCACCTGTTCAATAGTCAAACATAATACACCACAACGTATAAGCAAATAAACAATTAAGTAATTGTTGACTTAATTATTTAAGTCAACATACTTGTAACACTAGCAATATGCACCAGTAACACACAACAGTCATTACTAATACACTAGCATCATTGGTACTGGTAATAACAGTCAAGTATCAGTATCTCTTGTAACATACAAGAGTCACTAGTAATACACTAGTACATTGGTACAAGTATCAACAATAACGTGTCAGTACCTCTTGTAACATACAAGAGTCGTTAGTAATACACTAGTATCATTGGTATCAACAGTAAAGTATCAGTAAATCTTGTAACACATTCCAGAATTATTAGTAGCACACTAGTATCATTGATACTGGTATCAACAGTAATGTATCAGTATCTCTTGTAACATCTAGTACCACTGGTATCATACCAGTACCAGCCATTAATAGGTCCTACCTTAGTTAGCACCACCAATGTACTAAGCAAAATACCACTAGTACAGTATTAAAAGTAAACATGCATTATCATGAAATGATCAACTATGTTGATATCTATCATTTCTAATACCACATGTTGAAACCGTTAAGCGATTTATATATATATATATTATATATATACCGTACATATATATATATATATATATTATATATATATATATAATTTTATATATACATATTATATATATTTATATACATACATAAATATTACCACTAGTATATTAGTACCATTAGTATACTAGTACCATTAGTATACTAGTACCATTAGTATACTAGTACCATTAGTATATTAGTGCCATTAGTATACTAGTACCATTAGTATAATAGTACCATTAGTATACTAGTACCATTAGTATACTAGTACCATTAGTATACTAGTACTATTAGTATACTAGTACTATTAGTATACTAATACCACTGGTACTCCAGTAGCAGGGTTGTATTTGCTGGGGGTGGGACCCCCATGGCAGATATGTGACCACCTGCTAAAGTTGCAAACCTCCAGTTTTAACTCCCCCTATGACAAAGCTTGGATGACCCCCTTGGCAAAAAATACAACCCTGATAGTAGCACAAGTAAAATACCAGTAAAATACTATTAGTATTCAATCGCTCAAGTCACAATGTAAAGCGTCAGGGTTGTTCACATCGTTAAGATGAGGTAGTCAAGTCCACACATTATACAATATACCATGAATAATACCAATAAATTGTTAAATCTTGGTTAAGTAATTTAGAGGAACAAGTGACACGTTGTACATACGTTTACGACTGATATTCTCTGAAAACAAAACAAGGATCTACAGATGAATTGATACTTAACAAAACTGGTATGCCTGGCGTAAGAAGTCAGTCAGTGTTACCATATACAACAAAGTGGCTGGTGGGTCCACAAGTGTATTAACAATTTATCGACCAAAAGGAGCTAGATTCAGCAAACGTTAGTACAAAACAGGGGTACTATGAGAAACGGTTGAGTTCGGCCTCGAACAATGGCCTTGGCCATGGTTCGAGGCCGAAGTCAACCGGTAGATATGGCCATGGAAAGAATTCTGAAGAAATACTGTATTCAGAGAAGAAAAGCCAAAGTCAACTTAGCGCGTTTACATAAGACTTTAAATAAATCAGCACATTCCATTGAATGTGAAAAAACTGAAACAATGAAGTATAATATTTATATCTATAAAGTTTGGATTGTTATTTTGATCAACTTTCCGTCCACTATGCTATAAGGTTTCATTAGCTACAAGATCAGACCAATCGACAAATTTTTTAAAATTTATTCTCACTAAAGCAACCGCTTAAATTATTGAAATGTTACCACAATATAGATTTAAAATTGGCCTAGCTATATAGATAGGCTGTAGAAACTAATTTTTTTTAAATTCACCTAAATAAATAATTTTTGGTTCACATTTGTGAATAGGTTAAGCTTTATATACACATGTAAATCAGCACTAAGCGATACACCAAACAAACGCATTAACTCAAATGAAATTAAACAACACTAATCAGTATTTACAATGATATGAACGTCCTGCAAAGCACAAGTTTATTAATTATGTAGATCAATTACTGATTAAACGAAGTATTAATTAATATATTAATTACTAGTACAACACTTATTTACAACGAGGAATGGATCAAGTTAAGGATCAAGTCAAATGTTTAATGCCAGAACCACGGGATAGCCGAGTACTTATTCATATGCGTCTTAAAAAATATAAATACAGCGTCTGAATTCTGAGACTAATTCAAAGTTTAAAATCAAGAATTTGTACTAGAGAATAAACTCCCATCAGTTTATTAGATATTTGTAGACTCACAGAGACCTGCAAGTGATCAAGCAGGTGACAAAACAAAGGAAAGGCAAATGAAAGGGCTTCCATATCTGAACTGAACTTTGTGTTCTCTCTAACTAATTAAGCCTCGGCACATCAGTGTAGTACAATGAGTTTACTACAATACTCTGACCACGCATTATGTGACCTTATCACTGAGTGAGACAATGCACAAATAATAAATAATAATAACCTCCAACAATTTCTATAGCGGTATCATGACCGGTGTCCGGTCTTCGAGACCGCTTTACAGGTTCCTGGCAGGTTATTATTAATCCTTTCCATGGTTAATCATATCTTTGCTATTGATAGCGCCAATCGGAAACAAGCTCCGATACAAGATTAACCTTTCATGGGCCCAAGGGGATATCCATCATTGCTTGACAGACCTGGGCTTTGAACCCAGACCACTTGTATCCGAGGTGAACACTCCAACCGTTACGCCATATCCTCTCCCCAAATGTGTCATTTATTACCTGCTCGAATCTGCATACAGGCTGAAAACTGTATCAGTAAAATACAATAGAATGTTCATGTCCTTGCAGTGCATAATATGTACAATATATTACACAAGTAATAAGAAATGGCGCAATTATCTAATTTATATACTTCACAACAGTAGTTAAATAAATTATTTGTTTATGTTTACAGAAAGAAAAACATTTACATATGTTACAACTTGTAATCATAATTAACCCAAACGTCACCAATAATTCATTTAGGCTACATAAAATTCCTATCCAGTATATTCTAAATATTAAATCGAGAATTCAAAATTATTCTGTCAGTCAGTAAGTTTGGGATTCTGATTCGTCACAATAGCAAAGCTTGAATCTTGAAAATTAATGCTAAAAGTGAAACTCTTGCGTCAAGAATGGAATCGTCCTGCGAAGCTTGAATCGCATCAATGCACTGCACAAGCACTAATAATCTGCAAAATTAAAGATGCTAAATTAAAATAAAATAAAAATAGTCACACTGGTATGTAAGAATATAAAATAGGAAAATCTACTGGAAAATTTGGAAAACACTAAAAATGGCAAACTGTATTTTGTAACAATATAAAACATATTTATGAAATATAAGAATACATTATACTATTAAAGTCCAGTTCATCATAATGCTAATATCTACTATTTACCTGAAGGCCTATATTACCACTAGGTTGCTGCCATTAGGAAGCTGCTTTACCGGTTATCGTTAAAGATGGCAATATGTTATTTCAGAAATGCACACAGGTGTCATGTACATATAACAATATTTTCATATGCCCATCAAACTTTCTAACCGTTATCATGATTTAATTAGAGTCACGGGTAATGCATCGAATGCGACGTCATCTTAAAACATTCCCGATCCCCAATCCGATAATTTGGCATTGAAACTATAATAGAAGATCAGCAAGCACATTCCTAGAGCATACAGATTTCTTAGGTTTAGTTTTGCAAAAAATTCCATTAACATGTTATTACTTAAGTAAAGTTAATACATTTGTTAAGCAACAAAAATCTGATGACAATTAAGTAATCTAAGAAGAAGATGGAAAGTTAATGAGTTATAATTTTACGCGCTCTCTTTCTCTCTCTCTCTCTCTTTCCCTGCTAATGGCAGGATCATAACACTTATTCATAATCACAGTATGTATTCACGTGCAAGACAAAATACGTCACAACTAATAAAAATCAATTCTATATAAATATATATATATATATATTCTGTATATATATATATTCTGCATATATATATATATATATATATATATATACAGAATATATATATATATATATATATATATATTCTGTATATATATATTCTATATATTCTATATAATATTCTATATTCTCGTCAATTCTATTATAAAGCTAGCTCTTAGTAAATCTTTATGTAGCCTTTAATTATATAATTATTGGAATTGCGCCTAGATTCCGTTGCTTTCTGCAACACGTCTATTAACAAAGACTTACAAGTATATTAACACAGAATATCTGCAGTATAACAGAGAAGTTCCAAATAACTATCCATTACACACACAATACTTTAAACAAAACAACACAACTCGTATTTACAATACTTCTAAACAACAACATAGCAGCTCATATCACTAATCATTGATAGCTAGTAACAAAGTACTAACAATCTATCGTCCTTCTCTAATCTCTAATCAAGGATGACGTCCCTGACATCATCCTTGTATGAAGAAACGGACGTTAAATCTTTATTATTATTATTATTAATCTCAACGCAATGAAACGTGATTATTATACATTATACGTGATTTCATAACTTAGGACTTCGCAACATTATAGCTAACAGTCAGTTATTCAATTCATTTCAGAACACTAAATACCTGTATACAGAAATATGTGCAGAATTCACATACACGATATATAATTAAACTCGCTCTATGCGTCAAGTATTCTAAAATTCATAAAGAAATGATTTTACAGTTTATTGACGAATCTTAGAGCCAAGGAACAAATCAACTTTCTACAAGCAAAACAGTGCAAATAAAAATTAACTGAAATCAAATGTTATAAACTGCAAAAGATTAAATTTCTCAAAAAGGAATGATTTTTATAGCTAAAATAGACAATTTTAATATCATTAATATTAAAATATAGCAAATTTTACATTAAAGAAAGATCCATTAAAACAAAATCAATTAGAATTGTGTATCACTTGAGTCAAACTGATCTCCTAACAGAGTTTGGTAATTAGAAAATTATAAAGAATTTACCAGAACTGCTACCATCCTTCGTTATTCAATCATTAGTCAAACTTAGGTAGCAGGAACAAGGGAAGAAAGCCAAAGGCTTATTTTAATCCCCAATCATACACCATTACAACATCCAGCTTATTTTTAAAACTATTCACCGACACAGCATTCACAACCTCCTCACTCAAAGAGTTCCACCTATCAATCACCCTTTGAGAAAAAGAAAACTTTCCTAGGTCTGTCTTTACACTAGGCTTAAACATCTTACAGCTATGACCTCATAAACCATTATTGGAGAATTTGAAAAAATCTGTTGCTCTTAATTCAGTAGCCCAAGCATTATTTTATAAACCTCTATAAGATCACCTCTAATTCTCCTGGTTTCTAGGGTTGTCAGTTGAACTGCCCTCATACCCTAATGCTTTGAATCCCTTAATAGTTCTTAATGCTCTTCTTTGCACTGCTTCAATAAGCTCAATATCATTCCTGTAGTGTGATCTCCACATTGACATACAATACTCCAGATGAGGTCGAATCATAGATTTGTACAATCTTAAAACAATGCCTTTATCTCTACTTTTGAATGTTCTCTTTATTAGTCTTAAGGTCCTATTGGCAGCCACAGTACATTGTTTCCTTACTTTGAGGTCCTGGCTAAATATTACCCCTAAATCCTTCTCACTCACTACATGCAGTATCTTATTATTCTTTATTAGGGTTATTTTTACCAAAGTGAATTACCTTACACTTGTCCACATTGAATTCTAAGCCCAATTTTTGGGACCACTTACTTAACACATGGGTTGATTGTTTGAAAAAAAGGTTGAACGTATAACGACAACGTAAGAAAGGGCATTCGGTTGGTGAGCGCATACGCTCGAGATAAACTTTTGTTTATCTGGATGTTGTTTAGTTGTGATGCCAACTTGGCCATCACAAACGTTGCGATTTGGAGATTAGAATATATAAACAATATATTATATTACAGGCATTATAATATACTATAGGTATACTCGTAGCTAGATATTCCTTACACATGATTACGAGTAGGACTACACGATACAACGAAGAAAAATAGTTGAGAAATGTTTAGCATCACATTTCTACGCAAAAACTCCACAGGTCTCTACATACGCCAAATATTGTTATAAAACAATTTCAGAACAGCAGGCTGTTGATGTAACCATCGTTTAATTTATCACAGAGATCCGGAGTTCAAATACAACATTATCAATTCTTGTACCGTAGGTATCGATTACAGGGTAGGTAACGGGTGACCAGTAAATTTGATCTTGTACTGGAGTCATTTACTGTATGTTTTCCTCAATGGTAAACAGATGCGATTAAACATACCAGAGCCAAACAAATCGATAGTTAGCAAGTCAATCAATAAGTTAATTATTGATTTAAAAGTTACTTTCAAACAATCAGTCAAATAATGATTTGATTAATAATATAATTAATAAAATAACTTAATTACTGTTAAGTCAACAAGAAATGCTTCATCGTTCAATTCATCTAAAAGCTCATTCCCCTACATCTTAACATGTACAGTCTAGAAAACAAAGTAGCAACCAACATGCTAGGTATTTAGGAGAAAGAACGAAGAATTCTGTAAAATGTAGTAGTTGGACATTGAGCAATCCACTTCCAAGAATCAATCTATAGCTTATGCAGGCTAAAAGTACGTGTATAGGTGCATTAGTCTACCAATGATTAATATTCGTAATATATTTGACACGTTAAAACTAAAGCTCTAATCGTGACGCCTACATCAAATCAAATTCATAAAATTTTATCGGCAAAACAATATACTAATAATCAACAAATTTTTATTTATTATCAGATTAATTATGTACATGATAATTATCAATATTTGTTTTGAAAGCAAGGCATATTTACATAATTAAAATTAATCCTTCAGGACAAAATACCATATTTGATTAAGATTTTAAAAATAAACCGTTAACAACAACAGTAATTGCCTAGACTACAGTTTGCCACCATACGATACTTCCTAGCTAATATTAACACTGGAAATGACAGAAAATTCAATACAAAATAAACCGTAAACAAATGGGATAAATGGAAAGTTGTTAAAATCTAAAGAAGGCTTGCCTCAAATGGAAATGAGAGTGGAAGTTAACAAGGACTTTAAGGGAATGGCATGTGAGAGTGAATTAGGATCGAGCCATGATTCGTTGATATCTGAACTGGGATTCACAGATTAGTGGTTTAAATTCCACTGTTCACTCATGACATTAGGCGATAGGACCGACATCATACTATTAATTGAATAAAAACATACAGAAAAATAAACTTAGCGTCCATATCATAGAGGAATGATTATAATTTACCACAAACAAACATTAATTTACACAGAGAAATGATTACCAGTTAGCACAGCAATGAATATTGTACAACACAATTCAATCTCTCTCGCTCAAGAGATCTGATATATGGCTAGTCAAAAGTACTTATTCATATATAGATCACCAAATAAAGCTCCACATTGAATTATTCTTCAGGAACACTCAAACTCTCTAATTTGGCAAAAGTTTACCTCATCTTGCACAAAAGATTCAGCTATCAAAAGCTTCTAAGACTGTTTTATACAGCCTCTCAGTATCTGCAGTGGTCGACTCTTACAAAATAAGATTCTTTTGATTGGTCTATTCTCAGGCATTCCAGAACTGACACGAGAACTAAAGCTAGCAACAAACACAACACAGTGGATTAATAGTAGAGATGTCATAACGATGCCAACAACAAAGAAAACAATTAGGACAATTCCTGATCACAATTTATTATTTACCTACAATGACATACAGATAGTGCACCAAGACACATGCATTACACAGTCACACAGATGGGCACTAACTTAAAACTTAACTTCTCACTATTCATATCAACAAGCTAAATCCAGCATCAACTGATCGTGTGATCATAAATCTTGATAAATCTACTGTCACTAAAGTTTCATTAAAGTTATTCTATCGAATAAATTTAGAGACAGTGAAATTCTCATCTTTCTAAACCGTCGTAAGATCACAAAAATTAGCGATAAGTCAAATCACAACTTGAAGTAGCCTAAGCACTAATCTTACGATTCTGTTGTCGGAAAGAAACCAGGCTGATGGGAGCCTGTGCTAGCAGTACTTCATTCCCACCCACCTGCTCCTGGATGCTCTGCCCGGAAGCAGTCGGTAAAACACTCGATTCACCCAGCATCCCAGTTCCGACGTCGCTTTCGAATCTCTCCGCAATCTCACTGACAGTGAGAGAGCGTAGCCGCACGACGGCTGTGTGACAACTCTGAGCCGGCGAGGGGTAGCCGGGGTGGCGACCCAGCGGAGAAACACGCCGGGACGAAGGGGCAGAAGAGGTGCCCGGGGCCCTGCGAGTGATTCCGTCGTAGAAACGATTGCGGAAATTCAGTGTAGAAACATCTAGAGCGGAGAGCTCGTCACTGATGTCGTCCACGATGCTATGCAGCACTCTGTTCTTTATGAAACTGGCAGATTTCAAGGATTTTGAAGAGTTCTTCATGTTTGTTTCCTTTGTTTCTTGTGACACTGAACTGCTCTCCACAATATCACACAAGACTCTCTCGGTCATCACACTAGAGGATCTGGGCTGCTCGAACGATGATGTTTTCTTGACTTTTGTCCTGTCATCTGCTAGAAATATATTACTTAAATTTCTATCACACGATTGGTCAGTAGTTGACGAATCAGATTTACATTTACCTAAAGAATCTCTTAGTTTAACCGTACGATACGATTTATCTTTCAGATTAGAATCCACGTTTTCTTTCTCTGCAGTTCTTTCACAAATAAAATTTGTAACAGGTTCTTCTTCAATACATTGAAAAACAATTATACCCTCATCTTTAGTCTTAGATTTTACTTCCTCAACATCTCCTTCACTGGTTTTCATCTCATTCTGACATTTCATTGCATCAACTCTGCCACATTTCTTTAAATTAGCATCTTCCGCTACACGAGTTGACATTACGATGACTTCTATACGCTCAGCATCTCTCGTAGAGTCATTGGCTGGAGCAGAATTGTTCTGTCTGCCTCTCTCCTCACTCCTCCCACCTCCCTGGTGACCTTGACCATGACCCTGATGACCTTGACCATGATCCTGATGACCTTGATCCTGGTGACCTTGACCTCCCTGGTGCCCTTGACCTCCCTGGTGACCCTGACCCTGATCCTGATGGCTCCTCGCTCTGCAGGCAGATGATCCGCAACCTCCCGTTCCACCAGTACCTCCTGAGAGTCCACCTGCATTATCAATCAGTCAATTATAATCCACCGCTGTAACCAATTAATCAATCAATCATAGGAGAATGTGCATGTGTGAATAATACAAAGAATTTTGTTTACTATTTACGTCATCATCATCGTAATCATCATACTCATCATCATCATCATCATCATCATCTTCCCATTAATCCCAGCTTAGGATTATGGTCTAACTAGTTCACTACTTACAAATTTTTTTAAATTAAAACACAAAAGTAAACTAATTTAAAGGCGGCAGTATGTGTAGATCATGACAGCAGGCAGAAAGTAGAAATAAACACACTCGTTATGCCTACCACTCAATAATAAACACACAGAGTGACAGAGAGAGACAGAGAGAGAGAGAGAGAGAGAGATAGACAGAGAGATCTGTCTACACTAACCCGCTCCGCTGTCCGTATCACTGGAATGTTCACTACTATCACGCCGGAACAACCCGGGTGGCTTGGAGTCATGGGCGGCAGCCCCGAGGTTGAGCTTGGTCCTCTCCTTGTGCCTCACGACCTCGAGCACCTCGTCGTTATCTGAGGCGTCAGAGCTGCTGCAGCTAGTCGCTCTGCCTCCGCTCAGTCGTCTCTTACCATGGTGCAGGCGCTCCAGCTTACGCAGTATCTGATCAGTCAATCAATCATCTGTCAATCATCTACCCGTCAATCAATCATCTAGCAGTCAATCATCTACCCGCCAATCAATCATCTATCAGTCAGTCATCTACCCGTCAATCAAGCATCCACCTATCAATTGGTCGGTCAATCAATCAAGCATCTACCTATTAATCCATCATCTACCTATGAATCAAGCATCTACCTATCAATTACTCATCTATCCGTCAATCAAGCATCTACCTATCAATTAGTCAGTCAATCCTTAATGCATCAATCAATCATCTAGCAATCAATCATCTAGCAATCAATCACCTACCCATCAAGCAATCATCTACCCATCAATTAGTCAATCAATCATTAATCCATCAATCAATCATCTAGTTATCCATCAATCATCTACCCATGAATTAGTCAATCATTAATTCATCAATCAATCATCTAGTCATCAATCAATCAATCATCTAGCCAAAAATCAATTAATCATCTACCCATCAATTAGTCAGTCAATCATTAATCCATCAATCAAGCAATCAATCATCAATCAAGCTATCAATCAATCAATTACAGGTTAAATCAACAAATTTTACAGAGCCTTTACCAAACAAATATTGAGTTGTTTCTAGCTTACACAATATCAGGCAATTTCCAAAGTATTTCAAAGTAATATCCCAAAACGTTACTTTGCTATATTTCTGAACTTTTCATCATCAATCTAAAATTTCAGTGGCAAATGATGCCTATATTATTAATAATAACAAAGGTTTAACGTCGGCTTCCTCATCCACGGATGATGTCAGGGACGTCCACATCATCATACATCACTACAGATCAGTTCACCCAGACCAATCTGCAAAAGAATATAACTATTTGTAATTATTCACTGAACACTACAACCACCTGAAATCTTGTTTTCTGGCACAACATGCTAAGATAACATTAACTAATATTATAGCAGTATAAACATGTTATGCGCATGGAAGATAACACAAACCCTCGAAAGATATTTAACTATAAAGCAGATGGCACGAGAACAGCGAGAGAACCTAAGACAAGATGGAAGAACTGCCTCGAAGAAGACTTGAAGGCTGATGGAGTTAGCATTTATGAAAGAACAGAAGGAAGAAAAATAATGAACATTGAAGAAATGGCAAAGAATAGAGTTTTGTGGAGGAACATCATAGAGAAATCTTTGGCTGGAACCAGATCCAGGATGATCACATGACACGACATAAACAAGGGACGCCTACCTCGGGAGAGGCCATGCTGTTTTGTGCGGCCCGACGTGACGTCATCGCAGGGAAATCCGTGACGTCATCATCGTCCTCCGACTCGCACTCCTCGTATATTTCGTTCAACAGCTGGGGGGAGCTGCAGGCGTTGTAGAGGGGGCGACTGGTCCCCGGTCCCCCCACTGATACCCTGACCACCCCCACTCCACCGTACGACTGAGGCAGCTGCAGCAGATCTGGTCTAATGCTGGCATCCCTCTTCTCATCAGAGTCAGTCCTATCCAAAGCACTGGCTCCACACGTGCAACTGTCGTCCGTTCTTTCCATTGGTCTCTCTGATGAAGAGACGCATGAAGCCTCTGAAAGGGTTGAATGTTCTTTTCCCACTTCACCGTGATTCTTTGAATGTGTCGAGGATTTAGAACCTGACCCATCTACTGAAGCAACCAGAGCAGAACTTCCTGTAGAAGCCACAGAAATGTGCACATCTTTGTCTATCTGTTTTGTACTACTTGTTAAAATAGGCGACTTGGACGATAAGTTGTCCTCCGGTTTCTTGTGCAGACTAGATTGTGGAGATCCTAGTTTACCAGAAAACGTGGAATGATCACGACCCTGATCTGAGTTACCTCTAGCACTACCATGACACTGGGAGTCGACAGTTCTTACTAGATTCTCTATTGCCGGCTCAAAACTAGCAATCTGTCGCTTTTCTGACGCTACACATTTTTTAGGACTGTTCATCGAGACTTCCACAGTTCTCACAAGATTTTCTGTGGCAGGTTCACAATGCTCTCGTTTGTCCACGCTGCTACCACAGCCCTTACTCTGCACCGTGCTGCATGTGGCAATGGTCGCTCTAGCGGAATTAATAACCTCCCTCAACCCTGACTCAAGCGAAGTATCACCCGCGCGTGGCTTCCTGTCGCCGGTCTCGCTGCTGGATGAAGACGCGTCAGGGACGTCTCCGACATTTGAAGCGAGATCCAGTAGCCTCCCGTCAGATGAGGACTGCTTGATGTTGGTGGTGAGACAGTCACTGCCTGACTCCTCCTCCCCATCCTGCCGGTATTCCCCTGAGTCCTCGTGGATGAGGGGACAGCGGAGGTGTCCCAGCGGTCGCTCCGACGGCTTCTTCCACCCGTAGACACCAGACACCACCTCCACCGCTCTCACCTCTACGCTGGCCTCGGTGACGTCTGAGGCGCTCCTGACGTGGGACAGGCTGGCAGCACTGGTGGGTGGAATCACGGAAGATCTGGAGGGGAGACCCAGGGGGAGGGTGGAGGGAAAGCTGGGGGGAGAGATGAGAGAGTCAAAGGCTGACCAGAGACGAGGTGTAACTGAGAGGTGCGACTCTATTACACTGCTGCTGTCCAGCGTAGTTCTACGTGTCAATCAATCAATCAATTAACGAATCGATTTGTAGATCTAATAGTCAATTAAATATTCTGGTACTTCAGTATCGATCATTCAATGACTATACTGTATACTGTTGAATTCAAAGACTATAAACCGATTAATTTAAAATATACTGATAAATACAAATACAAAATACTGATAAATTGAATGTATACTGTCATTCAATTTTAGAACCTGTATTAGAAACAGAAAAATACAAACTCTGTTACTCAGTGACTCTGTCGATGCAGAGTCTGCAAGAGACGTCCCTGACATTGCCATGTGGCGATGAGCCGGACGTTTAATTCTTATTGATTATTGATTGATTGAATGCATGGTTCATATAGATATTAACTCTTAGAATACACAGATACACACTGACACACACCTCGACACAGGAGAGAGAGGAGATATCACTGCAGGTTTACAGTCTCCCCCACCACCCAGCGTGTTGCTTCTATCTCTACCTGATGCAGCTGCTATAGCAGCCACGCCCACAGCTGTCACAGCTGCTGCAGCTGCCATTGCCTCCACCCCCACAGGCGTGTCTCCCCCGCACATACCCTCCACTCCTCTCTTACGTAGCAGCCGCTCCGCCAGTAGATAGTACGTGGCAGTGATGTGGTTGTAAGCCTGCTTGTTGAGAGCTCTTCAATGAGCGACAACATACAATCAATGTGTTATGTGGTTGTAAGCCTGCTTGTTGAGTGCTCTTCAATGAGCGACAACATACAATCAATGTGTATGTGGTTGTAAGCCTGCTTGTTGAGTGCTCTTCAATGAGTGACAACATACAATTAATGTGTTATGTGGTTGCAAGCCTGCTTGTTGAGAGCTCTTCAATGAGTGACAACATACAATACAATCAATGTGTTATGTGGTTGTAAGCCTGCTTGTTGAGTGCTCTTAATGAGCGGCAACATACAATACAATCAATGTGTTATGTGGTTGTACGCCAGCTTGTTGAGTGCTCTTCAACGAGTGACAACATACAATTAATGTGTTATGTGGTTGTAAGCCTGCTTCTTGAGTGCTCTTAATGAGCGGCAACATACAATACAATCAATGTGTTATGTGGTTTTATGAGATGAGTGTTCTTCAATGAGTGACAACATACAATCAAATGTGATTTGTGGTTTTAAGACTGGAGTTCTATTCAATCAGTGACATAACATACAATACAATCAATTTGCTATGTGATTTTATGACCTCTTATTGAGTGCTCTTCAATGAGTGGCAACATACAATGCAATCAATATGTAATGGGGTTTTATGACTTCTTATTGAGTGCCATTCAATGAGCATCACAACATACAGTAAAATCAAAGATCAAATAGAATCAAAGCAAGCATAATTAAGCTAATGAAAATGTAGATAAAATAATACATATATGAGATATTAATATCCACATTTGCCCGTGCATCAAAAATTAACAAAAGCACTGGATCCCACATATAGTTCACAAATATAAGTACTTAAAATTCTAGTGCGGACTATATCTGCGTTTCAGCCACCTGGCATAGATTAGAACAGCTAGATCAGGACTGGCAAGCAATTTATAATCGAACAGACTTACAAAAGTTTAAATCAACAGTAAATTGTCTCACAGCCAGGTGATTGGCTAAAAAATGGGGTCAATAACGAGACACTTGGCATATGATCAATATGAAAAGAGATCAGTTACTTGTCTTACATGAAGACATAACAACCGTTGATCCGTTGGTAGACTCATGAAGCCCCTCTGAAGGCTCGGGTTTTCCAAAGCTGACATCAAATATGAATCTGAAAGGAAACGCACTTCCATACTATATCATCATCATCAGTTCATTGCGTTCTGCACAGAACATAGGGCGGCAACATTCCTCCATTCGTTTCTATCATCAGCAATCTTCACAGCGTCTTCCCATGAAATGTTTAATGCTCTCAAATCCTTGTTGATCGCATTTAGCCAAGTTCTAGGTCTTCCTCGTTTCCTTTTTCCTTGAGTTGGCTTCCAGTTAACAGCAGTCTTTGCGTATCTATCCTCAGACATTCTCAGTTCAGTAAATGACCTAAAACCTCAACCTTCCCTCAGAAACTATTTCATCAAACTATTTCCATACTTTATACTCAGATAAAAAAAATAGCAGTGATCGACAGAATGACTCACGAGAGAATCTCTTCTCTGGCGGCGATGCCTCCGTCGACCATTCTCTGAACGACGTAGCTGTGCTCATCAGCGGACAGAGCCTCGCTGGCCGCCAGGGGTCTCTGTACAACGACTGAGGCGCCGCTACCTCCACCCAGCATCATCCACGGGTGTCTGATGATCTCCTCCAGACTGGCTCTCTTGCTCGGCTCCCTCACTATCATGCTCTTTATTATGCTGTAGTCAATCAATCAATCAATCAGTCAGTCAATCAAGCAATCAGTCAATCAGGATATAGCACAGTGGCTCCCTCACTATCATGCTCTTTATTACGCTGTAGTCCATCAATCAATCAGTCAATCAATCAATCAAGCAATCAGGATTTAGCATATTGACTCCCTCACTATCATGCTCTTATATACTGTAATCAATCAATTAGTCAACCAATCAAGCAAGCAGTCAATCAATCAAACAATCAGGATTTGGCACATTCGCTCCCTTACTATCATGCTCTTTATTATGCCAGAGTCTATCAGTCAGTCAATCAATCAATCAATCAGTTAGTCTGGATTTAACACATGCTCTTTATTAGGCTGCAGTCAAGCAATCAATCAATCAGTCAAACGCTTTTGAGAAAGAATATGTTCTAATTTTTCATTAACTGATTTACATCAGCATTGGTAGATAGATGCACTCTACTAAATATACTAACTTCAACCAGATGACCTTGCTGAAGGACAAGTGCAATGAAGGGAGAAACAAAAGCAGAGCAAACTTTTATGCCATTGCTAACAAAGAAAATAGATAGTGGCACCATATTTAAAATTCTATTTGTCAAAAATTGTACAGCTTCCCTCTAGAGAGCTCTGTCTTTCTCGTTTTCATAAGAGAGAGAGAGAGATATAGAGAGAGAGAGTGAGCTTGAGAGAGAGATAGGGAGATTGGGAGAAAGAAAGAGAGAGATAACAAAACTATTATCAAATTACATTTGAAAATGTAATTACATTACATTTACACGCAGTTTGTAAATTTTATATTACTATATAAAATTTCAATAAAAAATTAGCAATATCTACAGTTCTTTGAGCAGTATGCGTAAAAGGTTTGGATGCAATGGAACTATATATAGTAAAAGTAGATGCCTAGAGACAAGGTCATACCTGTGACAAGACTCTGAGAGATGTGGAGGCAGCGTGTATCGACAGTCCATGATCATCGTCAGCGTCTCACTGTCGTTAGCCTCACGGAATGGTGCTTCACCACAGACCAGCATGTACAGTATTACACCCAGACTCCAAACATCTGTCAATCAATCAAACAACCAATCAATCAAACAATCAATGAATCAATCAGTAAATCAAACAATGAATCAAATCAATCAATCAACCCCGCCACAGACCAGCATGTACAGTATTACACCCAGACTCCAGACATCTGTCAATCAATCAGTCAATCAATCAAATAATCAATCAAACAATCTATCAAACAATCAATCAATCTCACCACAGATCAACACGTACAATATTAACCCTAAACTCTACACATCTGTCAATCAATGAATCAATCAGTCAATCAAACATTCAACCACAGACCAGCACGTACAATATACACCTAAATTCCACACATCTGTCAATCAATCAATCAATCAACCTCACCAAAGACCAGCAGGTAGTGTACGACACTCAAACTGCACATCTGTGAATCAATCTATCAATCAATAATATACCTCACTATAGCATAAGTAGCAGGCAGAGTAACCTTCCTGAGTACCTAGCAGAATGAAACTGGATTATGTAAAACTTATACGCTAGTTCTTTCAATTTCCTATCTAATTAATAAAGCATAATTAGATAGAAAAATTGAAACAAAATGTTTACTGTTTTCATTTATATTTGACATAGATTACATTTTTTCGTGTTTATATATACACTACATTATAAATTTTACTTTACAGTTTTGTAATATACTATAAACATCAAAAGCAGAGAATTTATGAGGATCTCCACGTCAGTATGATATTGGCTTCAGAAGTAGATTGGAGTTTAATTTTAAAAATTTAGGAAAATCAAAAGAATAGACAAACCCTCAATCCCGTAGCGGCAAGAAGAGTTTAGGGGCAGAGCGTGAAGCAGGCGATAAAGTACTTACTATAGCAATACGCAGAAATTTACTCATGCCCTGTGTATGATACTAGAGGCTAAAAAATAGGAGTGGTCACTATAGGAAATTTAACGAACTCTAGGTGAGAAACCAACTGCTAAACTCTCATATTAACTGATTGATATCATTTAACAAAAAGTCTAAAGAAAGACACAAAGATAAAGATAGTGAAAACTTTGGTTTGAACCATGCTATCGTATGGATGTGAAACATGGACCTTAAAGAAAGAAGATATCTGGAAACTGGAGGCATTGGAAATGTGGATTTGGAGAAGAATGGAGAGGAATAGCTGGACTCAAAAGGTTACAAATGAGGAAGTTCTAGAGACAGTTAGCACAGATAGACAGTTGATAAATGTATTAAGAAATAGGAAGAAGAGTTGGATAGAACACATTCCAATGGGAGAAGGTCTATTATTAGAGGTCATAGAAGGTAGAATGGAGGGAAAAAGAGGCAGGGGCAGGCTGAGATTAGATATGTTAGATGATTTAAAGGTACACTCGTATGCGAAAATGAAAAGGAAAGCAGAAGACAGAGAAGAGTGGAGGCGTTATATACCATGGACATGCCAGTAGGCAGTGCACTAGAGATTATTTACTCCTAACACACATCAGCAGAGATCATACCGACAGCAGGAGCATCGTACGAATCGCCCAGCAAAATCTCTGGCGCTGAATAAGCCAGCGAGCCACACGACGTTTCAAGCTTTCTCCCGGGCACAAACTTATTGCTGAAACCAAAATCTGTCAGCTTGACTACGCCTAGTTTCTCAAAGAACACAACGTTCTCCGGCTTGAGGTCTCTGTGCACAACGTGCAGCTGATGGCAGTAGCTGATGGCGTCGACTATCTGGGTGAAGTAGAGCCTGGCCGTGTCCTCACCGAGCCCTCGCTCGTGCTTCATGATGTGGTCGTACATGTCGCCCCCGTCGCCCCACTCTAGAATCAGGTAGAGCCGCGTCTGAGTGTCGATGACCTCGTAGAGACGAACGACGTGCGGGTGTTGGACAAGCTTCATGCAGCGCACCTCCTGGAAGAGATGTGCTTTAGACACAGCGTCTAACTTTGTCTTGTCTATCACCTGTACAATAAGTACATGACTGGTTAATCGTGAGATACAGCGTCCAACTTTGTCTTGTCTATCACCTGCACAATGAATACGTGATGGATTAATCGTGAGATAAATCGTGAGCTACAGCATCTAACTTTGTCTTGTCTATCACCTATACAATATATATATGATGGATTAATCGTGAGATAAAAATTCTAAAATCCAACACTTAATATTGTTATATAATAATATTTATATCTTATAAATCCTAATATCCATAAAGGATAAGATAGTAATTCTTTAGAGAGAGTCTTTAAAAATGTATCAGCTATTTAAATATTTAGTACTTATTTTCACACATTTATCCATAAATTACTATAAAATATTTGCAATAATACTTTAAATAGATTTTGAAATCCAAGGAACAAAGCAATCAATAAATTTTAAACTTTTAGATTTTATGGGAACCTATTTTTAAACTATGTGTAGCTTGTAAGGTATATGAGAAAATTTTAGAGCAGAGTGCAGATTTCATATTTCAAGCTAAATCAGCTTTATAACAAACTATTGCGAGTAAGTAAAGTATTTTATAGCGCTAACAGCACAACTAACCTTTACCGCTACTCTCTCTCCAGTAAACACGTGGCGGGCTAACTTCACCACCGCGTAATGACCTTTACCAATCGTCTCCTCCAGGTCATACATCCCCGCTATCATACCATCTGATGACGATGATAACCCAGAGGCCCTCGAAGGGCCAGGAATGCTGATGGCAGCCGTGGCCTTTCCACTCCCGCTGGATTCCATGGAACTGGAACTTCTATCCATCGCCTCACAAGAACAACTACTAGACGACAGTTATCTGATTCCAAGTGCTATGAAGTCATTTCTAGTGAGTTCATGACCAAGAAATGTAGAACATTCAAAAGGAAAGCTCAAAACGTTAACTCAAGTTATAATTTACTGCAGAAAATATTGTATTATTTGAACATAAAATAATAGATCCATTGAAGAAAAACATTTGAGAAAGTAAATCATCAACAACAACAATATGATTATAGTGCTACGGTAGTCCATGACAACACTAAGCAATATGACAGCAAATTTAAAATGATAAGCAGAGTGGGTGGTCAATAAAAGGTTCAAACCAAAAAGTCTGGGACTACTTGCAGAATGGAGGCTTATGTGTCTAAATCTAATTCTATACATAAACATTTATGACTTGTGCTCATAACTGCTAACAACAGCCACGACATAATTTAAGTGCAGATCATTGTGGCTCGCCATGAGCAGACACTGCAGGAGAGCATTCGATATCAATAAAAACTGATTGAGTGAGTCCAGAGTGACAGGAGATCAGTGAGAAAGCATAGTCAGAATGTTATGATTGATGAGGTCAAAGGCAGCCGAAAGATCAAGTAGTACAAGAGCAGTACAAGAGAGAAAATAATAAGTGATTCAGTAGCATAGATAACCCCAACGGTTCTCGATGCTATAATAGATGGCAGTAGCTCTCTAAATGATTTTTAGTAATTTTCATATAGCGTGTTTGCCAATTTCATTAGTTCATCCCGGATAGATTAGTTCATTCCCTCAAACATTAACTAGGGCCTAAAGATTCTGCGTTCATTTATTCATCTATGGATGGCATCAATTATCAATGAGAATTATCAATATAAGCTTTCTGTTAATCCAATTGGGCCCAAACTAGTCTGAAAACATATGATCAGCAAGTTTTGCAATTTCAGATCAGTGGGTGTAATTTTTTACCTGTCCTCAACTAAAGTCCTAGAGTCCTTTCACTAATTTAAATGTTACAATCCATCAAGAGTTATTTAAAGTCTTCCCACATTACAGAGCTGCATAATGATCACAAAGTTAACATTATGCTCATTTAAAGCTAAACATTTATGCGTTATTTCAATATTTACTAATCTTTAAACTTTTTGAACCTATCAAATAGGAATTAATTATAAAATTATATCCTCCATGTTTGATTTACCATCATCCTCAACGTCTAAAAAGAGAACTACACATTGTGGACCGGCTTTTTTGCAATGATTGTAACAAAATTCGTCGAATTTATAAAGATTAGTCCAGAGAGGAATCTATAAATTACTGTCAAATTTCGTTCACAATAAATAGATTTTATAAATAAAGTAGCACTTTGGAATAAGGGCCATATAGAGAGAGACTCGATTAGGACTTAGATCACATAATTTGCTCAACTAATATAATTATACTGCTAGAGATTGTATCATTTTCTTAGCTACACAATATACAGTGTATTATCTCAGCCAATACTAAAATAACAAAGCTTGAGCCTAACTTAATGTCATTTTTCTGTCATTAGTTGATGTATAGGCCTACAAGATCGCGGGAGCAATTTCATTCTTATAGAAAAGTAAAAGCTCAAATAATAAAGAGATTACATGTACACTAGGCGGATAGAAAATTTATAATTTACTACAATTAAATTGCCTTCACGGTTGAAACGGTAGTAAGTGATATTAATAGGCTTATATAAAATTAGAGTTCATCAGAGAATATCTTTTCACTGTGTAGGTTCAATTCCTACATTACATGGGTCATTGTAGTCGCGATAAATTAATTGTGCTAGAGAGGGAGAGAGAGAGAGAGAGAGAGAGAGAGAGAGAGAGAGAGATTAATATATAATGTATATCGGTGCAAAAACGAATAGAAGAGATTTTGATATGGTAAGGACAAAATGGATTGGAGAAGGTCCAATCGTATCCTGACCCTAGTTAAACTGGGATTAAAGGGAAGATAATGATGATGAATGTATATAGGCCTAGGTGTGAACCACAATACAGCTACCTATGGAGACCCTCCCGAGTGCTCATCTCTTCTTAAAGAGAAGAGCACTATACCTAATTAAATATCAAGTTGTGCAATTGTGTCTACAATCCTAACAGCGCCTTGACAGGCTATGGTATAGTTACTAATCAAATTAATTTGTATATTTAACAGCTGTAGCACTGAAGAGTTAAGCCGAATACTGATTAAAGTCTGCAACTGCACAGGAGCAGTTAAAGTATCCTCATTAAAGTTATTGAAAATATGACACGACAAATGTGTATTATATATTACAGCAGCTACAATCTTTCTCTTTAATGTCCGCCAGGTGGCAAGTCCACGGCAAACATTTCTACAAATTATCAGCATTCACGCTCAGTAAGAGCACTCCGCTGATCAACATATCGACTTCATCACAAAGGCCAAGCCTTTACCAAACATTAATGTAACCTTTAGCCTGGACTATACGGCTTAAATGAGACGGTTTTCCCATGCCTTTCTCAGTTTCCTGCCTAGTTTACTCTTACGTGACGTGCAGTCTACAGTTAGTCTGTTCAGTAGTGGCCTGGACACAACACGGGGAATTACTATATGCCTAGGCCTATATGGATCAATTAAAAGTAAAGTCATGTCTAAAGCCTTTACAGTTGTTTGAAGTTGTGCTTAGTTCGTAATTTCTAATATTAGTTAGGAAACTAAGGAGATGTACAAACATCTGAATGTTTAGAATAAATCAAGACAAGAAATTGATTTGAGAACCATATAAAGCGTTAATTAGTATACAGAATATGCTATGAATTTGACCATATGAACTGAAAGTTCTTTGGCTTAACTTCATATAAATTTTAATATTAATATTAATATTAATATAAATATTAATCATATAAATTTAACTTTAAATCTAACTTGGAACGAAATGACCTTCCATAAATGGAACATTGTCTACCTATACACATGTATACTTCTTGACTACAATACTTTACAGTACTTATTTGAAACAAAACAGTAATTCTAACAGTTCTGAGTCAGAATTATTTGATGCACAAAATATAACTATCAACTTCATGACGGTAGACGTTTAATAGCTACACAATCAGGGACGAGACCAGGGAGGGTTAGGGGTGTCTTAGCCCCTGAAATTGGAGCTCAACCCCAACTTTCAACTCTTTCTCCACATTTAATTAATATCATTTTCTAGTTTCCACTTTTGAATACGGAAATGATTTGAATACTTACTGAATTAATACTTAAGCCAATACAACAGAAGTTGCCTGCAAAAGATACACATTTTAGACTGGCGAATTGTAATTAGCTGTAGCAGATGAAAATGGCCTAAAAGAAACACACAAAAGTTTCAACAGAATACTATAACAAATCTAGAAATAAATACAGTATACATATTTAAGATCGAGTTCATGAAAGCCTAGAGGAGGAAACTTGTAAGGATCTGATAAGAAGGACAGACTAATATATAATGTTAAAATGTATGCCGAGATTTCTGATCCAATATGGAAGCTAAATCTACTTTATGAGTATTTGTTAACTTGGTATATTTTAATAGATATAAATAAATTTTAAAAAGACCAGACTAACTCTAGTCTCCTCGCAGGTTTTGATATCTTGCATTTCAGAAATTAGCCTGCATTTTACAAGGAAGATAGTTGAAGGAGAGAAAACTAAAGGAAGGACTCAACAATTAGCATGGATCATTCAGAAATAAAATTAAAGAGAGGAACAGGAACTGGTTAGAGATAACGAGAAGGTCTTTAGTTATAATTACCTAATCATCTAAATATAGTGTCATGCACCAAGCATGGCATCAAGCAGAAATCTTTGCTTAATTTCAACAGTCAACTTGCAGGGTCAATTTTATAGATTATATAAAGGACATGCGATTATTGCAACAACTGAATAATGGAATGACAAATATTTAAGCAATTCAGTTAATTCACTAAATACTTTGTAAAATTTGAGTTAAATTATTCCAGTTTAATATCACAAAACATTTGAAACTCACTGTTCAACTTTGATAGCATAGTTTCTACAATTCAGTAACAAATTAAGTACCGTCATTTCCACAGAAAGGAACAGAATCACAAAATAACAAACGAAACGAGAAAAGATAATATCAAGATTTATACCGAGATATTTACTGAGACACAAGAAATAAATTATTAAGCTGGTTGAAAATTATACCGTCAAGTAGGAACATTAAATATTTTGGCACAAACATGCACTTGCACATTCCTCACAGAACTAAATTGTTACTCTTGTAGTTATAAATACTGAAGCCATTTTCCTCCTGTTGTGTATGGGTTGTTTGAAGAATTGACCAACTGGTGACTGCACGTGTCGTAGAAGGCGACTAAAGCATTAAGACCCATACCAACGTCTGAAAGGTCATTCGGTTTGTGAGTGCCTAGGCTCCAGAAATTGCTTCAAAAATTTAAACGAATGGAAAAGTCTCAAATAGGGGATTGACTGATGATATGATGTAGGACAGAGAGGATTTGAGACAGTCTATTCGTATCCGGACCCTAGTTAAACTAGGATTCAAGCGAATATGATGATGATGATGATGTAGTAATTAATACTGAAAAGGTAAGGCTTGATCCTAGCGCGATCAACATCCTCCACTGGAGCTTCCTTAATGAATAGACTAACTGAAATGTGATCTCATTCATGCAAAGTCTTCATGTGTCTGCGATAGTTAGCTTTGTGTGAAAATTTCTTATCGCATAGCTTGCACTGATAAGGCTCGTAACCTTTGTGTATTGCAGCCACATGATCCCTAACATATGCTGACGATGTAAATCTTTTGTTGCATAAAGAACAAGAATAGGGTTTCTCCTTGCGGTGCACAGTTTTGATGTGCGTCTGTAGATCAGCATTATTTGAGAATTTGCTGTCACATTCAGAACACTTATGCGGCTTAAGACCTCTATGTATAGTATCAATATGGGTTCGAAGGTTTGAAGCCTGACCAAAAGCTCTGCCACATTCGCTGCACAAGTGAGGCTGTAGCCGATTATGCACAGCTACGCAGTGTCGCTTGAGCATGCTCTGAGTGGTAAACTTGAGGTCACACTGAGAGCAGCCGAAAGGTCTCACACCATCGTGAACTCTCTTCTTGTGATTTGTGAGGATGTACTTCTGAGCGCATTTATAGTCGCAGCGATCACACGAATAAGGTTTTTCTTTACAGTGAACAGATCTGTAGTGCACGTCACGATTAGGACGCTCTGAGAATTTCTTATGACAGGCCGAACATTCATATGGTCTCGCCTTTTCATGAACAGCCTTTATATGTCCCGTTACATAACTTTTCATCGAGAAGCAGGCTTCACAACGTGGACACTTGTGAGGTCTGAGTTCTAAGTGTACGGCTGAGATGTGCCTCTTGAGACCGTGTCTGAACGTAGAGCTGTAGTCACACAGATTACAGTCGTATATCCTGTCTCCGTGCACCATTTTGACGTGCCTGATAAGATAGAGTTTACGGCGATATAACTTCCTGCAAACAGGACAGCAATGTTGTCCATTGATTATGTGTACTCGTTTAATGTGTGCCTTCATTGAGCCGATATTCCTGAATCTCTTCAGACATCGGGGATATCCGCATCGTAGAAGACTCGTTGATTCACCGTCACTTGACAAGTTATCCAGATCTACACAAAATATAAAAGAATCAGTAACTGCATTGATGTTAATAATGATGACACTAAAAAGGTAAAATGCTACAACAGATTTTATTATAGAGTTCGTACATCTCAGAAAACATTCTAGTTGGATCACAATGCTAAGATCTCAACCAAAGTTATCTGCACATGTCGGAAATCAATGGCTAATTTAGACGCGCTAAATTAGAGCTATTCACAAATTTGAAAACTTTCAGTTACAGACCAGAATATCATAGAAACTTCAGGTCGGAAAACACATACAATCATCATCATCATCATCCTCCCTTATATCCCAGTTTAACTAGGGTCGGGATACAAATAGACTGTCTCCCAAAACACATAAATAAATAAATAAAATTCTAATAGAGAAAGAGGCACAAGATCTACAGATTGAGCGTGGCACAAAACGATAAAGAAACTGCGAAATAGTTAGTGAGGTAGAGATTATTGGACTCCAAACTAAACTCTAAAAATTAAAAAACAATGAAAAGCCCTAATGACTTAAGACACGATGGCGCATTTATCCAGTGAGGCCTGCAGTGTAATTTAAGTATTCCATATTTTCCATCTCCTCCTTGTTTTGATCCACATAAATTATTAAGGAGTAAAGTCAGAAATATCTTCTTGAAGTTTAGGAGCTTAGTCAATATTTCAATTTATTGCATAATGATGGCAAACCTTCAAAATAAATCTAATATGGTGTAAGCAACATATGCGAAGTGGAGAAAGATGATTGGAGAGACTACTCTAGTGTGCAAAAAGTGACGCCTAATGGAGGCCATATGCAGCTATGTACTCATATAGTGTGTATAAAGAAAGGCAGCATATGTCCTACTATGGAAACAGTCATTTGGCAGTTCACTAAACTCAATGGTAAGGTATGATATGCCATAGTATAGCATAGTATGCAACGGTACGATATACCATAGTATAGCATAGTATGCAGGGGTACGATGTGTCATAGTTGGCCTATAGCATAGTATGCAGCGGTATGGTATGCCTTAGTATAGCATAGTATGCAGCAGTACGATATGCCATAGTATAGCATAGTATGTATCAGTACGATATGCCATAGTATAGCATAGTATGCAGCGGTACGATATGCCATAGTATAGAATAGTATGCAGCAGTATGATATGCCTTAGTATAGCATAGTATGTATCAGTACGATATGCCATAGTATAGCATATTATGCATCGGTACGATATGCCATAGTATAGCATAGTATGCAGCGGTATGATATGCCATGGTATAGCATAGTATGCAGCGGTACGGTGTGCCATAGCATAGCATCCAGCTGTAAGGTATGCCATAGTTTAACGTAGTATGCTAAAAATGGAAAGTGTATACAATATCCCTAACCAATGTTAGAATTATCTAAAAGTGACGAGGATAGACAGGGGAGAGGTGAGAACTTTAGGCACCATTCAAGTTAAGTTTGGCTGGAGCCAGTGGCTAATTCGGCAGGACACTCGACCGCAGATCAATTTGTGCGGGATTCAAATCCTGGGCTCGCCTGTCACTGACATCGCTTTTCAGTGAGGAAACTGACGTTAACCTTAGCTTTACCAGCTTTACTTTTAACTAATATTTTCTCCATTTTGATCATTAGCAGGAATATGAAAGTGCCAAAAATCAAGCCAAAATCGAGCCCACTCAACCATCGAACCCCAACAATTCTAAAATGTCAAAATTATACACTAACCCTTTAAATCCATTTCATCATCGGATAACGGTGCTTCTTCTTTTTTAATAACTCTCCAAGTAGGCAATACCTCTATCTTACATAAATCATTGCTCAAGGGATTGCCTTCTGATTCATTCTTAATATCTGCAAAAAATTAAGTCATTAAAATATCAGTAAACTACTAAATTGAATAAACCCGACAGTAATAACGTTACTAAATTTATCACCATTGTGAAAACATCACAATTTAAACAAGAATTATAAACATCAAAATATTTAACTGTTTGGTATTTAACCTAAAACTAATGTGTATTAGCAATGTACGATACAATTAAGAGATATGCTTTATTATTAATATTAATTAATTATGAGAGAATAAAATTTTATGTATTCATAAAATTAATACATTGACCAAAAGCCTCATTTAGCCTGTTTGGATATACTTCGGAATATTCATTTAGAATATTAATAGTAGACGTCCCTGATATTGCGTTAGGGCGAGACACAGAACGCTAAATACATAGTAATTAATTCATTCACTATTGAAGTAATACACAATTGTCAATTACGCAAATTAAGAGAATGAATCATTTCTGTCCCGTTTTCAACTTATAAATGGCTTCAGGATTCTCACAAATAAAATAAAATAGTCAAAAGCTGTGCAAAAAGTTTAATCTAGCAATATAAATAGAACGATAGAATAATATCCTGAGGTGGTTTTCCGCTGTCATCCTCAGATCTTGCTCAGTCGCCTCTAACAAAAAGTACAGTTTATGGTTGATCAATTCATAGAGCTAATTTTAACAGCTGTTTCCTTACCATATTTGCAT
Organism: Enchytraeus crypticus; assembly: GCA_905160935.1. NCBI lineage: Eukaryota > Metazoa > Annelida > Clitellata > Enchytraeida > Enchytraeidae > Enchytraeus > Enchytraeus crypticus. The sequence goes on along the minus strand of CAJHZI010000533.1, from coordinate 1,326,051 downwards.
TGTCACAGAGGCACAGAGGATCCGGCTGGATTTAAACCAGTGACCACTTGCCTCTCACGCAACCACGTCACTAACTTGGCCAACATCTTATTCAAATAGGTATTGCAATCTTCTCTCTGTTTGAAATATTCTCACATCATTGGGCAGACGTTAAGTTTTCATATGCAGCAACCACAGTTTGGAACTCTTTACCTGCTAACCTTTGCTCTTGTTTTTCTTTTTCAACAGTCTCTAGTAAGCTTAAGACTTACCTTTTCCCACCATAGACATAATCGATCTACCCTGACCATTTTTGATCACAAGACTGGCTTTCGTTTAGCACCTTACTTCTCCTCAGCACATTTATTTGCAGATTGGTCTGGGTGAATTGATCTATAGTGATGTGTGCTGTGGGGGCGTTCCTGACATAATCTTTGGATAAGGAAACGGACGTTAAACCCTTATTATTATTCTTATTAGTAGGATTAAGGTTGTTGGATGGGCAAAGTGGAGGGCAGCTAATGGAGTGTTGTGCGATAGGAGAATCCCACTAAGACTGAAAGGCAAATTTTATAGTTCTGTGGTAAGGCCAGTAATGATGTATGGTTTGGAATGTTGGGCACTAAAAAGGGAACATTTGCAGAGTTCGCATGTGGCAAAAATGAGAATGTTGCGTCTAATATGTGGAAGACCTAGGAAGGACAGAATGGAAAATGAATATGTGAGGATGAAATTTGAATGCTGAGGGGATCGGGGATAGGTTGGCTCAGTCGAGATTGAGATGGTATGGGCATATTGTGTGAAAGGCAGATGAGGATGTAGTAAAGAGAGTTTGGAGGGAAGAACTGGACGTTAAGCTAGAGAGAGGTAGACCACAATTGACTTGGGATGCGGCAATTAAGAAGTACATGAAAAATAGGGAATTGACTGATGATATGGTGTGGGACAGAGAGGACTGGAGAAAGTCTATTCGTATCCCAACCCTGGTTAAACTGGGATTTAAGGGAATATGATGATGATGATGATTACAATATAAATTATACAATCGCCTGTATATCAATAAAGTATAATACAGTACATCATATTACAGCAAAGTATGTCAAACCTTCCAAGTTAATTTCCAACTCTGAAAGTTCATCTACTTCTTTCTTGACAGTGCCCAGTGGAAACATTCCGCCAGCTTCAAACAATCCATTACTGGCATGTAGGACGTCCTCTGCTTGTTCCAGGCATTCTAGCTTAATCACTGTAAGAGAATTAGAATAATAGTAATTACCAATAATAGTAACAATATAATAATAAATAATATAACAATATAATGATAATAATAATAATAATATTATTATTATTATTAGTACTAGTATTACAGTAGATTACCAGTAATAGTATTACAGCAGATTACCAGTAATAGTATTACAGCAGATTACCAGTAATGGTATTACAGTAGATTACCAGTAATCATTACCTGAAGAGCAACAGCGAATGTTAGAGAAATACTATTGATACTCTGATAATACAACATATAGCCAACTATGAGGAAGGCAATGGGAAACCACCTTGGAAGCCATACTTTTCCCAAGCTATAGGCTACATAAGGTATGGATAAGGCATAGACTTTGTGAAGGGATTAACATGTTGATCTAAGGAGTGCTCTTATGGAGCGAAAAAGCAGACTTTGAGTATGAACATGTACCTTGAACCTGCCACTTGGCAGTGCACTGAAGAGAAGAGAGCAAAATATATTACAGTCAGCTGTAGCGCAAGACAAAATCTCATACTCAAAACATTGATTTCTGCAACTGCTTTATATCATAGTGAAGTACAAAATAGCCACTGCCAACGAGATATTATGCTCTCACAATTAGACTAGTATTAAATCTAATTAGGTCACAAAGAATGTTTTACATTTGACCACTAAACTCACATACACATAATCAATATTCAATATTGCTAAACTGAAGAGTACAGATGAAGAAAATAGATTTACAGCTAGCAAAACTAGAATGAAAGTTGATACTAATGAAGAGCTATAATACTGTCTTGGCTGGAGCCAGTGGCGATGTCGTAAGATACTCGACCGCAGATCAGTATGTGCAAGGTTCAAATCCTGGGCTTTGCCCATCACAGACATCGCTTTCAAGTGAGGAAACTGACATTAACATTAGCTTTTTTACCTTTTTCAATGTATATCTGCATATATAGCTAACAGCTTAACAGCAAGGATGTATAATAAACCTTCTTTTTAAAATCTTAAATTTTTTTACCACATCAAACTTTTTCTCAGCTATTTATGCACAAGTAAACCACACAATAAATGGCAACAGCACTATTCACAATGATCCTAAGAAAGTTTCATGTTCTTAAGCAAAGTTCAATTTATATCGAAATGAAAACTAGATTCCAAAACCTCTTAAAGTCACGTCATCTTCTTCAAGATTCTCTTCTTTCTTAACATGAGACATTGAAGACGAGAAAGCATCAGAGTGGCCCAGCCCATTGCCAGCTTGAACAACCTCTGAGATTGTCTCCTCCAAGTGTTCCCACTTCACTTCCGGCAGAGAATGTATATTCAACGCTGATATTTCATCTGTGAAAATAAGAAAATCGTCATGTAGTCAGTAAACAAAAATAAAATTAACTAGTATTAAAGAAAGATGCTGGATGATTTGATAACAAATTCATATACAGAGATGAAAAGGAAGGCTGAGGATAGAATTAGTTGGAAGAGCTATATATGCCATGGAACTGCCATTAGGCAGTGCACTAGACGAAGAAAGAAAGACAATGGGCTACTATTTCACGGCAAAAAACATTTATACTTATACTGTCTATCACAATTTAACAATATGCTTCAATTTTTTTACTTTACAGCTTACAGATATATATTATTATATTAAACAAATATAATACAGCTCTTCTCACTTCAATCTGTCATCTATCCTCGTTGCTAGAACTTTGTCTTGCTCACCGTCATATTTCACCATCTTCTGAGTATTCTTGTTGGATTTTGATTACTGCTCTTTGATTCATGTACAAGTTTAAAATTAGTCTTCCATCTCTCCAGTCAATTTCTATTTTCTTCAAGCTGTACAACATCCAATCAATCCTGGCAAAGGCTTTCTCAAAGTCAACAAAATATACAAAAATATCATTTCCACATTCTAAGCTTCATTCACAAAGGATCTGCATTACCCTATTGCTTCTCTTGTGCCGCATCCTTTCCTAAAACCAAATTGTGTCTTGCTCAATTTATCATATCCACTTTTGACTGAATACGATAATTTATTAACTTTAGTAAGATCTTTGACGCATAAGGTCGAAGAATTTAACGGTCGACAAACTTAATTAAGGCAACAGAACCTAATTACAATTATATGTAATTAACAAAAGTAATTAATAGTGAAAAATAAGCTATTAATAACAGTAAATATCAGCTAGGTCATTATAACAATTAAAACATCAGCAAACCTTTGACAATTGTTGAGACTTCTGAAATCAATAAAGATCCCTCACACTGAGAAACTTTTCTGTTGTCTTCTTGCTCTAAAACTCTTCCTTTGCGCTTAATGCCTTTATGGCTGACATTTCTTTGTCTAGCACTGCTACTTTTCCTACTATTTCTACTAACTTTGTCACCTTTAACATTTTTATGTTTAACATTTATTTGTTTTACATTGTTTCGCTTAACATTTAATTTGACTTTTAACTTTAAGTTTAATACTTTACTTCTTCCAGATAAATATTCCTCATATACAGATGACTGTACCGGCAAATCTTCACTCGTGGCAATTGACTCTCCCACCTCAGATTTAACCTCGCCCTTCCTATCAGTTTCTGATGATGCACCATCTTCATTTCCACATTTTAACCTACTTCTGCGTTTTCGTAATACAGAACTACCATTTATAGTCGATGATGCAATTAGACTGTCACAGACTCTTTCCAAAGGTTCTAACTTAACTGTACAATATATCTCACTTCCTGACATTGTATTGAAGTTCTGAAAGATATAGAATTATACATTTAAACTTTAATTATAAAGGTTTATAATAATAATAAAGGTTTAACGTCCGTTTCCTCATCCAGGGATGATATCAGAGATGTCCCCACAGCACACATCACTTCACAAATCAATTCACCTGTAGACACTAAATTCTGCAAAAGAAATATGCTGAAGAAATGTAAGCAATATATATTTACCATAATTTACCAGAACTGCTACCATCTTTTCATTATTCCAATCCTTCTTCAAACTTAGGTAGCAGGAACAAGGGAAGAAAGCCAAGGGCTAATTTCAATCACCAATCATACATGATTACAGCGTCCAGCTAGTTTTTAAAAATATTCACCAACATCGCATTTTTATATTTTTTTTAAATTTATTTTTTTATTCCGTATAGTTACACACATGACATACCGCATGTGTTTACAATGTTTCCTTTCTTAAGTTTCTGTTGAAGCCCATGCAATATTTTATAAACCTCTATAAGATCACCTCTAATTTACCTGGTTTCTAGGGTTGCCAGTTGAACTGCCCTTATACCCTAATGCTTTGAATCCCTTAATAGTTCTTAATGCTCTTCTTTGCACTGCTTCAATATGTTTAATATCCTCCCTGTAATGTGGTCTCCACACTGACAAACAATACTCCAGGTGAAGACCTCACTTTGAGGTCCTGGCTAAATATTACCCCTAAATCCTTCTCACTCACTACATGCAGTATCTTATTATTTACAATATATTCTTTATTAGGGTTATTTTTACCAAAGTGAATTACCTTGCACTTGTCCACATTGAATTCTAAGCCTCATTTTTGGGACCACATACTTAGCACGTAGCACGTGTAAGTCCCAAACCATACTGTCACTTTGTTCTTTCATACCAACTTTTTCAAATAGTTTTGTATCATCAGCTAACTTCAAGATAGTATTAAATATTTCTGTATCTATATCACTAAAGAAGATCAGAAAGAAAATTGGCCCCAACACTGAACACTGCAGCACCCCCGAGGTTATCTCTACCCAACCTGATTTAGCCTCACCCAGCATAACCCTCTGCTTCCTCCCCTTTAACCAATCTTCTATTCATTTGTATAACTTCCAATTTATTCCACAAGACTTAATCTTAAGTAGAAGTTTCTTTTGAGGGACAGTATCAAAAGCCTTTCTGAAATCCAAGTACACTGCGTCAACATTCTCTCCCTCCTCTATCCACTGATTCAATTTCTCTAAAAAGCTAATTAAGTCAGTATAGCATGATCTTTTATTCATGAATCCATGCTGCGATTTTGTCAAGATGTTGTGTTTCTCCAAATGATTTATTAACTCATCCTTTGTTTATACCCTCAAACACCGTGCATAAATGTGGAGTAAGGCTCACAGGTCTATAGTTCCCTGGTTCAAACCTCTTCCCCCCTCGTAAATAGGTATTACATTGAAAAACTTCCATTGAGTTGGTATGCGTCTAGTGTTCAACGTGTTTTAAAAATTATAGAAATTGGCCTAGAAATATACTCTGCCGTTTCAATTAATAACCTCGTGAGGATGCCATCAAATCTGCTTTCTCCAGTTTTAATCTCCTTAACGTCTCTGCTACAATTTCCGCATCCACTAAAATACTTTCCATCCTCTGTCCCTCTTCCACTGAAGATCTATATGTGGCAACATTCCCATGTTGGATTCTTTTACAAACACTGAACCAAAATAGTTATTGATAATATTACACATTTCATTCTTCCTTGTTACAACTATACCATCTGAATTGATTAGTGAGCCCACTGCATCCCTGACTTGTGACTTACTTAGAATGAGTAAAAAGATTTTGCATCAATTAAACATTTTTACTACTATTTAAAAAGTTTAATAACAAATTCTCCAACAAATACAGTGCTATTATCTTCCACGACAATATGAAACATTATATGTCCAAAATCAAAACCAGAGTAGAAAGTGTCTATTATAATGTTAAACGGTGTCAATCCAAAATTTAGAATCCAAATCAATAAGGATAAGGAGATGGATGATGCCGAATATAATTACACGTTTATAGGAACTTTAACACAAACTGCGCGTAACATTATGACAGCACTAGATAGCATTGTGCGAATAGTTTTAGTAAATCGAAAGTGTCTATAGAACTGTTAATCGAAGGAGAAGATTATATAATCTTATAATAAATTTTCATTATATTTATATTATTTTACTATCTAAGCAATAAATTAAATGTCGGCACAAAGTACATAACCATAACAACTGTCGTCCATGACAACATCGAATTCAATTGGGATTGAGAAAAATCCAAGCCGGTAAGCAAAAGGAAGGTCCACAAAGGTGCAAATTCCAAAATTCAGAACACCAGTTCAATGATATGGAAAATTTTAAAAAGTGGTTTTAAAAGGGTTTACGTGGTACATTGGATGGAGAGGATTGAGGAAAAAGTTACAGCTAGATCTTTTAACTGCATGGCGACCAAACGCTAAATTAGTTTTAGAGAGAAAAGTACATAGTATAATTTAGTAACCAACCATAATAGTTATGTACAATAAAAAAAGCTGGTAAAGCTAAGGTTAACGTCAGTTTCGACACTCGAAAGCGATGTCAGTGACGGGCGAGTCCAGGATTGGTACCCTCACTCATACTGATCCGCGGTCGAGTGACTTACCGACTTCGCCACTGGCTCCAGCTAGTGCTATACGTTGTGTCGTCTCCGACAGTATCAAATTATTGAACTATGCAAATCCGAGCCGAAGAGCAAAACAAAGCTATCTTAAATCATTCCGTGCTTACTGACTCATGGTGTTGCTGATATATTAAAATATACAAGGATCCAACACGGTTAAAAATTTTATATCCTGAGAATCCGCCCCGTTATACCGCACATTCACTTTCATCAAAGATACACCTTGCAGTAAAGTCATGACCACAATAAATCTTCTTGGCTGATTCATAAGCCTCAGTGATAGTTCATAATTATTTTATAATGATTTTAGATGTAAAGAATGACATGTAACGTTTTATAAATATCTAACTTTTGTGAGTTTTGACTTGCTTGATCAGTTCTTTGCTATATCTCTCTATGGTATTTTGTTTATGCTTCATTTGTAAACAAGCATGGCGACTACTGTGAAAAACGTGCAACATCTCGTTGTGGACTCTGGAGCGTTTATCCGGAACGCGCCAATTCGGGTACAGTACAAGTGTTTCGGAAATTCGAACTTATTGCTCTACGAATGGTTTTTGGACAAGAGTTATCAAAATATTAGTTATATAGTTTTCTGATCTGCCATTGGAAATAGATTTTTGCGGTTCCCGGACAAAAGCCCCCCCGGACAAAAGCCCCCCGGACAAAAGCCCCCAGGACAAAAGCCCCCCGGACAAAAGCACTCCGGACAAAAGCCCTTCCGGATATCATAAATATACACTTAACATATTATGTTATTGATAAACACATAATAGATAATAGAGGAGACATTTGTTAACAAAAGAGTTTTTTCTCTTAACTTAACTTAACATAATTATACTGGTTAAGGAAGTCACAAGGACCTGTAACACCAGTTTTTTTAATGTAATTTCATACCTCTATACATAGAAACCGTAAAGGGAACAGAAGATACAAACCTTGACAAGTTGAAAGGCTTCAAAGGAAGAACATAAGAAAAAACTAAACACCAAAATACCACACACACACATAACCATCTCACATATAAACCTACATACAGGTACACAACTATGCACAAATATACATACATTATGCATCCATGCATGCACACATACATGTACATGCATACACACACACACACATGCACATACACACATACATAAACATTCATACACTTATCAAATACTTATATGCATATACATATACATACATACCCTATATCCACATAAATATGCCCATATACATATACATACCCATGCACGCACATATATACATACATACACATACATACATACATATACATACGTACATATATACACATACGCATTTATATACACATACATATATACATACACATATACATATATACATGCACATACATATATATAAAACATACACACTTATACATACACCTACATATATACACATAGAATACACTCACACATCGAACTTACAGACAAAAATATGCAAGCATGCATATAACTACACACTAGGCATATCAACCAGTCGCAATATATAGTCATCCATTACAATACATACAAGCATACATGCACAAACATACATGCATGTGTACACACATACGCATGCATACACATACAAGCCTTACCCACACTCGTGAATACCTAGAAACCAAATACCCTCATGTAGTGTGCAACTAATCAGCCTATCTACACAAAACAACAAACAAATTATCAATTCAATGTATTTCTTTCCAATACTTATCTAGCCTATTCTTAAAAGCATTCACTGACTCTGCCTCTACTACATACTGAGGTAATTATTTTAAACACTTGACTTAAATCCCCTCTGGTATGTCTATCTTCTAAACTAATTAAACCTAATACATCTAACCTAGATTCATAGCTTTGACCTCTACATTCAGCAATCATTCTAGTTGCTCTCCTTTGAACTCTTTCCATACATTCTACATCCTTCCTTAAAAGAGATCTCCATGCTTGTAGGCAATATTATAATTTCGGCCTTACTAGTGCTTCATATAATTTAACTATTACATCCTTATTACGACTTTTTATAGTTCTCCTAATTCAACCTAATGTGCGATTAGCACAATTTACTGCTGATTTACACTGCTCTGAAAATTTTAGGGTATTATCAATAATGACACCTAGATCCTTTTCTTTAATGGATGGTTTTAGTTCTGCGTTACCAAGCTTATATTGATTACAACTATTGTTGTGACCTACATGCATAACTGTACACTTATCAACATTGAAGATCATCTGCCAAGTAGTTGCTCAATTATGCAAACTGTCTCAATCTCTCTGAAGTGATAACATATCCTCTAGATTACCTATATTTTTACATAATTTCGTATCATCAGCAAACTTACTCACTTTGGATATTATGCTGTTGTCTAAGTCATTAATGTAAACCAAAAATAGAATTGGACCCAACACTGAACCTAGTGGAACCACACAAGTGACACTGGGCCAAGCCGAGTCGTGATTTGAAATACAAACTTTTTGTCTCCTGGAGGTTAACCAACTTCTAATCCAATTCAGGACAGAGCCAGTAACTCCATGAGCTTCAAGTTTACAAAACAATCTCTCGTAAGGCACTTTATCAAACGCCTTTGCAAAATCCAAATTATAGACAATGTCTACTGGATTACCATTATCAACATGCAGTGTGACGGATTCCATGAAGCTCAAGATGTTTGTTAGACAAGATCTATTTCTGGTAAATCCATGGTGACTATTTCTTATTAATCCATAACTATTAAAATTTGAAACTAAACTATCCTTAATAATGCTCTCAAACACCTTACCTATGATACTAGTCAAACTAACTGGTCTATAGTTCTCAGGGTTTGTCTCTTTTACCTTTCTTGAACAAGGGAGACACCCTGGCCTCTCCAGTCTTGAGGTACAATCCCAGTTTCGAGCGATAGATTGAACAATTTAGTAAGAGGACCTACTAATTGGTGTCTCAGCTCAAATAGTAACTTAAGATGAAGATCATCTGAACCCGGACTTTTATTAAAGTTAATTTCACTAAGTTTCTTTAACACTATTTCCTTGTCAATGACTATTTCTTAAACACTCTGATTCTAGGCCTGAAAATATTCTATCTGCTATTGGGATATTATCTAGATTTTCTACTGTAAAAACACTACTAAAGTAATCATTGAACATGTTTGCTGTGAGCTCATCATCAGTGATATTAATACCATCAGCATCCCGCAATGGACCTACTTTAACTTTGTTCCTCTCTTTATTTCTAACATAGGCAAAGAAACTTATTGTCATTTTTTACATTATTAGCTAATTTAATCTCAAACTGTTTCCTGGCCTCATCATTTGCCTTAGTAGACTTGCTTAATTTCTCCTTATACTTATATGTAATATGACAATTTTCTACCCGATTTTATATACTTATCCCAAGCTCATCTCTTTGCTCTCCTTAACTTAACTTTTTGCATAATTTAGTTGCCCATTTGCATTTTACTTTTGACCTATATGTTAAAGTTATCAATTTATTTCTGATGTCTAAAATATCATTCTTTAAAATTGACCATATATCATTAACATTATTCAAGGATATGTTGTCCCAACCCTTTAGTTGAGCAGCTGCAATTATAGCTTGATAGTTAGCTTTGTGAAAATTCAATACTTTACTCTCTTTCTCAGTTTTTATTTTATTAGTGATTAATTGAAAATCTATCGTGCTATGATCACTAGTTCCTAAAGATTCTCTAACCATTATATTCTCTACAATATATTCGTCTGAGCTGAATAATAAATCTAAAAAATTTCCATTTCGACTCGGTTCACTAACTAACTGAAACATGAAGTTATCATTTATACAGATTATTAATGGATGGTCATTTGATAATGAATCTAATGTATTCCATACTAATTCCTTGTAGTTGAAATCACCTAATATCATGCAATTTTTACAATCACTACAAGCTTGTTCAAACAAACTGAATAACCCTAAGTCATTATAACTGCGCTATCTGGGGATCTATAGCATATGCCTAGTAGTGATTTTTCGCCATTACACTCTATGGTACAAAATAGGCTTTCAGGAAATTTGATATCACATATGTCATGTCTCTGCACTACATTTATGTGATCCTTAATATACAATAGAACCCCTCCTCCTCTGGTTTTAACAGTACTGATTCTATCATTTCTAAAAAATTTATAACATCTAATTCTATTTCAGAGTTGTCTATTGAACTATTTAATCAAGTCTCAGTGATGCCAATGATATTATAATTATTCTGCTCTACCAATAATTCTGATTCATTACGTTTATTAACAATACTCCTAGCATTACAAAACATACAGTCTAACTTATCAATTGATTTTGTTACCTCATTAGAGCTACCATATTGATCTAATCTACTTTGACTGATATATATATACGTTTGTCTATTTCTTCTCTATACTCGGAATGTATAGCACTACCTGTTTTCCATCTACGCTTTTTACTACTTTTCCTTTGCTAATTACCATATTTTTTGTTCCTTGTGACCTAAATTCTTTAACCTTATCCCTAAGTTCCTTGTCCAATAACTGTTGTTTCTTAGTGAGGTCAGGCACTATGAAAATCTTCTTGTAGTCTTCAGATTCTCGGAGTTGTTTAGCTCTCTTTAGAACCTCTACCTTTTCTTCAACTGAGCTTAGTTCAAGCTTAATAAGCCTAGGCCTCTCGTTATCCTCATTAAACTTGCCTATCCTAGATACCTTTAAGACATGCTTGGTCTTCTTGTTGAGCCCTTTACTAAAAATATTGTTAACCTTCTTTCTATCACTTTCCTCATTGTCTCCTGTTAAGCTTTCTTTAACGCCATGTACAGTTGCATTCAGCTTCCTTTGCTCCATATCGAGTTGCTCTGATACTAGCTTTACCTGTTTAGAATTTTTGCTTACTATCGTCCTCCATTCTTCTACCTTTCCAACATCTTTCTGTAGATCCCCAACAATTTTCGCATTGTTGTCTAAACTTCTCTTAATTCCAGACAGATCTTCCACTTCCTTCTTAGCCTCCTTGAGGTCTTTCTCTACAGCCCTCTTAAGTTTCTTTAATTCAACAACCTCTTTCGAAACGTTCTTTGACTTCTCCAATTCCATTAATCTATTCTTTAAATGTCCAATCTCCTCCAATCCATCCCTTATCTCCTTCACATCACCCAAAGCCTTTTTTAATTTAGTCAGAGCTGCTGAAGGTGTCTCCAGTCCAGACAAGGCTTGCTTCATAGCCAAACACTCCGTCACATTCTTTTTTAGTTCCTTAACTTCCTCTTTTACTTCCTTCACTCCTGCCAATTGTACTTTTTCCTCAAGTTCCTGAAACTTTTTATCTAGCATACACTGTATGCATACATAGCTAAGTGAGTCCAGCTTAGCCGCATCAAAAGTCTCTATGCCTAATACCTCTGAGACATTGTCGAAGATAAACCAACTCTTGGATACATCGCACGAAACCCAATTCAGCTCCATATTAGTCGACACCTGAACCATAATAGGAGTACTTCAATCACACATGTGTAATTGATAATAAACCTATTACAAGTAATTAGCCTCACTATAGAAAAATTAAGAATACAAATCTGATCATTGACAGGTTTGGATGATGGCTTAGTCCTAACGGACTTAGTGATGTAATCCAATAATCCGAAATTAATGAATTAATATGATATTTATCACAATATAATTCAGGAAATAAACAAGAGGAGCGTTGCCACTTCCGGAAAAAAATCTCCTATTGTGTATTGTACTTAATATGGCCAACTTAAATATTCTCAACAAAAAGAATTTCGGCATGAGCTTTCGAAATGGTAATACATATTGGCTACAGAGAATTTGGCCAATCGCAAACGTTATTTTATTATTTGGAAAACTGTATACTATACCGTCTGATAGGCTGATGCGTAATAATTTGATCTTCTCTACAGAGGATAATCAGAGCTGGAGATAGTTAATTGTGTGCATCATCAATTGTTATCTGAGAATGAGAAACACTAGCTTTACATAATAATAGGCCTACCATAATTGCATATAATTATACTGTGATTTCACATAATTATACATAGTGATTTATAAATAATGTAAAATAATTTTGAGGCCATTGATGTGTTACACGCTCCATAGTAGGCCTATATGTAGTAGGCCTATATATTTATTTATGAATATTTCTCATCTCCAATCATTCTTGATCATGTACGTCCCTAGAGTGGGTTCAATCATGCAGCTGTTAATCTTATACATGTACACACACTCTCTCTCTCTTAGTCTACTGGCAGGTCCATGGCATATAATGCCTCGATCCACTCTTATCTGTCTTTCGTTTCCTCCTCATGCTCACAGACAAGTAAATCATCAAGCATGATATACCATTATTCTTGGTGGATTCTGATTATGGCGAGGTGGACCCCTGTGCCTTCCTCAGCTTCGACTAACATTTACTGGGCAAAGGGCGTCAAAACTACAGAATTATAACATGCAAATAACTATGTTCTTTTGTTCAACTGATCTCTGAAGTCCGGGGGGGCTTTTGGCTGGGAGAGCTTTTGTTCGTACACCGATTTTTGCCTAGACACTGACCATAAACGATAAAAACCATGTCAAAAACTGTCTAAAAACTGGAAAAACTCTTAAGACATAGAGGCTGAAATTGAAATTCATTTGCAAGTATTTTAAAATTTCTAATTTAGTATATCTTTACTATTATAAGTATTACCAACAATTTAATAATGTCCCTCAAAATAAAACTTAAGAAAAGCGATTCCTTAAAACTTATTTAAAATTATTTGAAATTTTATAAATCTGCTCCAGTATCATCAGCACCATCAATATGTGGAGGTTTAACATGGTCATGTAGCATTCTGTATTAGTAAACCGACTTGACTACATAATACATAGTGAAATGATCAACTATTGATCATTTCACTATAGTGCGTGTTTACTTTTACTTTTGACAACAGTTTCTTGTTCAACGCTGCTATGCAGTTTGCTATGTATCCTACTAAAGTTACAAAAGATAAATATTAAGAAAGGTTTAACTTCCGTTTACTTGTACAAGGATAGTGTCAGGGACGTCACACAAGGGTGCACTAGATAGCTGCTGAGCTGCAAAAGGCGAAATTAGGCCACTAAAATTAACGGCAAAATTTAACTGCAAGAGCTATTAACTGAGTTTATAGTGAATCTGCAGTAGAGTCCTGACTTAGCAGTGATGAAGTATTTACATAGAGTCCATCGTTTGCTGAGAAGACTGAAATCATTGACAAGATGACGTCTTAGTTAATTTCTTGTTCTTGCTATTCTGCAGTACTGGTATAATGATTAAGCTTGATGATGGTGAAGAAATATCAGTTTCAACAGAAAGCTGGGCTTTTGGGGGCTTTGGGGCTGCATGGTTTTCAACATGTGCTGAGAGAATTAAGCTTGAGTTTGTGTGTTAATATTACTGCAATATAATCTAGTTATTACCTACTTTTATAGGTTAGACAAGAAAGACTTTTGCCAGGAGGGTTTTTAAAATTTGTACGGTCTTTTCCTTAACAAAGCTAGTTTTTTTTGCCAAGATGGTTTTTGCCTTGGTAAATACCAGTTTTTCATTTAATATCAAAAACCTGCCAACCCTGTTACTATATAATAATGATAGATTCAATTAATTTCAGGTTTGCAGCCAGCTGCTTTGAAAACTAGGAGGCTGACCAAAGTTTGGATTTTTTTTGGAATTGAAAGTACTTAGACAATTACTTTTAGCTGTCTTTTTTGGTCAAAATAGAAAGTCTGACTTTCAGTTTTTCCTGAAGTGATCCTGTCTCATTGAATTTCATTTTTATGGTTTTTTACTGTTCTGGACTTTTCATTTTCTATGTTCTTATATTTTTTGCTGTAGAATCTAGGCGAAGAGATTTATACAGTGAATGGAGTGGTCGAGGAAATTAGAGACAAAGCAACAAGAGATCGGCTGCAGGTTTTACCTTATGAGCTGCATCTCAAAGAACCTTCAACAGATTGCATAAATGCTGGTAATATACGATTCTTTCTGGTATATAGTTGTTTGTAGTAACTCTAAAACTATTATAATTAATTGTAAAGGGAAGATTTAATATTAGGATTAATGTATTACATATTTTTAATACATTTCTAATTCATAATGCTTTCTTTCATATTGAAGGTTCTTACTGACTTCGCCTCTGGCTGGAGCCAGTGGCGAAGTCAGTAAGATACTCGACCGCAGATCAGTATGTGCAGGGTTCAAATCCTGGGCTCGCCCGTCAATGATATCGCTTTCGAGTGAGGAAACTGACGTTAACCTTAGCTTTACCAGCTTTTTTGCTTGTACAGTTTCAGAGTTCGCCAAGAAGACGGGCGACTACAAAACTCTGTCGTCAGTTGATCTGAAGGTCCTGGGTTTGTTGTATCAGCTGCACAAGCAGCATATAGGGCTGGATGACATCAGAACTGAGCCAGTGTCAAAGGTTACGATGGTTGGATCAACAGTAATATCAAGTACTGGTGCCGTTCACAAGAACTCTGACAGCAATATTTCTACGGATTCAAGTCAGACTCTGGATGATACAACGGCTCTAGCTTCTGAAGGTGATAACGCCGAATTGTTGACGCAGAAAGAAAATTGTGAAACAGATAAATCAGTCACAGTCAGACAGTGCCTGATAAATCAGGCACTGTCTGAGAATTTGGAACTAAACGACCTTTCAGAAGTGGCAAAGACTGCACCGCCAAATTCTGCAGAAATATCTATTCCAGATAGAGTGACTAATGAATCGTTGGTTGTCAAGAATATCTGCACTGAACTGGAGCACACTTCTCTAGCAGATAAAGTGGAGGATAATGTCAGCTGCAGCAGTTCATTTACTGATGCTGAACAGCATACTAATGAAAAGCAAGCTGAAAAAGTTCAAGAAAACGATATTTCAATTGGCAATCATGTGTCTACTAAGAATGACAATGAAATTGCAGAAGATGACGATGATGAAAGCGAAGAGGAAGAAGATGATGACGATGACGGTGGTGACTGGATAACTCCGCATAATTATTCGCAGGTGAAGCAGAAGTTGAATGATCAGATGAACCTGTGTGAGCGCGCTGAGGTTCAGGTGGCCTGTCTAACAACTGACTTT
The DNA here is from genome assembly GCA_905160935.1 of Enchytraeus crypticus. NCBI lineage: Eukaryota > Metazoa > Annelida > Clitellata > Enchytraeida > Enchytraeidae > Enchytraeus > Enchytraeus crypticus. The sequence continues at coordinate 1,310,288 of CAJHZI010000533.1, read as the reverse complement.
GCCATGCAGGTTTGTCAAATTTTTTTCTGAATTTTAGATTTAGATCTTTTAGATTTTTAATCTGAAATGGTCCAAATACAACCCATTAAAACATTGTATTGTATATTCTGTCGGTCTGAACAATCTATTGATTAGATTTAGATCTACTAATCATTAGATCTATTTTAGGAAATAATTGTTTCTAGAACTGTATTTGCTCTTGTAAAGATATAGTTTTCTGTATACTAGAGTTAGGGCTATGCTCGGATAGTTGTAGATGATGAACTGTGGGTATGTGATGCCATATTGTTCTAGAACAAATATTACTTGAAGTTTATTGCTGGAGTTCCATGCACTAAGATGCCATCATGAACTTGCTGTTTGTTCAAATGCTCATATTCATTGTAAAAATTCAGTGCAAAAAGTCTGTGATTTCATTGAGAAAATATAACATAACGGCACACTGGGTCAGGAAGCACAGTTGTTTAAGACCCATTTCCTCCTTCCTCTCCTTGGTTATTAGTAATCGTTGCCTTTTGATGGCGCATCAGTTGCAGCTGGCGCGGATTTAAGAATAACCATCCATCACCCTGGGATTCTTTCCTTCCTAAGCTTTTACCAACACTCGGTCTTCCAAGGTGGTCACCCACAAGGTACTAACCGAGATCGATGCAGCTTAACTTCGATAATTGACGCGCAGCTAAACCAAGTGCGCTAATCCCGATGTCTATAAATTAACTAGCGGAGTTGCCAATATCCCTGCTGTGCATAAGCCTCTAGCTTGTATACAAAAAAGATTCAGAATGCTGCAGCACGATGCATCTATGGTAGTAGGATATATGAACATATTTCTCACTTCTTACATTGGCTTCCTATGCCTCAAAGAACCATATACAAACTTTCGTCTATCTTTTACAAAGTCTTACATCAACAGGCTCCTATATACCTAAGAAATGTGTGCATAATTGTCTTTACTTTGTCAGGTCATAACTCGCTTTGATCTGCTTAGATACTTTACCTTTCTCAAACTATATCGAAGCTGGGCTCCAGCGGGTTTGTTGTGTCTGAACCAACTGTTTGGAACAATCTACCTGCTAGTCTTTGACAGTCAGATCTATTTTTTCTGGGCTTTGAGAAGAAGCTTAAGACTGTTTTGTTCAATCGTGCATATAAAGAATTACATTGGCATTGCTGTGGCCTAGTGCATTGAGCAGCGTTTATATATTCACATATTATTTTATTATTAGTATCATACTCACTATTCTATATATGGATTTGCAACCAATGTTTAAAGTGGGATAGCCAGCCTAGCCTTTAAAGATGATACAAAATCACATTATACATTGTATTTCTGATTTGCATACTGCCATCGTCGTATTTCATTTTCACTGAATGGCAAACATCGACTCTAGTTACTAGACTGAGGCCACTAGATTTTTACTTATTGCTTATTTACAACTTGTTAAATATTAATACATGTTATTATTTCAGAATGTGATACTACAGATGGGTTTGCACTTGATCTCGGTGGATGGAATGAAGATTCGTAGGACCTCCAGTTATGTGCTGCGCTGTACTGCGTGCTTCAAGTACTCTCTCTTTCTATTTGTCTTGTAATTATTTTAATGCACAAAACCTGATATGTGTACTGCATGCTTCAAGTACTCTCTCTGTCTCTCTCTTTCTCTCTCTCTCTCTCTCTCTTTTGACCTCTGCCATTACCAGTTTATTGGCACAAGTTGGTCTCATAGAATCTAAACTGGAGCAGCTCTCTCAGGGAATGAGTTCACATGATCCCATCAGTAATACAGGCACCTCCAATCTTCCTACTCACTCGAATCCCAGCAACTCAGCTGGTACTTCCCAACACAACCACAAGGTTAGATATAAGAGTTGGGCGGATATGGTTAATTCCCCTCCACCCTCTATCTGTGAAACTGTTCCTCCCCCATCTAATGCGCCTTCAAAGGATGTGCCGGAGGACTCTATAGTGGTTCAATGGCGCAGATCTAAACCAGCATCCATCACTGGAATAAGGATTTCCTGTGCAGACAGCAAAATAAAAGCCGTAGCAAAGACAATCACAATCTTTGCTGGCAGCCTAGAAAAAAACATGGAAGTGGACAATCTTAAGGATTATCTAAAGAGCAGTGGAATCCCTGATTGTTATTGTAAGAAATTATCTGGAATAGCAAAGGATGGTAAGGAATTTAAATCCGCTGCCTTTATCATCTCATGCGACCTAAAATATAAAGATATCATCTTTGATGAGAGCACCTGCCTGAGAACTGTTCTGTTAGAGAATGGCAATATATTCAGAAGAATTCTTAATCTATCGTTATTTCATGTTAACATTAGAAGTTTAAATGCCAATTATATGAAACTCATAGATCTCTTAAATTCAAATAACTACAAATGCTGGTGTTATTAGAAATAACAAGGACATTGCGGAAGAATTTAATAAATATTTTATACAAAATAGTATACGGCTAGCAGAAGCGATCCCACGAAATGATGTATCATATCAGTTTTCTTAGCAGGGCTGTACCACACTCTATTTTCCTAACTCCAACTTCCAACAGTGAAGTCTTAAATTTAATTCACTCCTTGAATAAGAGTTATTCTACTGGCAATGACTCAATATCCAGTAAAATTTTACAATTTTCTGCTAATTACTTTGCAAACCCACTTACTTTTATCATTAATAAATCGTTTGAATTAGGCTACTTTCCTGAGAATTTCAAATTAGCCAAGGTCATCCCTGTCTATAAAAATGGTAAACATGACTTAGTGGAAAATTATAGACCAATTTCTCTCCTTAATAATTTAAGTAAAATATTTGAGAAAATCATGCATAAACGCATTACTACGTTTCTAAGTAAGTTCAAAATCCTTAATGAAAATCAATTTGGTTTTAGATCCGGCCATTCTACCACTGATGCTCTTTTCTCTAGTGTAAATTTTTTATCTACTGAACATAAACATAAAAACAAGACACTTGGTATATTTTTAGATCTCTCAAAAGCCCTTGATACTGTTGATCATAACATTCTGCTTCACAAATTACATTTTTATGGAATACGTGGTACTGCCTATGATTGGTTTAACTCTTATTTATCTCGAAGAAAACAATACACCTTAATTGGTGACAGCATTTCTAGTGTGTTATCTGTTGGTATCGGTGTTCCTCAAGGTTCCACTTTAGGACCTTTACTTTTTATAATCTATATGAATGATATTCATAATGCCTGTACATTTGGGTCCATAAAACTGTATGCTGATGATTCTAATTTGTTTGTTAAACATAAGTCTATTGATGAATTGTTTATCTCTGCTAATCTAGCCTGCTCTGAAATAAGTAAATGGTTTATAAGTAACAAACTAACTGTAAATTGCTCGAAGTTTTCATATGTATTGTTCTACCCCACTAAGGACGATATGAAGCTCTTATTCAAACTAACAATTTAACTATATCCCTTGATAATAACTGCATTAATAGAACATATGTTACCAAATTTTTAGGCTTAACATTAGATTAAAGTTTTTTCTTTTGGTGATCATATTAAATGATTAATCTGTACAATTAATAATTTTAATAGTATGTTATAGAATCGTAGAGATTTTATTCCTATGAATTGTCGTAGAAATTTATACCTTTCATTGGTGCAATCAAGGACACAATATGGTATTGAAGTTTATGCCAATACAACCAAACAGTTGCTTCAACCCTTACATGTTGCATGTAACCGTATTCTAAGAACTTTACAGAATAAACATAAGTTTCATAATATAAGGTTAAGCAACTTTATATGAATTATAATGTATTACCAATTTTTCAGTTATTCCAATTACGTACTGGTAAACTTGTTTTTAAATGTATTAATTTCCCCGATCTGACTATGTCAGAATCCATAAAATGTATTTTTATTGCTAATCAGATCTCGTTTGTGTAAAATGCAAAGCTGTCCGAGACCAATTATTTGTGTTCTAGAACAATTTCCGAATTTTTTAAATCTTATGTCTATAAGTTTATCAATTCTTGGAACCAAATACCTCCTGATATCCGCAGTTCGAGGTCCTTAGCTGAATTCACTAAAAGTTACAAATATATATTGATTGATGGTTTGTAAATTACTAAATTTTGTTTTTTTTGTGTAAATGTCCAGCTAGAATTGTTGCTTAGCTAAAGTGTGTATTTCAGATGATTTTGTATTAAACATGACATTGATATAGTTGTAGACGGTGGTCAGCTAGATAAGATGTGTATCATTTTCCCTGACGGCCGTTGTTCTAGTTTCTTAAGACTGTTTGATACCCTGTGTTTCTGGGAATTTTTTTATTTCTTTTATTTCTTTTAAATGTTTCTTTCTATTTGTATTTGTCAGTGATTTGGCATTGATGCTGAAATAAACACATATCTCTCTCTCTCTCTCTCTCTCTCTCTCTCTCTCTCTCTCTCTCTGTCTCTCTCTCTTTCTACTTATCTACTTGTGATTAACATGATAAACAGAACCTCTGGATATGTGATATGCTGTACTTTGTGCTTCAAGTGCTCTTTCTTTCTTTTTGTATACTGGTTTAGCCCCAGCAGTTTCAGTATATTTTTACAGATTATAATCTTGATAGTAAGATTGGTAGGGTTAGTGTATTATTAAATACTTCCATCGCCAAGTTTAGCTTTACTGTAGAAGCTCACTGTTCTACTACACTTCAAAGCTTTCACAGTGTATCGATCGAGTCATGTAGCTTATGCTTTATAGGTTAGAGTCAATAGTAAGCTTAAGCTTTATTTTAAACTCCAGTGGCCTTGCAACGCAGTGCTGGAATATTGCATAAACTTTAATGTGATTTTTTATGGTTACATCTGTCAGGAGATATAGCATAGAATCATGGCAGAAGTAATTTAAATTGGAGTTTTTTGACATTTCCTGCATTACCATATTTGCAGCCCTTATCCCGACCTTAGTTATACTGGGATGCAAAGGAAGATGATTAGGACCATATTTACAACATTTCCTGTGCTTTATACTTCATTTGACAAGTTTTTTAACTGATTAAATGACTGATTGGTTTTATTTGCCGAGTCACCACTGGAATGAGAGGAGAGCATTGCTGTACGGTGTCTCCAGCCCTCAACTTAGTGTGACTACTAGAGTTAACGCTGATGTATGATTGATTAACTTATCTATTGACTAATTGATGGATTGATTGATAGAGTAACGGCTGAGATGAGCAGAGAATTCTGTCATCATTGCGGGAACAGAACTCTTCGTAGAGTGGCGACATCTGTAGATGCAGACGGTACAGTCAGGTACCACATCTCTACGAGAAAGAAACTCTCCACTCGTGGTCTGCGAGTAAGTACTTACAAATAATAATCAAATCATTTCTATGAGTGATCAACTAAATGTTGTTGCGTTTATTAACTTTATTTCCATCTCTATATGTGTCTCTCTGTATCTCTAGGTATGTCCCTGTGTGCTCTACCTATGTCACTCTGTATCTCTACCTAAGTCTCTCTGTATCTCTATCAGTCTCTCTGTATCTCTCTCTGAGTGTCTGTGTCTCTACCTGTGTCTCTGTGTATCTCTACCAGTGTCTCTGTATGTCTACCTATGTCACTGTGTATCTCTAACTGTGTCTCTCTGTATCTCTATCTGTGTCTTTCTGTATCTCTACCTATTTCTGTCTATATCTCTACCTATGTCTGTATATCTCTACCTATGTCTGTATATCTCTACCTATGTCTCTGTCTATCTCTACCTATATCTCTCTGTATCTCTACCTATATCTCTCTGTATCTCTACCTATGTCTATATCTCTACCTATGTCTCTCTATATCTCTACCTATGTCTCTCTGTATCTCTGCCTATGTCTATTTCTCTACCTATGTCTCTCTATATCTCTACCTATGTCTCTCTGTATCTCGACCTGTGTCTCTCTGTATCTCTACCTATTTCTGTCTATATCTCTACCTATGTCTCTATATCTCTACCTATGTCTCTGTCTATCTCTGCCTATGTCTCTCTATATCTCTACCTGTGTTTCTCTGTATCTCTACCTATGTCTCTGTCTATCTGTACCTATGTCTCTCTATATCTCTACCTATGTCAATGTGGTTTAACAGTACACGCTGCCCACACCTAGGGGAGGCAAGCGTGCTGATAACCCGATCCTGTGTGAGGACCAGCAGCCCAGTCAGAGCCAGAAAGCCTCGGCCAAGCTGAGGCAGAAGTACGAGGCTATGGGAGACGACTACAACAGTTACTCATCACCGTTTGCTCCTACAGATGTCAGCAGCAGATCAGCTGTTCACAGGTTCTCTGCTGGTCACAAGGGGCGTGGCGGTGGACGGAGAAATCCTAATGAAAATTCCAAAGTCTACGGCAGGAGAAAATAACCAGTGACTCCATTGGATTGTTGCTATGATGCTAACTAACCATTCGCCGTAATCTGAATTATTTGGGCTAGATATATTTTATAATGATCAATGATTAGTGCTAGAGATTTGTAATTATAGATGACTTTTTTGAATTTAAAATTTATGGTCATGTATCAGTCGGAGGACTGTGTTCATATTTCATATTTTTTAACTATTATATCTAAATTTTTCTTACTATAATGCTAGTGAATACCAAATGAGAATTCCAAAGTCTACGGCAGAAAAAAATAATCAGTGACTCCTTCCGAATGTTTAACTTTTGCTGACTAACCATTTGCTAGGTTACATGTGTAATGATCATGATCAATGATTAGTTGGTGACATTTTTGAATTTATTTACAAATCAATTACAATCTAATCAATCATCGGACTATGTTCAAATTTCCTATTTTTGAATGGTATAAACTTATCTTAATATAGTTTTAGTGTGTTTAACTATAAGATGAATAAATTACAAATAATGAATTAATATAAGATATATAAATTAGTAAAGTTTTTATGCAGACTGATAGATAAATATCTAGAAGAGTCTAGACTGCTGCCAACTTTCTTTAAAATAAAAATTAACAGAAATTTTCAGCCTAGTGTATGTTGTTGCTATCATCATTACATGATACTGAGAATGACTCTTGTTTGTTAGTTGATCATATTTAGAACGCAGGAAAAAAATGAATGAATTTAAGTATTTAACAGTGAATTGCTGAAGGTGCCTGGCGTAGAAGTCGTCTTCTTATTGCTGCGTTCATTTAATGTCAAGAACATCATTTAATGTAAGAATATCATTTTATAATACTTGTTTTGTCAAGTCAGAATCATGACGGTTATCTTCTTCTTCTTCTTCTTGGCGGTTACCAAAGGAAAATTTTCAGAATTTTCTTTCAATTAAGCCTATAACTTAGAGTGTCAATGTGACTCTCTAAGTTATAGCAGCATACAAGTCATTGAAGTATTTTATTGCATTTTTAGATTAAAGGAGAGTATGTATGTGTTTTGTGTTCCCCCCATCCTCTTCAAAGTGGACAAATATTGATAATTATCTATATCTGTCAAATAATACTCAAACATATTAAGGTAATAAGGAACTGTACCTTGAAGACATGATTGATTGCTAGCATCTTTATTGTATTTACCTAGCCAGGTTAGTGAAACAGTCGAAATGGAGATATAGAAATGCTGAATACTGTGCACAAACGAAAGATTTGATCAACGCGATTCATAGAATAGCCTAGATATTTTATTGATTTGAATTGAATAGATACAGTGCAATACAATAAATACAATACATGTTTGAATTTTAAAATATAATCAAGCGATGAGCTTGATTATATTATATTGATTATATTATATTAACATTTAGATTAACTCAATAATTGATGCTTCAGTGTCATTCAATGAACAATGGATTTAAACACTAGCTTATTTATTAATAGATCATCCATACTGATCAAGTCGATGATGAAACATTATTTGATAGAAATATTTGAAAGTCAAAACATTATTTGATAGAAATCATTGAATGATTACAAATCATCAAGACTAATGCAATCATCTGTAAGACTGACATCTGTTGTTATATCCTCCGTGTTTATGTAATCACTGGTTCGCTGAGCACCTGCAATTAAATCAATAGAATTACATATTCATAATTACTTTACCGGCTATTTTAAGATGGCGGCTAAGCAATTGAAATGGAGACATATTTTTGTTGGGGCGTGATTTAGCGCACTTGAGCGTGCATATGTCACAACAAAGTTAAGCAACGTCAGGCTGAGTGAGTACTAGGATGGGCGGCTACCTAATTAGGATGTTTAGTGCTGACGGTATTAAACTGAGATAATCCCAGAGTGTTGGAAGGTTATTCTTAAATCTGCACTCGCTTCAATAGCGCTATTAAGAGACTATGATTAGTAGGCTAATATTTAATCATGGAGGGAAAGAGAACTATGTTTAAAATATATAACAACATACAAGAAAAAATAACAAAAAATCACTACAACTGCAACAAGGAAGCCCTGTAAACACGTGCGTTGCATCATGTGTTTACGTAGACGAACAAAAAAATTAATGCGCAAGCCACAGCTATCAATCAATAATTGAAATAATTATGCACTCGCAGTTACAATAAATAATAAATTCGGAACTTTTCAAACACTATCGTAGGCCTATACATGTTGGCGCAGCTTGCAAAAAATCTTGCCCCCACATATGTGCTCGCCTCCCCCAGTCTGTTTAATCTGGCGCTAGCCCTGGATACCTGCAACTTTTACACGGTTAAAATTCTCTAACATTATTTGAATAGTTTAAATACCTGGTATGGTAGTGTCACAGTTGATAGAAATTTAGCATCATAACCAAGAACATTTAAGTAGCAGAACTTGTGGCGATTAATATTATAATGTTTAATCATGATATATAATCAAGCGATAAGAATTTAACGTCCGGTTCCTCGCCATACGGCAATGTCAGGGACGTCTCTTGCAGACTCAACACAAACAGGCGCTAATGCACCACACGATAACGACTGAGTACACAGACACCACAAGAGAAAGCGAGATCAAAACAGTGCAAGATCCAAGGCAAGCGGGATCATAATATAGCGGAATTATAATATCGATAATTATAAATGAATAATTTATACCAAGATTAAACCAGCTTCCTACCTGATTTCCTTGACAGAGTAACCTGATGTGTCACAGGCTCTGTGGTCAACATGCTGACATCTATGTCACTGGTGGCAGGAGAAATGGATGTAAACGCAGCGTTGTTCATTGGTCTGACCGGTGAAGCATAGCTTGTGGTCAACCCTGTGCAGTAGCATCAAAACATCTTCGCTCTTGTTCTTCTCTCTTAACATTCTCTAGAGAGCTTAAGACTTACCTTTTCCCACCGTAGACATAATCAATTTACCCTGATCATTTTTTTTATTACCGGACTGGCTTTCGTTTAGGACCTTACTTCTCCTCGGCACATTTCGTTTGCAGATTGGTCTGGGTGAATTGATCTGTAGTGATGTGTACTGTGGGGACATCCCTGACATCATCCCTGGATGTGGAAACGGCTGTTAAATCTTTATTATAATAATATTATTAGTTAAAGAATCTGATGAAGAGTAACGCAATATATTGTGTAGAAGTACGTGATAACAATAGTTACGTAAATGTTAAAATTTTAATTAAAGCGTCTTTATTTCTGCATAAAATTTATAGTTAAAAACTTAATAAGCTTATAGTTAATTATAGTTAAAAACTTAATAAGCTTATAATTAATTATAGTTAAAAACTTAATAAACTTATAATTAATTATAGTTAAAAACTTAATAAACTTATAATTAATTATAGTTAAAAACTTAATAAACTTATAATTAATTATAGTTAAAAACTTAATAAGCTTAGAAGTAATTATAGTTAAAAACTTAATTAGCTTATAACTTACTAATAAGAAATTAATAAGTTTCTGCTCTGATAAGTTCAAAACCCAAGTAATAATTTATTGCCTTAAATAGGCTACGAATTCTACGATATTGTTCAGTCAAATGGCACAAAACTTAGACAAATAAAGAGCTTCAAATATTTAGGGTATATTATAGCAGAAGATAAGAAGTGAAAAAAGTGTAGGATTGCTCGAATGAAAGGAGCATTTACAACAGAAAAGAAGAACTAACAAAAAGCCCCAGGAAAGCCAAGAAAATAAAGATAGTCAAAACTTTGCAGTCTGGGCTGCTGCATGGCTCTGAAATGGGGACGCTAAGGGGGAAAGTTATTAGAAACTGGAAGCATTGGAAGTGTGGCTGTGGAGGAGGATGGAAGAGATCAGCTGGACCTACAAAGAGGCCAATGAGGAGGCGCTACAGAGAGTTGGTACAGATAGACAAGTAGTAAACCCATTAAGAAACAGGGAGAAGAATTGGTTAGGAGATAGGAAATGTTCTAAGGGGAGATGTCTTAGTATAAGAGTTGATTGTCAGTAGAAAGTAGGAGAAAATATTAAGAGATATTTGATACGTTAGATGATTTGATTAAGCATCTATATGTGGTATGGATTGGACCACGCTATTGGTTGGTTTGAACCAAGCTATTGTATGAATGTGAAACATGAACCATAAGGAAGGGAGATATTAGGAAACTAAAGGCACAGGAAATGTGGATTTGGAGAAAAATGCAGAGGATTAGTTCGACCCAAACGATTAAAAATGAGAAAGTTTTGGAGAGAGTTGGTACAGATAGACAGTGAATAAATTTAATGTATTAAGAAATAGGAAGATGAGTTGGATAGGACACATTCTAAGGGGGAAGGTCTATTAAAAGAGGTCATACAAGGTAGAATGAAAGGAAAAAGAGGCAAAGGCTGGCCGAGATTAGGTAAGTTAGATGATTTAAAGACCCACTGATCATATGTGTACATGAAGAAGAAAGCGGAAGACAGAGAAGAGTGGAGGCGTTATGTACCATGGACCTGCCAGTAGGCAGTGCACTAAGATAGAAGAGAGAGAGGTGGATATGAAAGAAAAGGCGGAGGATAGGAAAAAATGGGGGAGTGATATGCCGTGAACCTGCCATAGGGCAGTAAACTTAGCAAGAAAGAGATTGTGCCTTGATTTATAATTTTTGATCTGTAGTGATATGTGCTGTGTGGACGTCGCAAACATCATTCTTGAATGTAGAAAAGTTAACGGACGTTAAACTTAAGTTATTATTATTATAAAGAGAGATAAGGGTAGTAGTACATATGTTTAGTAAGAAATTCATCAAACATCGACAAATAATTGTGAAAACAGATAAATCAGCAGACAAAAGTGAGAATCAACATATGTAGCATCAAACAGAAACTAAAATTTGCTCACCACGGCCATCAGAGAGGGTACTGAAGTACCCTATCGAGCTGACCACCACAGTAAACAAAGAAAGAAGGAGATCGAAGAAACACTAAAGTTTTGTCTAAAAGGGACTTCATTAATGCTATAGCTGTCCTAGCTAATGTAAGCCAGTACCATTGTTACAGTGTTACTTGATAATTTGAAAGATTACAAAGTTATGTTTGTAAGCTGCACTGGACATATCCCAATTTCAAGAGCTGTTAAGCCTGGTTTTGTAACTTGAATTACAATTCAGTAGCCTATTATGTTACCAACAAACGGCAGCAATGACGTAAAATGGCACAGCAGTCGGCCTATAGTTAGAATGTAATTTAACCACGGAATATCTAAATATCTAAACCAGCCACTAAGTTACCTTAAGTTAAGCCACTAAGTTAAGACGATTTCAATCTAATATCAGTTGTGACAATTATTTCTTTTTTAATTTAGAAGAAATTCTTAAGCAATCATTAAAATTTAATTTGTGAATTCTTTTTCCATTGCGATTTTAATTTCTATTAATCGTCAGTAATCATTACCTTTTCAATTTCTGTTTCAAGATAGCCTACGTCACGGCTTTGTTTGTAGGAAATTTTTTTATTACAATACATGTTCAGCTTTTTATGGGCGACATCGTTATCCTGATTTATATACTGTATTTATTTTCATACATTAAGCGTATGAAAAGGGCTTTCCTTAATGCTTAGTGCCAAGCGATCATGGCGATGAATGATATCGTCTAGTCTAAAGGGTGTGAGAACTCTAAAAATTGCTTCATATGTGGCCCCCCTGAATTTTCCCTTGCCACCCCTCTGGCCACCCCATTTTTCATAAGCCAGAACCGCCCTGTTCGCAATTAAACATGCGTCCATTCAGCCACTGAAGTTGAACGTTGAACTGGTACTAATCTTATTCATCTTTAACACAGATCTCAATGGATACACAGCTCTGTGTTAAACTTAACAATGATTGCTGGTCGTGACAACTAGAAGGCCTAAGCCTACAATATAAATGCTGCTTTCAAAAATGGTTGAGTGCCATCAAATTCTACATAATCAATGAAAAATGTCCACTCTTCAGTCAGTATTAGTGAGACGTTGACATCATTTAATATTTTAGATCTTAGCGATTACTTCCGCTTGCATTGTAAATGTATTGTATTTGGTTGGAGCGAGTGGCGATGTCGGTAAGATACTCGACCGCGGATCAGTATGTGCGGGTTCAAATCCTGGGCTCGTCCGACACTGATATCGCTTTCGAGTGAGCAAATTGCCGTTAATATTAGCTTTTAAAACAGCTAAAGCTATAGAGTTTTAAGCTAAAGCTACCAAGTTTTACATTAGAATCCGTCAAATTTAATCTTAGGCCTATATCTTTATCTGTAATAGTCTTTCAGTGGTAAAAAGCTAATGTTAGCGTCAGTTTCCTCACTCGAAAGCGATGTTAGTGACGCGCGAGCCCAGGATTTGAACCCCGCACATACTGATCCGCGGTCGAATATCTTACCGACATCGCCACTGGCTCCAGCCAGTGAGAAAAATAACCTCAAATAAACATAAATGAATTATGAACTAAACATTATTTTCAGATGGCAGTACTAACCGGTCAAGGTCTCATTGTCAGAGTCGTCGTCGCTTTGTCGTCCGTTGAGATTTCTTAAATTATTCTTCAATGCCTCATACTTGTCCCTAAACACAGTAATAATATCATCATCATCATCTTCTTCTTCTTCCCTTCAATCCCAGTTTAACTAGGGTCGGGATAGAATAGACTGTCTCAAATCCTCTCTGTCCTACATCACACCACCAGCCAATCCCATATTTGAGACTTTTCTATTCGTTTAAATATTTGAAGCATTTTCTGGAGCCTAGGCGCTCACTAACCGAATGCCCTTTCTGACGTTGATATGGATCTTAGTGCCTTCTACGACACGTGCAGTCACCGGTTGGTCAATTCGCCAAACAACCCGGACACAACACGGGGAAAACAAAAAACAGTAATAATATCTCTGTTTAATATTAACTAAAGGTAGTAGAGTTGTGTTTGTATAACTATGAACATTATTTATTCCTTTCAGTTGCTGTTTATTATAGTTCTTGTTCTCCTTCCTCTCTATGGTTATTAGTATTTGTTGTCTTTGTTAGCGTATCGATTGCAGTCGGCGCGGATATAGGAATCACTTTCCATCACTTGAGAAATTTTATTCATTAAAAGCTGCCAGTACTCAATCTTCCAAAGTAGTCGACTAACCAAATACTAACCTAACCCGACGTTGCTTAACTTCGATTATTGGCGTAAATGCTTAAATAAGTACGCTATATCCAGCCCCAACAATATGAGTTAGAGATGAATAAAGTATCGTTTAAAGTAACGTCCAAAAATTGAGTCAAACTTGACTATTTGCAGCTTACATTTGAATTAATGAATATAACATCCATAGCCTATAATATGGGTTGACAATATACCTAGCTTATACACATTCACAGCAGCTGCGCACTGCATAAAGCTATTAAAGCTAAATTTAACGCCTGTTTCCGTACCACATGTGATATTGTCACAGATGGCGGGGTGAGGTTCGAGACTACAGCCTCCTGTTTATCACGGAGTCGAACGGTTCTATCCATTTTCCCATCCAGTCATTACATTCAGAGCAGCTGAACATGCTGCATTCACACTAGGTATGACACTAGATTACATTAAATTGTGATTTAAGAGAAGTTGAGTTTGCAGTGCTGAAGTATTCAGTTTGTCATCATCATGTTCTGCTAATGTACTCATGCAATCTGTAATTAAGTTTAAATTGCACTGCTTCTGTTAGAGGAACACTAGAAGCTAATTTCTGACTTTCATTTAGTAAAACGACTGGCAATAATCTCTGTTAAGTGCTCGATTGAATTTCTGCTCCAAAGTGAGCTAATTATTAATAGCATGCATCAACGCTCAGAGTTTTCTCTATATCAAAATGGTCACAGATTTTATTCCGTTAACAGCTTCTACCTAAGCTTTCTGGTCTTGTTTTCTTTGCCATCTATACCGCTACTTAGTCGCCTGTATGCAGTAAACGGTTACGGTTAATTATCGTGCAAGAGAACAACGCGTGTAAGTTAGGAATAAACCTACCTGAGATGTGTGAGGGTGGTAGAAAGTGTAGGAGAGAAGGGGTGAGGGGAAGGTGGGGAGGGTGCACTGAGGCCCACAGTCTTTGAGCCTCGCACGGGTAACACGGGAATTCTTGAATCCAGCTCGTCGTGCAACTACAACGTTACAGCATAATTAACAGTCGTATTACTAATAATAATAATAATAATAATAATAATAATAATAATAATAATAATAATAATAACTCAATACTCAGTGCTCTAAACTAGAGAGAGCCGCGAGCCGGCTGAAGCTCATCTCCGCACACGACGCTCTAACGATATTGCGGAGCTGTGTAGGTTCTTCAAAACTCATATACTTATTGCGTGCCTCTCCATGTGCGGTCATCCAGCATTGCAGAATTATGATTCCATCATGCGAAAGTCGCTCAGTAGCATCGTTAATATTAATGTTAACGAAGCTCAATGGATTCAGGCTAGCCTGCCAATATGCTACGGAGGATTGGGTATACGCTCTGTCTCGTCGCTGGCACCTTCTGCCTTTTTGGCTTCAGCCGCGGAGACTGGCGTTCTACAGGATTCAATCCTTTCCGGATTCTTTCAAATTCCCGACTTGGAGATATCCAGGATTCAGGGCATTTGGACTGCTCTGTCCACATCCGAACCTCCAATCGGTATGACGGCTAATAGCATGAAGGCTTGGGACTCAAACGTCACTACTGCTTTGCACACGGAACTCCTTGCGAAGCCACTTTGCCACAAGAAAGGCGCGGCTGCTCGCAGTGTCGGCCCCCCATAGTGGAGACTGGATCAAGGCTTTACCATCTCATCATGCGGCCTCCGTCTGGACGACGAAGAAGTCAGAGTCGCGGCCGGTCTTCGTCTGGGCACTACCTGTGAGCCACACAACTGCATTTGTGGTGTCTCAGTCAATGCGTTAGGCATTCACGGCCTGTCGTGCAAGCGTAGTGCCGGCAGAATCAGCAGACATCAGTTCATAAACGACTTGATCTTGCGCGCCCTGAGTCGAGCGAATATCCCAGCCATTAAAGAGCCCTGGGATTGTTCCGCACTGATGGTAAACGTCCAGACGGTGTCTCTCAAATACCATGGGCAGAGGGGAAGTGTGTTAGCTGGGACGTCACTGTTACGGACACTTTCTCAATTAGCAATCTCGGCCTTTCTTGCGCTGCTGCTGGTGCTGCAGCAGAGGCCGCGGCTAATAGGAAAACTCTGAAATATTCCGAAATCTCTGGCAACTATATCTTCATGCCTATTGCCTTTGAGACCCTGGGGCCCATCAACTCTCTCGCATCAGACTTTATTGACGAAATAGGCAGGAGGACCAGCGCCATTACTGGTGATAAGCGCGAAAAATCTTTTCTGTGGCAGCGACTGTCTATTGCTCTCCAGCGATTCAATGCAGTCTGCTTCAGTGGCACTTTGGCTAAAGCGGCTTCCCAGAGTGCAGAGGAATTATTTTAATCGCTTTTTTTAAACTTTTAATTAAATAAAGTCTCTTTTATCTTATTTTTTAGCCCAGGGCCCTTTACAGCCCAGGGCATCTAAAAAAAAAATAAATAAATAAAAAATAATAATAATAATAATAATAATAATAAAGGTTTAACGTCCGTTTCCTCATCCAGGGATGATGTCAGGGACGTTCCCAACAGCACACATCACTACAATAATAATAATACATGAACATTTCAAACACAAGCATTCTTTATAAAAAATACTTGAAATATTATGCGAAATAGGAGACCAAAACATAACCCGTTCAAAGTCTTTAATGATTGACACGAATGGATTATGGAGTTTATCTTTCTCTCAAGTGTTCTTAAAAAAAGAGAGGTTCAAGTTTTTCTCTTGTTTATTCGCGCATTCAATATGGTATAGAAATTTATGGAAAAACAACCTCTAAGTTATTACAGCCTCTGCACTATTCCTGTAATAGAATTTTACGAACTCTACAAAATAAATCCAGGTTTTGTAATGTCAAAGAATTATATGCTAATTTCAATACTTTACCTGTATCTCACCTCTATATACTCTCTATAAGTAAATTAATTTATAAGTGTATTAATTTTGACGGTATTATGTCTACGGCAATTCGTGACATCATTAATTCTCTCCATCAAAATCGTTATTACAATACTAGACTGTCAAGCACTAATTATATATTTTCTAATAATAGCAAGCTTTTCTTCAAATCTTATATTTTTAATTGTGTGATGATTTGGAATAATGTTCCCTTAGAAATTCGTAATAGTAAATCTTTGAATTTATTCAACAAGAGATGCAAAAGCCATTTAATTAGTATTTTGTAATGATAAATATATCTTAATGTTGACAATTATCGTGCTATTTCTGTCTTTACTTAGGTTGCTTGCTTCAATAATTGTGATTTCATTTTTATGCCATCAATTGTTGTACAACAGTTTTTCGAACTTGCACGCCGGTTAGTCGTTACTGCTTTTTCGCTAGTAACTTTTGCTAATTTTAAATGTACATGTATGTTTGACTGTTTTTTTTGCGTGTTTGCTGGCTGTCAACTAGATAGGGTATATATGCCCTCTTTGATGACCTTGTGATTGTATGTATACTTGTATATGTACTTCAATAAACATAGTTCTCTCTCTCAAGATACATATTTCTACTCAAAGTCTGTTTTGCTGTTCCCGAAAATGGAATAGAGAAATCATCAGACGTTGCAGTGTTGTGCCAAGGCCACTGAAGAATAGAAGAAGGTCATGGGAAACTACCTCAGAAGTATTTTACCAGGCTATAAAAGGCTACAAAAGGTAAAAATAAGCACAGCCTCTTTAAAGAGGACGTGTTGATCAATGGAGTACATTTTTGCAGCGTGAGAGCAGACTTCTGCTATGAATATCTAACTTGAACCTGCTACTTGCTGAACACTAGAGAGAGAGAGAGAGAGAGAGAGACAGAGAGAGAGAGAGACAGAGAGAGAGAGAGAGAAAGAGAAAGAGAGAGAGGCAGATAGAAAGAGAGACAGACAGAGAGGGAGGGAGGCAGAGAGAGAGGCAGAGAAAAAGAGGGAGAGAGAGACAGAGACAGACAGAGAGAGATAGACAGAGAGAGAGAGAGAGAGAGAGAGAGAGAGAGAGAGAGACAGGGAGAAAGAGGCAGAGGGAGAGAGAGAATAAATCATTAGTTACTTAATGTTTATTCATACCAATGATCTAGCAGCAGTCCTGGCAGAAGCAGACTGAGTATGGTAAACATCAAACAGATCTGATTCTAGCTTGGCTGCGTGCAAGGAAATCAATAATAAATTCTTTAAAAATAAACAACTTTCAGAACATTCATAATTAGATTTAAATGTTATCTTAAACTTAGGATATTCATTGAGCCAGCAGCATGATTGGTTAAGTGTCCGGTTGTCCGTAGGTACTGTGTTCAAATCCAGTACTTAACCCTTCACTGGCGTGCTTCTGAGACATGAAACTGACGTTAAACTTGATTTTGGATTTATTATTAATATTTAATCACATAATAATTAATTTAGCAATTAATGATATAATCTTTTATCAATTCAAACTATTCATTTTCAAAACACGAGTGATATTTTAGTGAAAAATCCCAATTAGACACAAAACTTATCAAGTAAACAAATTTTTTACTCTATCTCTCTTGAGTTCTGCCATGTGGCAGGTCCAAGGCATATCTTCATTCTCAGAGTATGCTTTTACACTCCATATACAAGCAGCACTACATAGATCAACAAGTTAATCTCTTCATATATGCTATGCTTTATCCATACCATATGTAGCCGATAGCTTTCGCTAAATACACGACTTATTCAGAGATGGTTTCTAACACTAAATGTATAAATGGACAAGCAGGTTCAACAACAGATATATGAAAGGTTACTAAAGAGCAGTTCAACAGTGGGATATTACGTGATGCGTACTAATATCTAATTAGTAGACCTATTAAAAAAATTATATTTAACAAATGTAAGTTTAAGGTAGCGCCTTATTCGAGTTTCATCGAGTATCCCATTTTAAAAGCAAAAAATATGATGATTAATCATTGGTTAATCATGATGGTTAATAATGATTAACCATTTAAATCCTACTATCAGTAATACTATGTCATCATCATCATCTTCCTCCAAATCCCAGCTCAACCAGTGTCGTGACACGAATAGATCAGTAATACTATGTATAGTTAATGAAAAAAGTACCATAGGTATAAATGTCAAATTGTTAAATTTCGAAGCTTTAGTTAAGTTAATGATCGTAATGATCTATGTACGCCTACCTAGACGACAGCTTGTGGATATGAGGTCGTTTCGTAATGACAGACATTCTTCTTCAACGATGCTTTGCCTCAATAAACATAATATAAAATTCTATTTATATAGATATACATCACTATTAAACCATAATAACTAACTAACTATAACTAACTTAACTATAATCACTATTAATTCATATATATAATCGCTACATATATATATATATATATATATATATATATATATATATATATATATATATATATATATATATAATGAAGAGAAAGACGGAAGATAGAGATGAATAGAGGCGTTTTATACCATGGATCTGCCAGTAGGCAGTGCACGAAAATAGCGAGAGAGAGAGAGAGTTAAATCACACTGCTACAAAAGTTGTTAGTTCACAATTTCTAGTCACATCACTACCTTTAAGCAGTCATAAAACAAAACCCTAACGACCAGGTCCAAGTCTAACAGATAATTATTTACAAATCATCAATATTTTAGAGCATTTAATAATGATTTTCACTCTTCACGAATTATCTAGAGTCTACCAAATGGATCAAAGATCCAAGGTACATATTTCCAATCAAGCTCTGCTTTCACTCTCTCCAAAAATAATTTCACATCAACAAGAAAGTTACTCTTACACAAAAGCTACGACTTAAACTTTGAAATAACCATAAAGACCTACTTGGAAAAAATTGCTTCTGAGAAGGTTTGCATTCCTCTGCTTCTTGCATACTATCTCACAAGAGACACTCAAAGTGCATGTTTGAAAAATTCTACAGTTTCACAAACGTTGTCAATTGAAAAGTACTAAATGGTAATTTTAACACTGACCATATTGACATGTTGTGTCCTACATTTGATTTGATTTGTTTGCACAAAATTTCTGACACTTGGGGCTTATACAGATCTTACCTAAAACTACTGCTTCAAATTATTAACTGAAAGTGATAAAATATTTATACAGTAAAAAATAACAGAAAAATCACTTTATTTTGCATACAGTTGTTTAGTCGCCTGCTTAAATCTGGAACGCTCATCGGCGACTCCTGTATCTCGCTTGAGTTGCATGCACTCTTGTTTTATCTCATCGATGTTCTTGTATATGATCTTTAGTTCTCTAGACACTTCACTGCGCCACCTGTCGAACTCTTCTCTTGTAATAAACTCTTTAGGTTGCGCTGCGCTGTTACCAGGTTGACACTGCAGGGCCGTTAGTTCATCTGTCAGAGATAGAGCAACAATGGTAACGCTGCAGTCATAGAATAATAATAACAAGGTTTAATATCCGTTTCCTCATAGAAGGATGATGTCAGGGACGTCCCCCTATCACATGTCATCACAAATCGATTCATCCCAAACGATCTGAAAGAAACATGTGCTGAAGAGAAAGAAAAAGATCCTAAACGGTGTGTATCTAAAGCACGATTGATCTGTTCTGATATCACTCCTCCAGTTTATCTTCACATTAACATACTTAAACTAAAATTTAACAAAACTAATTAATTTTATAATTTTAAACTATAAAATACTTTAACATCTCTAAACGTGACTTTTAACAAATTATTCTCGTGTATTTGCTGTTAGCAGCGAGATTACTCAGTCAGATTCAAATGTAAATCTTCAAAAGGTCCTAACTACAGGAAGCAGTATCTAACTGGACGACTACTAACATCTGAGCTGTTGCAGCTGACCACTGAACAATTCCCTTTCTCTTTCTGACTGCTGCAATCTTCTTATTAAGTCTTCAACCAACTGCAATAACAATCATTGCATTAAATACCGTCATTGAAAATATATTAGCTAACACACGCTAAATAAGCACTATCCCAGTTAGTACATAGATGGGTGACCACATTGGAAGACCAAGTGTGGACAACTTAGAATGAAAAATCCTCTAGGTCTCCAGAGCATAGGTTCAACCTACATAAATCAGGATGCGCTGAGCCGAAATGTTTCAATACATAAGCAGAAGATAATCAAGATAATATGATAATATATTAAGATAATATGATAATATATTAAGATAATATGATAATATATTAAGATAATATGATAATATATTAAGATAATATGATAATATATCAAGATAATATGATAATATATCAAGATAATATGATAATATATCAAGATAATATGATAATATATTAAGATAATATGATAATATATTAAGATAATATGTAGATTGCAGATTATAATCTACCAGTCGGCCGAATTCCTTTAAAAAGATCCAATCTCCGCCATACTCGTTTCAACAGCAACGATACGTAAATCAATGTAAGTCATAAATCGACTCGTATGCTTAACAAATTTAAGTACTTTATTTATTATCAAGTTCAGTTGGCTTTAACAAATCTTATTGCACATATTTGACACATTCACAACTGTTTAGTTTATCCAAGTCAATATAGAACATTAGGCACATTACATCAGCTCTTCATTACATTACATTACATTTTATTACATTACATTATATTACATTAGATTACACTATATTAGCTCTTCATATTCTCTTTGAAGGATAATCTGGTCACACCCAATGCTCTTCAGGCAGCAGTGTAGAGTTTAAGAGTAAACTCAAAAGAAATAATATTCATATAATAAATTCAGACATAGAATGAATGAATGCGGGAAACAATGTTAAATTCTGAGCCAGAAATTCAACAAGATCTCTGAGCACTGAATTGATGTTAGGTTGAAATAGGAAAAAGGAATAGGAAATAGGATTTGGAAGTTTGGTGCTTGACAGCAGATATACAGAAGTATATCTCCTGTCAAATAGGTATGTGTTAAATAAATATATGGGGGTGAGCGTAGAACTTATGTGTATCAATTAATTATGGTGCTAATTAATGTGGCAGTTGCTTAATACCAGTTTCCCATATTAGATATATCCAAAGCAAAGTATAATTAAAAATTAAAATAATAATTAGCTATAACTTGTAAAAAGCAAAACTAATAGTGCAAAGAGTAGAAGTATTAGTTACAGATCATCTATTAATTTTAACTACACTTAATCAGATGCATTAATCAGATTTATGTGTCTGTTAGTCATCTAACTTACAGACACTTCTACACAGCTTTACCAAACCTTTAATGACATCATTCCAATGACTCATTCACTTGTATAGTTAAAAGCCAATATGTAGACAACAACACATAGAGACAACTATCATCTGTTTTTTGAAAAATTTGTAAGGGCATATCAAGAGAGGTTTTAAGAGAATACGTACAATATACATTAGAATATATACTTACATTATGCTGTGAATACACTTTATCAGAAACTCCGATGTGACCATTACCAGTAGGATTCATTGAGTTAACCAGATGTTGACTTGTCTGAAATGTCAAGGTAGGTCTACCCAGAGCACTGTATGGATCACTAGTGACAGGTCTTGATAGGTTTTGTGATAGCATACCTGATACATCATCACCAGATTTTGCCATTTTAGTATACAAAATAACACCACGAAGTTGTTTAAAAGCAATGCCAAAAAGAATTTATAGATATTAATTTCAGTACAGCAAAATGGCCACATTTAAAAATCATTTTGTTAATGTTCAAATTTATCCCTTAATATCCAATATGTGAGCCAACACCAAGTAGTGATAGATAATCGATGTTCTCATTTAAGTTGGACTGCTATTTATTAAAATAGCAATATTTCAATTTTGCATTACAATAGAAATCAGACTAGATTATAAGAATTTTTCAGGGTTTGGTTTGTTGATTTTATGCTGTTTTCTCATATAATATATAGTTAACTCTTGCATAACTTAGACAGATGTAATATCTCTCTCTCCCTCTCTCTCTCTCTCTCTAGCATTCTACCAAGTGGAGGTCCAAGGTACAAATTGATACTCAGAGTCAACTTTAAAGCTCCATAGACCACTCCAAAAATCAAGCAGTTAATCGCTTCACAAAAGGCTTATCCATACCATCTACAGTTTATAGCTATTAAAATATGGCTCTTCTGAAGTTTCCCATTGCTTTCCTCAATTATATTAAATTATATTACAATGTGTGTGTATGTATATACATATGCATATATATATATATATATATATATATATATATATATATATATATATATATATATAATGCAGCATGCATATTTACTCTTTATTACTGACAGTATACATGTATTTGTAGTCTACTTTCCAGAAGCATCCACACCATGTGGCTCCATAGCTAAGGATAATTTGTTAACTTTTTAAAAACTCTTGGTGATGAGGTAATACAATTATTTTAGTTACTTCAAATGATAAAATTTACCATTCTTATATATATCGAGCTGCATTGATCGTCCTAGTGATGAATTCAATTTCTTCTGAAAATATTGAAAAGAATAATTAGACAGAAAGATGAATTCTATGGCATTATCAGCAATCTAGTCATTCTAGTCATTCTAATCATTCTAGTCATTCTAGTCACTCTAGTCATTCTAGTCACTCTAGTCATTCTAGTCACTCTAGTCATTCTAGTCACTCTAGTCATTCTAGTCACTCTAGTCATTCTAGTCACTCTAGTCATTCTAGTCATCTCATTCTAGTCATTCTAGTCACTCTAGTCATTCTAGTCACTCTAGTCATTCTAGTCACTCTAGTCATTCTAGTCACTCTAGTCATTCTAGTCACTCTAGTCATTCTAGTCACTCTAGTCATTCTAGTCACTCTAGTCATTCTAGTCATTCTAGTCATTCTAGTCATTCTAGTCACTCTAGTCATTCTAGTCACTCTAGTCATTCTAGTCACTCTAGTCATTCTAGTCTAGATTTAACATTTTTACCCGAATAGGAAAGAATAGATTATATAGATCTATATAAGAGACATATTATGTTATGCGGCAGCAGTTTATACGTTTTTAAGAGGTATCTGATGCAAAGTATGAAATTTAATTCAACGTAGATTAAAGATTCCGATTGTCAATCTACTTTAAGTGGGCTCTAGAATATGTATCGTATAACAGAATTTAGAATATTATTAGAATATTATAAATATTATGAGCAGGTCCTGTCTGAGTAACGATGATTACAGCGCTGTCATCTGGCGAGTATAAATTTGTGACAAGTATGAATTTACTCGCGTCATCATATTCATATTTCAAATTAAAACCACTTTTTCATATATAAGAAATTTTTATATATTGATTTCTTAAGAGGTGTATGGTACATTGGTAGAACATCTGCCTTAGGATTGAGAGGTTGGGGCTCAAATCCAGGTTCAGTTAAAAGTGGCCATTTTTCTTGGATGTGTTGCGTTTTTTCACATGGGTACATGCAGTATAAATATTACATTCTAACAGCGTACAGAAAGTCATATTACCAACGTAAAAAAATTAGAAATTGATATTCCGTCAGCCACTTGGCAATAAGAATGTCATGTGGCCAAATTCATCAGATAATGAATGTAAGAAACCATCATCTAATTCAGGATCCTTCTCAAGCCCTTTCAGGAATGAATCTCCATAGAGGAAGTTGGTGTCAACTTAATCGTTTCCGTACGGGTCATGGTAGATGAAGAAAAAGTGAGTTCGCTGGGGTATTCGTGATTCACAACTTTGTGACTGCAGGCAAACCTCAAATCATGAAACATATCGTTGAGGAGTATCCTTTAACCTGTCTGCCGGATAGGTCTGTCATCGTTAAATTGCCTTACAAGTGAAGCAGTTACCTCGATTAATGCATACATTAAATAAATAAATAATTAGATGAAATCATTAAAAATTGTAAATTCAGATTTATAGTCATTTGAGTTATAACACCAGGTACAGTAATTACTCTATACTGTAAAGTATAAAAATAGTAGTAAAGTTTTAAAGTAAAGTATAATGCAAGTAACTAAAATACAAAATGTAACACAAACTTTATTGTATACTAACCCTAGCCTGTGAAAGATTTGCATCCGTTTCCTTAACAATATCATTTACTTTCTTTTCCCAATCCATTCGATATCATAGTATTGAAATATTCTGCATTCAATCGTCGTCATCAAGAAACTATGAAAATATAAAATGCTGAACAAATTTAGACTAATCCATATATATATATATATATATATATATATATATATATATATATATATATATATAAAATATATATACAGTATATATTCATGTATATAATATATATATATATTATATATACATGTATATATACAATTTCTATATATATATAAGTAATTATATATGTATATATATAAATATATATATATATATATATATATATATAGGTAATATATATATATAATATATATTTACATATAATATATATATATATATATATATATATATATATATATACAGTATATATATAGGTTAAACATATATCAGAGTGAACAGAGTGAAACAGTCGTCTGTGATGATATCTATCTTATTTCAACTCCTGTTTTTGTCATCGGTAATTCATTTAGTCTCAATTTCCCAAGTCAGAATGCCAGTGAATGTTCGCAGTATTACACACTGATGTGTTCACAAGAGAATCCTTCCCACGGACCACAACTTCTGAAAGTCTTTTAAAACCTCATGATGCAATCGGATGCTCTACATACAGGATATATATTAAATCTAGACAGTTAATATAATTTTAGCATCAGACCACTCTTAGTATAATATATTATTAGTATAATGGGTCCTGATGGGTAGTATGCTTATATGATAAACAGGAAACGATTGATTCAAAATTCAGCCAGATTGCTTCTGAAAGTATTACTTGTAGTATCAACCGAGCATTTAACTGAATTTTTTAATTTTTAAAAGTAGTTAATATAGTTAGCATTATTATTATTATTATTATTATTATTATTATTATTATCATTACTACTATTGCAATTACTATTATTATTATTACATTAAGGGACTTATTATCAGGATTATTATCATGATGACTCAAGAAGTTTCAAGAGTCGCTGTGCCATGTTGCGCCACTGTCAGGGTCGTTCACAGCGAGTATTGCAGGCAGAAGTCGTGATCTTGTTTCTAGAGGATTGATCAGGTCAATTGGCAACATCATTTATACTCATCATCATCATCGACATCCCTATCATCCTTCTCCCCTCAACAGGTTACATTCTGACTCATACTCCTTGGTAGTGACATAATAAAATGGCACACTGGGTCAGGAAGCACAGATGCTTATTTAGGACCCATTTTCTCCTTCCTCTCCATGGTTATTAGTAATCTTTACCTTTTTGGTGGCACTTCAATTGCAACCGGCGCCGATTTAAGAAGAACCTTCCATCACCCTGTATATTTTCATTCGAAGCTGTCAACATTGGGTCTTCCAAGGTGGTCACCCAAGTGACCTAACCATGTACTAACCGAGGTCGACTTAGCTTAACTTTGATTGTTGACGCGCAACTAA
Source organism: Enchytraeus crypticus (assembly GCA_905160935.1). Taxonomy (NCBI): domain Eukaryota; kingdom Metazoa; phylum Annelida; class Clitellata; order Enchytraeida; family Enchytraeidae; genus Enchytraeus; species Enchytraeus crypticus. The sequence goes on along the minus strand of CAJHZI010000533.1, from coordinate 1,284,277 downwards.
AACATGTGCGCTAAATCCCGCCGTGACGACAAGCGGAGCTGGACTTGATGATCCACAATAAAGTTATATATTATATAGTATTATTATAATTAATAATAATAATGACACGCAATATAGCGAAGTGATTAAACGTGTGGATAGCCATCATTTTTAATACTAAATGTTTAAACTCTTATATGCAATTTAGACCAATTTCCACGTAACCAGTCCTAGCTGTGAATGTAAGGAGATTTTACTCTCAACTCAGCGCAGTCGGGAATCGAACCCACGAGAGTTAAATTCACCTCAGGATCTGTCATTTATAATTCCATGGCCTTACCTGACACCTCTAACGACTACGCTATTGAGACATTAAAATTTTATGACTTTAATGTAGTATGAATAGTTAGTTAACTTAGTTTCTTCTTCGACTGCAGTAAATAGGCAGAATTATTTTGAATACTAATATAGTGAGAAATTGACACTATGTTTTCAGAAACTCCGCATTTACTTTATTTTTGGTAGGTTGAAAGGTCTACAGAAAGTAATTTAAAACTTATAAAATACAATTCAAGGCAATATCTGTTTACATTTCAGAGCGTCTTTGGTAGCGGATCTGGTTACTACGCCACTGAGTGTAAAGTGAAATCAATTTTGTTGGTTGCTCCCTATTTAACTTCACTGGGTGAATGTAGCCTACTTGTTATCTCTTAATTTATACTATAGCCTCTATAGAATTGACTCCCAATTATAAGATTACTTCTACAGAAAGTAATTTAAAACTTATAAAATACATTTTAAGGCAATTTCTGTTTACATTTCAGAGCGTCTTTGGTAGCGGATCTGGTTACTAAGTTTCACACCTTTTCTTTAATTCCCTTTACTTTGGACTGAATTTCTGGATTTTGGAATTTGCACCGTTTTTGGACCTTCTTTTTGCTCGCCGGCTTGGTTTTGTCTAAATAGTGCTCGATGTAGTCATTGATGACTGTAGCACTCTAATTGTTGTTTTTATTATTATTGCTGCACTTACGGGCATGCATGCAGTTCCTTAATTACTATGATAGTAACAATAACACAAGCAATTAGAGTGCTACAGTCATCAATGACAACATCGAGTACTATTGAGATAAAATCAAACCGGCGAGCAACATGAAGGTCCAAGAACGGTGCAAATTCCAAAATCTAGAAAATCAGTCCAAAGTAAAGGAAATTAAAGAAAAGGATGTTTAGGCGCTGGTCGCAACTCATGGACACTGATGGAAAATTAAGATAAATGGAAAAATATGTCTTCAACTGCCTATGAAACTGTTCATATGAAAGCAAAGGCCAATGTGACCCAAACGAAAACTTCCGAAGATTGGATGGACGAGAATTTCAAATCTGCGGTGCAGCATGCTGGAAAGAACGATTAGATAGATTAGAGCGTGAAGGTAGCCCTAATTAAGCTAGATCTAATAAGAGTAATTAATTTAGAAGACCGAGTAACAGCAGGTTGCATCACTTTAATCAAGTGAGACATACAAGTTTGTGCAGGATGGTGATGGACTTGTAGGTTAACGAAGCTATTTTGTAAATGGCACGCTCTTTAATCTTTAAAATTTAGACTTTAAAATAGGCGTGAGTACGTAACATGTGAGTAGGCCTACGTGGAACTACAAAAATTGCTCGCGCAAGAGAATTCTAAAAGAACTATAACCGATCAATCTCACAGCCAAGGAGATTTAAAAACAGGCAATAGTATAGCATAGTATAGCATAGCATTGCATAGCATAGCATGGCATAGTATAGGATTACATTGTATTATATTGCATTATATTGTATACAATACAATACAATATAATATACGGAAGACAGAGAAGAGTGGAAACGTTATATACCATGGACCTGCAAGTAGGCAGTGCACTAAGAGAGAGAGATATTGTATCGTATTGTATTGTATTGCATTGTATTATGTTCTGTTGTGCTGCGTTGCTGTTCGTTTCATTGCGTTGCAGTGCATTGTATTGCTTTGTATTGTATGGTATTGTATCGTATCGTATTGAATTGTGCTGTGTTGTGTTGCGTTACGTTGCGATACAGTGTAATGCATTGCATCAATTGCATTGTATCGTATTGTACAGTATGTTGTCGTTAGATCTGCTTTGTACTTTAATTCTTGTTCCTTTAATTGAGACCAATCATCAGACCAAACTCAATTTCGCTAACTATGGTAGATGAAACTGACGTTAACATTACCATTTGTTAGCTTTAATACAAGACGACGAATTTGACGATTCCACGACGAATATATAAAGAGATCATCATATATTATTATCATGCACAGAAGTAACGTCGATGTGGAAATGTATCCCACACCCTAAAGCGAGAGAGACCAAACATCAGACTTCTTACATACCCTGCCATAGATAACGATGAAGTAAAGCAATTTCAAAGAATTTAATCTCTGCACTGGTAATAGACCAAAGATCAGCTATACCTTACGCTGCAGATGTTGTTGACCTACATCTAGAATTGAATAAAATGTGTTCAGTACTTTTCAATTCATGAAATCATTAATCATATAATAGGCCTAATAATAGATGGTCATAATAATAATATACATAGAAATAATAATAATTGTAATAATAATATTAATAATATACATAGAAATAATAATAATTGTAATAATAATATTAATAAAACATAATAATATTTATATAGAACCTAGATTCAAGTAGTAATTTGTTAATATACGGAATTTTACAATACAAACGAATGGGGAAAGGGAGGATTTGCAAACATTTTACGTGGACGAATACCCTTGAACAATTCTAACGATTACCTCTACTTCCTCTATGCCTGTCTGGGGCTCCATTTACCCCAGTCCCTCTTTTATTATATGATATCTCTCCTGTGCGTATGATATAATCTTAAATCTACTTAACGTGCAATTGCACAGAGACTTATGAGATTGGCTCGAATATAGTTTAATTTTATAAGTGAGGTAGGCCTATAGCTGCTAGTTGGTTAATATTGTTACAATATATTCTTTGTGGTTCATCACAAAGCCTAGCATTCGACGAGTATGTCACTGTCTTATCGCCAATTGGGATTAAAAGTATAGGTGTGCCCATACGATAAGTACTTGTATCTGTAGTTCTTTTACTCTGTTTCGGTCGGTATGCATGAAAATATGTTTCGGTGTCTTCCATTTTCTTTGTGTCTCGCTAAAGCGATCTCTCTCTCTCTCTCTCTCTCTCTCTCTCTCTCTATCTCTCTATCTAAATTTATAAATGTACATTATCGCAATATGTGAGCACAGTATAGGCAAGCACAGGAATATAGAGACCTAATAGATTTTCATGCATTGTGCCCAAGATTTAACAAGCATAATAATAATCTTCTCAGTATAAAATGATCGGATTTACACTATTTAAAGCACTTTGTGCTCTTTGGATTGACTTTGGTTTAAGAGCGCTCAACGTTGTCATGAACGAAAGCTCTGAACAATTTACATGTAGGTAGCTGCCAAAGGAGACGAATGAAAAAGAGAGTGAGATATGTATACAGATTATGAGTGATAGACATATTCAGATAGATAGAGATTTATTCAGAGAGAGAGAGAGAGAGAGAGAGAGAGAGAGAGTGAGTGAGTGTGTGTGTGAGAGAGAGAGAGAGAGATAGTAATAAATAAAGAAGAAAAGACATCTACAGATTCATAAACACATCTATCTAGGCCTATCTGCTGTGTTTGGCTGATCGGCGGCTGTCTGAAAGTCGTGAACACTCTAAGATAACCGGCCTACACGCCTCGTAATGCTAACCTACTGAACGTACCTTACACGATCGTACGTAGTCCAGTTGATTATAATTAACTCATAATCGTCCATAGCTTGTAAATCTTCCCGTTGTAATAATTTCGTCGAGTAGAGTCTCATAGTGAAAAGTAATTAGCGAAATTCATTTCAGACCAACGGCGAGCAATATTACGACATGAGTGTTGCTAGTACATGTATTATATCACCACCCGTGGTCTACCTTGTCATAGCAGTGTAATTAAGTTACGATTAAGTCATAAATTAAATTAATTAAATCATAGTAAATGGATTAAGTATTGTATAAGTCGGTAGTTATGATTAGGCCCTGTGCTACTGAGTTCATTTCAAAATTATGCTAGTATGATGTAAGTTTTGCGGCTTGAGGAAGTATAGAAAGTAGATCTGTACAGAACGCGTCGCTGCGCAGGTTTAGATACAATCGCGTTGGTAAAGTGAACATGAATTGCAAGGATTATAGGAAATGATCAACTATTTTGATACCTATCACTCTAAATAAATAATTAATTAGTACCTGCGTTTATTTCATAAAAATTTGACAACCGCAGATCGATAACATACGAACTAACGAAATTGAACATACGAATATAATTTAAATGCATACATTAAACTAATAGTATAGTATATACTAGTAAAGCAGCTATAAGTAATCTAGTTTAACTATAGTTTTAATGAGTTACAGCTCAGTAACATTATATAATACATATGTTTATAACATTTGGCAATTTGTTTCATTTTCCGCGTAACCAGGGCCGGATTTACCTTGAAGCATTTTCATCACGTGCTGAGCCCCCCCCCATCCAAAAGCCTCCCGAGATTTTAAAAAAATTCTTTAGGCTTCAAAGGGTTACCACTACCCTGATACAATTAACTTAAAATAAAAAGACTTTGCAGATATTAATTCTTTATCAAATATTGATCAATAATTAGGCCTACAACATAGTCATTGGCAATGAAAGAATATTAATACAATTGAAGACCTACTTGGAATTTATTGATTTTCTAAGTATTATCTCGTAGTTGGCAATGAGCTTTGCAGTTGTAACGAATTACTATATTGAACTAAGATATTGATCATATATACAAACCTTTTTACGGACTGTGGGAAAGACGGGAACACTTTATTACTTTTTAAATGTTAATAGTATTATCCTATCTCTGTATTTGATCTCTATTTGTAGCTGGTTGATTTTTTATATCTAGTTAAACGTAATTGAGTCGAAAAGGGGTTAATGATTAGGTCTAGGGTTGGGCTTAGGCTTAGGCTTAGGGTGAGATTTTTCGGGGGCCCCATTGAAAGTGCTTCAGGCGTCCAAGGACGAAATCCGTCACTGAGTTTAACCAGTCCTGTGAATGTCCGAGATTTTACTCTCAAATCAGCGCGACCGAGAATCGAACCCACGAGAGTTCAGTTAACATCAGGTTTTATTAATTAAAACTTCGTGACGTTACCTGATGCCTCTAAGCACGGCGCTTTGAGGTATTCGCACTATATGAGAACGATGAGATTGGCAGCTATAGTATTTAGCGTCTAGTTATCTCTGGTAGACCGTAGAGAAGGTTCGCTCATCGAGTTCTCTCTCATAGTCAAGTTATCTCTCATAAAATTCCCACTACCCCGTCACTTGTGCTACAAGTCTGCCTATCACTAAACATTTCATCTCCACAGAAATAACATCAATCTTAAAATGTTCCAGCGTGCATGGATAAAATCCACGTTTATCCGTGTTAATTCTAAAAGATTACTGTGGAAAATAGCCAGCCTGGAGAGGATTAGAGGTAGATTATCTCTGAGGCCTCTCGTAAGAATCTTAGATCTTAGGATTCTTAGGCTGGAGCCAATGGCAATGTCGGTTAGATATTCGACCGCGGATCAGAATGTGAGGGGTTCAAATCCTGGGCTCGCCCGTCACTGAAATCGCTTTCGAGTGAGGAAACTGATGTTAACCTTAGCTTAGCTTTTACTGTAGATCGCTTTTCTTCCACTCTCTATTCTACAGCTGTACTGTTGTCCAGCACTTTTTCGTGAACATATACGCTGCCAATCATGGGCCAATCCGAGCATGGGTAGGATGGGTAAGATAGGTAGTATGGGTAGGATGGGTAGGATAGGTAGGATGGGTAGTAGGGTGGTCCCATCTATAATGGTGATTTTGAAAATTTATTTTTAAACTTTCTCCAACCCTTCATTTGGTTTCACTAGGCTAAAAACAATAAATATGAAAATGAAAACTAAATCGGACAATATTTAGAACTTGCGCAACTGACTTTAAGATTTGCATTATATTTTGCATTGTTTAGCTTGACTTATTTGGCCAAGTTTCAAGATTAATGTTATTATTATTATCATTATTATTAGTAATTTTGTACTAAGGCTGTTGACACATCGTGATACTATGGATTAATGAGGGTTATGTGACCTAATAAGAGTGTTGATAAAACTGTCTTCAATACTGGGGTGCAAGGAGGAGTTTGCGTCCGACAGGAAGCTGAATTCGTTGAAAGTCCTCTGTTGAACATTGATTGTCAGCATCATATTACTGAAATAATGTCGGAATAAATGTTCAGTATCAAAGACATTTCAAAATCTTCAAACATGGAACGTTTCATTCATTTTCGTGAATATTGGTCTCAAATTAATCAAGCTGCCTTCCGCCCTTCTCAGATGACGAGAACACATCAATGACAGTGAGTCCGTGGAATAACGACGTCTTAAATTTAGTAATGGCACAACAGGAGGAGTTTCAAATACTTAAGCCCAATGATTACCAGGAACTACTGGAAACAACCATAACCATCCTATAATCCAATCCTCCACACAGACTATCGAGGCCGCTGGATTGCGAGAGCGGTTTACTCGCTGGAGATGTGGTGGTTTAAAGGTGCGTACCCTCTAGAGCTGCGGTCCAGTGGATCACGTGGATCATTACCTTATAGCAAAGGGAATATTTGAAGAATGTTTGTCTGTTGCCTTTATCTATGTCCGCTCTTGGGTCAAACTTCATCAGCTGTCATTGGGCCTAGGACCAATAGAGTATTTCTCTGCTCGCTCTCTCTCTCTCTCTTTCTAGTGCATCTCTAATGCTGTAATGAAAGCGTTTGGACGCCACGTATGATACTTATCCGGGACGGTAGTAATATAAGTTTCTTTGACATTGACGTGTGAGTGGAGGCAAGTGGCTAAATGTTTGTAATGGTAGCAGCCTTGAGGAATAAAGAAGGCTCCGACGAACCACTAAAGTGCATCACTCTGTTTACCCGACCATCAGCAAAGAGATCGACTGCATGATTTCATAACAAAAAGAAAACTGTTATCCCGTTACATAACTTGGATCTATCAGATTCAATTCTTTAAGTCGATCCAAGCGAGTTAATTAATCAAGAAGATTATGTGAGGTGCCAAGATATCTGCAAATCTCTCACCGTTGTCAGGGACATAGCTGGACGCAGTGCAGCCCTCATTCAGCACTTCAAATCCTCCATTACGAGATGTGATGAGCAAAAACAATTCCTTATACAAGTTGTGGAAGATCATCGCAACTTGTTCTCCATTCCCGCAGAGGAGAGTTCCGTCCAAAGTTCAAGGCCGCAATAAATCCCAAGATCATTAACAGTGCTTAGCATATGTAAAGGAAGAGATCATTGTGCTGTAATCTAGATAAGTGGAGGACATATAAGTAGGTGAACTGCTGCAAGACCTAAATATACATTATGCTATGTATATGTGTTGAAAATTTACATGTAGAATAGACAATGAAAGTTTGATGACGGGCAAGTCCTGAATATTAATATTTTGTCTCAAACTTTTTTTGTGATGTTTTTGAAGGGAATGGAACCAAATAGGACCTTGGAGAACAGGTCGATTAAAAAATTTATTTTTAAGGACACCCTAATGGGTAAGATAGGTAGGATGGGTAGGATGGGAAGGATGGGTAGGATGGGTAGGATAGGTAGGATGGGTAGAATGGCTAGGATGGGTAGGATAGGTAGGATGAGTAGGATGGGTAGGATCTCGCCACGGGGCAGGCTCCACATCGTCGTCATCTACCTCGTTGTCAAACCAGACGCTCCGATGAATACGGAGTCATAAACTTCCCCTCTATATATGGGGGGGGGGGAGAGCAGATGTGATATGGGAGGGTGAAGGATGTAGATGTTGTTGTTTGTTTTGTGACGTCTACTCGGTGTGCTGACCTCCAAAGGACGTAGGTTGAAGGCGGCATGAATCCTGGCAGAGTTTTTATTTATTACGTAAAAGATATTTTCTATATGAAAGTTGCCATCTGATTCACTTAATGATTTGTGTCTTCTCAGCTGTCAACTTCTATACTGTGTTTCATAAAAATCTAATAATTTCGGCCCTATTTAGTATTTTTATTAGGAATGGACTATATTGAATTAACTTTTAGTATTGTTTTTATGAAATGCCTATATTGTTAAGTTCATATTATATTATGAGATAAAATCTAAACTAGTTCAATCGCGGATTAAACATTAGTTTAAAACGCATCCTATAATTATCTTAATTAATCAGTAAATATTCAATTTTTAATGGCTACTTCATAGCTCATGAACTACGATATTTAGTAATTCGCAGTCTCTTTTTGGCATGCCAAATACATTTTTGCATCACCAAATCATCTTCTAATCCTCTAGATGTCTAATCCATTAAGTTTCAACTGTTATGATTTTCAGGCATAACGATTGTTAAGAAACATAATAACCAGCATTGAATGACGAAAGGTTTCAGAATTTCTTTATATCGCGGAACAGTCAGTTACTAGTTTACAACCAACAAGAAGCACACTGATTGAACCTGACAGCACTTTGGATATGTAGACCGGATGGACTTAACTGCATTTGAATCAATAGGATAGCGTCAAAAATCGGAATAGTAAAAGGACTGAAGTAAAACCTTACCGTACGACGCCTTTTAGCTAAAGTAGTCTTGATATGAACTTGGAATAAGAAGTGACCGTGGATCTACGAGACACACTCAGTGTTGACATTGGGTCGAGAGAGAATATAATGGATGTCCGGGGTCATAAGATGAAACTTGGCTCGCAGAAAATCAAATGGTTCTCGTAAGTAATTGCTTTTGCTCTACTGTAAAAACTTGCCGCGTGGTTTTATTTACGTGATTTTATTCATATTACAGATTTATTTTAAAATTATGATTTTTCATGTGATTAACCTGTCCTGGAATAAGTTACAGTTCTCTACTGATTCGCTTATTGATGCTTCGTGCATTGTATTTATAGAAAAATCAACGGCTTCAATTTAAATGATTAAAAAATTCCTGATTCAAATTCAGTTTAGTCTACTTGTGGTAAAAGATGTAAAGCTAATCTCAATGTCAGTTTCCTTATTCTATAGAGACGGTATAATGAGGTTTCGAAACGTGCTCTCTTAACAGTAAATCCAATATCATTAATATTGACGAGTTAATATTGATTGGTGCTTACTTGATACTAATCAATTAATCAGCGTTTTCCATTGAATCACAGTTTAACTAGGGTCGGGGTGAGAACATTTTGTTATAAATTCCGGATCCTAGGCGCTCATCAATCGAATGCCCTTTCTGACGTTTGGTTTTGATCTTAGTGCTGCTGCGTATCCTTTTATCATACCACGTCTGTACCATAGGCCTACTAGTCTATACGATGTTTTATATTAGTCCACGGCTGGTCTATTCTTCACCTACCCGGACAAAACACGGGTAAATGTGTTATATCAATAAATCAATCAATCAATTAATCATAAGAATTTAACCTTCGGCTCATCTCTCGAAATCTCAGTTGACCTTGGCTTCTATGAACTCTCTCTTAGTGCACTGCCTATTGGCAGGTCCATGGTACATAACGCCTCCACTCTTCTCTGTCTTCCGCCTTCCTCCTCAGTTCCACATATGAGTGGGTCTTTAAATCATCTAACATATCTAATCTCGGCCTGCCCTTGCCTCTTTTTCCTTTCATTCTAACTTCTATGACCTCTTTTAATAGACCTTCCCCTCTTAGAATGTGTCTTATCCATCTCTTCTTCCTATTTCTTAATACATTTATCAACTGTCTATCTGTGCCAACTCTCTCCATGACTTCCTCATTTGTAACCTTTTGAGTGCAGCTAATCCTCTCCATTCTTCTCCAAATCCACATTTCCAATTCCTGCAGTTTCCTAATATCTTTCTTCCTTAAGGTCTATGTTTCACATCCATACAATAGCGTGGTCCAAACCAAAGTTTTCCACTATCTTTATCTTTGGGTCTTTCTTTAGACTTTTTGTTAATAGTTCTTTTCTACTACCAAAGGCCGCTTTTGCTTGTGCAATCCTACTGCATATTTCCGTCTCACATTTCCCATCATCGGTTATAGTATGACCCAAATATTTGAAACTCCTTACCTGTTCCAATTTCGTACCATTTTTGTGATATTAACTTCACCTTTATTATTGAACACTCTCATAACCTTGGTCTTTTTTATATTAATCTTCATGCCATATCTTAGGGCTGTATCATTCAGCCTATCCATTATCTTCTGCAATCCAATCTCGCTGCCCGCTACCATTCCTTGGTCATCATAATCAGAATTATGAACTTTTCAAAGTTTAACTACTGGTTTAGCCCCAAACTCAACTCTGTATCTGCGACACACGAGACACCGCTAAATTGTCGTATCCATTAGCGCCGATCTCTTTAACATTGCTCTAGCACTTCCATGCTTCCAGTTCTAACACGTCTCGATTAGACTAAAACTGTAGCGGCATTTTTTGATCCTATTCCGAGTAGTTTCCGGGAAAATTGAGAAGTTTTAGATCAGGTCGGAGAAAATTTACACTGGCGCATATCATTTAGCCCGCTGGAGGTGTTTATATTCCTTTGGTACAAATAAAGAAAAGTTACATATTGACAAACAACTAGATTACATTTTATAGTACGAGTTAAAATGTAAAAGTTTCAGCGATTTTTCATTTTATTATTAAAATGCTGTAGAGAAATGAAAAACAATTGACATACTTTGTTATAGACTTAAGTGAAGTGAAACTGGGTTGATCATATATTATTGATCTGAGTCACTTATGACGTCGCATCGATGAATTAATCTGTGTTGAAGTGTGCATAAGGGTTTTATTAGCACTGCAGCTGAAGATTGTAAATAACTCGGTAATATGATCGTAAATGATTTTACATTTAGGCCTATGTGTCCTTCAACAAGTTCGAAAAATAACTTTTAATCAGTGATAGGCAAATATTTTCAAATGGTATTATATTTTCAAAACAGAATATGTTATTCATTAAACTACCTTATATAATATGTGTTCTTTTCTATTTTTTAAAATTTTTCCGGGCTATTATATTCTACTATTTTAAAATATTTTATAAAAGAAGTATATATAATTATAATTTAATTTAAAAATATATAATTTAATTAAAAAAAGTATTATTCTAAAATATTATTATAGTTTATAATGATAATACTTTCAAATTATTTTGCAAAATACTTTTCTGAAATGCTTTTGTAGGTCTTTCAATTTTCTGAAATATTTGAGTAATGTTCATTTAAAGATATGATAAATCACAGTTGCTACAAAACTTGCTAATGTTGGTATTAATGCATTGTATTAATATATCTACCCTGACCATTTTTGGATCACCGGACTAGCTTTCGTTTAGGACCTTACTTCTCCTCAGCACATTTCTTTTGCAGATTGGTCTGGGTGAATTGATCTATAGTGATGTGTGTTGTTGGGGAAGTCCCTGACATCATTCCTGTATGAGGAAACGGAGGTTAAACCTTTATTATTAATATTATTATTATAATTATTGAGTATATTTATTGCAAAATAAATCAATCAATCAATGAGGATTAAAAGTTTTCGAGATGATGAACGAAGAGCACATCGCTGGTGTAGGCGTTGTCCCTGGAGCAAGCCTGCTCAACGCTGCGAGTGAGGGGAGGTGGTCCACAGCTGAACACCCCGAATACATTAGTCGATGGAAGCTCCTTCATGACGACCTTCAAGACTTCCGGGAAATCAGGTCGACCAAAGGGAGTGGTGGACCTCAAGCCAGAGAACAGACTCCTGTCTGAGATCATCTGGAAGTGGCGCTCACATATGTACATACAGCATGGTGGTGCGGAAGTCAAACTTTCCCTTGAACTGTGTGATGAAGGTGTTAACCACCACAATGTTGGAATGATCTTTCTGCACCACCTCTCTGATGATGTCTGTCATCCACTCGAAGTGGCGCTGGGTGCGAGTCACCCAGATGAAGTAGACCTTTTTACACATCATGTCCCGATTGCCTCTCTCCGACCTGTGAGCATTATCTTTGAGGATAGAAGAGAAAGAAATGGAATGACTTCAATACCTCCACCAATCAATATGGACACCTCATATTTACTCCAGTCCTGATGTCCTAATCCATAGGGACCGTCCAGATACACCTTGGGTATCCATTTATAATTATTATATTGAGACTCTAATATGATGTAGGTATTAATTTATTAATAGCTTTAATAACACCAGTCAATTGAGAGTTGGGAATACCTGATTTTACTTGTATCGACCAGTTTCCATAATTATTTATTTTTCCGATACCAGTTCCCATATTTATTTATTTGTATGTTTCAAAGCACTGAGGATGCACGTGTATATAGTTATATGCAGTTACACAACGAGCTTATTAACAGAGATGGCAAATGGTCACGAAATGATAGCTTTAGAGAAATGTGAATAAAAATTGTGTTTAGCTACTTGAGGAGCCATTGAGTAGGATTCCTAAAGTTTAACACGTATATCGTACGTTACCTCTACCTGGCTAGCGTTCTATGTGATTAGAAGTCTGAAGGCAGCGCATAATTGCCATTCTTAATTACCTTTGGCGATATTAAACCGCAAAATGCTGTCTCGCGAGACTAACTTAGACTATGACGCTGTCATGGGACTAGTTTAGACTATAGCGCTGTTTTGACATAGGACTAGTTTAGACCATAGCGCTGTTTTGAAATGGGACTAGTTTAGACTATAGCGCTGTGTTGACATAGGACTAGTTTAGACTATATAGCGTTGTTTAGACATAGGACTAGTTTAGACTATAGCGCTGTTTAGACATAGGACTAGTTTAGACTATAGCGCTGGTTTGACATGGGACTAGTTTAGACTATATAGCGCTGTTTTGACACGGGACTAGTTTAGACTATAGCGCTGTTTTGACATGGGAATCTTTCAGCTATCAACTCTTTATATGGCGTAAAGAACTTGAAATTTCCTTTAAAACTTTAATATTCATCCCAATTCTTATTTAAATATCAAATACTGAGAAAACGTTAAACACTAGTAATAATATTTATTACTTTTTATATAATAGTTGTGCTGACTGGATGGCCGAATAGATAGCATGCTTGCTTGAGAAGTAGGAGGCTGTCGGTTCGAATCCCAGCCAGGCGGTTTCTGACAGTATCCCTTGTGATACGGAAACAAACGTTAAATTTAGTTTTACAAATACAAATTGGAGTAAAATTGCTTCAAGAGTTAGAAGCAGAAGCCACTAGGCGCACTCTAGCTACCGTCACAAAGACTATTTCAAGCTTAGTATAACTCACAATTGCAAATCATAAAAACTCTTAAGTGAAATACTGAGAGCCGCTTAGGAGGTTTTCTACAGTAGTTGACCATAGTGATTAACGTATGGTAACTACATATGATGAAGTAATTATTAAGCAATGAATTAATGTGGTATAGTAGTTGAAATAATAGTGGTAGTAGTAGTTTCCCGTGTTGAGCCCGCGTGTAGTTTGGACCACTGCAGAATAGGGCAACTGCAAACAGTCTGCCGCGTGTGTGTAAGAGGCGACTACGGCAGGAGCTGAGGAAGGTAGAGGTGATCCACCTTACCAGGAAATTTTCCCCAGGAGTACATGCCAGTTAATCCTTTATGGAACAGAGGTAAGCAATGGGAAACCATCTCGGAAGCCATATTATTCCCATGCTATATGCTACATTAAGGTGTAGATTAGGCATAGCCAATTGTGAAAGGATTAACTCGTTAATCGATGGTGTGCTCATTATGTAGCTTGAAAAGCAGCATGTGAGAAGGAATATGTACCTTGGACCTGCCGCTTGGAAGAGCACTAGAGAGAGTAGTTGACCATATGAAGTAATTAACAACCAATGGATTAGTATGCTATAGTAGTTGAGCATATGAAGCAATTAACATCAATGGAACAGTATTATATAGCAGTTGACTGTATATTAAATAATTGACCAGCAATTGACTATGATATAGTATATACCACACTAATCTACTAATACTAATACCAGTATATGTGGTATTGATATGGTATAGTAGTTGAATATATGAAGTAGTTAACAAGCAATGGGTTAGTTACTTACTTTTCATCACTGCTAATAATTAAATTTGCTAGACGCCAATCTTGTAGTTTTCACTCATCTTCCTTATACTTTAATCTACCGAAATATAAATTTATATTTAAAAATACAGTAAACTTGTAAGCTAATTGCCACATACCCCTTCAGGAATATAAGATATCCATGGTATTGCTAGCGGCTTTTTTTACCACTTTCCCTAGTGATAAACAGCGAATATAGAGATAGCAGGAAGGTTTCAGTATGGCGTCGTTAATCAAGTCAGAATGTCTCTCCTACTTTCTTTCTCTTAGTACTATATATCTACTCTCTCTTTCTCTTTTTCTCTCTCTTTCTCTCTCTCTCGCTCTATCTATTTTACTCGAGATCTGTCTCTCTCTCTCTCTCTCTCTCTCTCTCTCTCTCTGTCTATGCCTCTGTCTGTCTCTCTCTCTGTCGGTCTCTCTCTCTCTCTGTCTGTCTCTCTCTCTCTCTCTCTCTCTCTCTCTCTCTCTCTCTCTCTATATATATATATATATATATATATCCTACAGATATGGTAATAGCCAGCATTCCGCGAGCTCAGAGTTTTTTTCATTTGGTGGTGATTTTATATTTCTTCCTAACTACTATTTTTCATATCATAATGTATACAGGCTATTTTACCACTTTCCCTAGTGATATTGTATCTATGTATTATCTATTATTTCTGACTTTTTTATTTCTTTAATGACAATCAGTAGACTGAACCAATGGCTCCTGGCGTGTTGCTCGACGGCGGATATGTTACTGACACCGCGATATCTCGGTTCTGCCAGCAGGCAACGCTTGGTAACAAACAGGGAATTCCTTGTGCCGAATAAATGAACTCCACTCAATCTATCTCCAGCTGCTGCAGCAGTTGAGTAACTAGTGTCCTTCTTTCAGAATTCCAGTTCCGTCCGATCCTATATTTTGGGAAACCTCTGCCATTCGAATAGCCTGAAAAAGTTAATGTTAACGTCAGTTTCCTCACTCGAAAGCGATGTCAGTGACGGGCGAGCCTAGAATTTGAATCCCGCATATTCTGCTCCGCGGTCGAATATCTTACCGACATCGCCACTGGCTCCAGCCAATAAATGAAGTATAGAATTGAATGGTCTGAGCGTTACAATTCTAATGCTATTATTCTAGAGAATATTTCATTTATAATATCTCGGAATAGCGTCGTTTTTCGAAATGGCATGGACAATTGTGCATTTAATGTCTGATGACATCATTTGCCTGATCCGTTGAGTGGAAATTATTATTTTACGTTTAATTTTAAAAGTGATTATATATATATATTCTTATGATCATTATCTTCCCTTGAATTCCAGCTAGAGGATTGGAAAATTTCGTAGCAATTTCTGGAGCTAAGGAGCTCACCAACCAAATGCCCATTCTGGCGTTGGTTGGTATCCTAGTGCTTTTCGCTTTTTACGACATATGCAGTCCACAATTGGTCTATTCTTCAACAATCTGGACACAACACGGATACGGTAAAGTATATACTAAATCTAATAACTGATGTAATTGGCACAGAGGGAGAGTGAGAGATTCAGACAGATAGAAAGGGAGAGAGAGGGCGAAGGTGGAAGTGATACATTTCGGTTCAGATGGTTTCCAATGTAACAACGGAAATCTAGAACAATTCATTTTGTTGTTTTTCTCGCAGCTGTTATGTAAAATCGTTTAAAATCTCTAGCTTCCCCGAGCAGGTCGTAGATATGAAGCTGTTTACATCGTTTGACAGAATCTCTTTCGCTCTTCTCTACCTGTCCACCATTTTTCATTCTATCACTCACCAATTGATTTGACTCCATATCACTCTTTCTTTCTTTATGTCTTTCTGTAGATATTTTTCTAGGTGTGTATGAATGCGACATTTGTTTAGAGAGTTCACTTTTCTGTAAATTACTGTTATTGTTTACTTTTGTAATTTACTTCTGACTCGATGCTTGTTCTCAACGTTGCTATTTGATAGCGGTTGATGCAGCTAAAGCGGATTAAATCGTACAACACCCTGAGGTTCATTCGTACAGGAGTAGCTTAGAGTTAGAACCATAACGATTCTGAGGAACACATACGTAAGCCTGCTATAGGAAACGGACATTAAACCTTTATTATTGTTATCATTACTATTATTATTTTTTTAACTCCCTAAGAAGGGGATTCTTTTCTTTTTAATCATGCTCTCCACTCCGAAATGCCGTGTCACCAAAAGTACCGCGAAAACAAACTGCAGAGCCATTGACAAACGTTGCCACGTAATGTGATTATTATTATTATTATTATTATTATTATTATTATAAAAGGACGTTAAACATTTATTATTATTGTTATTATTATTATTACTAAACGTTGCTGATCGCAGCAGCGGGTGACATTGCCCTGAATCCACAGCTTTTGGCTCCAGTAGCGCCCGTCTCCACTTCATCTGTTATCGATCTACCACGACGGTGACTCCCTGAACAGGCGTTGATGAGGCAGTTGTGAAAACTCTGCTGGGAGAACCGCTTTTAGAAGTCATCGACCCTGAAATCTGGATAGCTGTTCCTAGAGAATTTTGGGAGCGAGTATCCGCTTGATTCTAATCAAGCGGATACTCGCTCCCAAAATTCTCAGATTGGTAAAACCCGATGAGCTCTGCCTCTCCGCCTCAGCCTACCCCGAGGCCAACATCTGGTTCAGCCTTTGACCCTGGTGCTGTGGCCCTGGTGAGAGGGACCCCTGGGAGGCAGAGGCCATTCTAGTCTCGAGTTTCTTCTTTTTCTCGCTGATGGTCAGCGCAGAAAACTCTTGTGGACCTATCTCAGGCTCTATGGACGCACGCAAGGAGGAGGAGTGGGGTATTGAGAGGCAGGGACGTAGGGCGCATCTCTTCTCTTTCAGACGGACTGTGTTCAACCCGTTGACGATCACCCTCGTGCTCACGTGCTGCCCCTTAAAAACGTGCTTATTATTATTATTATCATTATCATTATGAACATGCACCTTGAACCTTCGTTTAGCTGAACACAAGAGAGAAGGAAATACTCTACTTCCTATAACACCGGAAATATTAAGGCATATAAGCCGTTACGTCACAGAACTTGTATTTCCTATGATGCTAACAATGTGAAGCTTGTGCTGTGTACAATGCTAAGTGTGGCTCGTATATACACCATCACGCGGTGCCTGGCACAATGCTACCATCCGCTCGTATATAATTTCCACATTACTTGAGCCGGGCTTTGTTTTTGATTTATCGAACTATTTTCTTTGCTAACCGAAACCTTTCTCTGTGCTTTTTTCCCGCACACATTACAGGACTATCCCATATTTTCTTATTTAGGATGGTTTTGAGATGAGTAGCGGAGATGGTGCTGCAGTTTTTAACTGTCACATTTTTTAGTATCTCTGTCGCTTGTTAGGTTGTGGAATAGAATTCGGACATTCAAGGCAATACTAGTAATGCAGTTACATGTTGTTCAAATGTAACATAAAAGCTAGTCTGTGCTTGATAATATGAAATAAATAGCACACCTAACTTCAACATTTTATATAATAATTGTTTTCGTTTTATGATTTTGGGATACTGAAGAGTAGACCAACCGTTAACTGCACCTGTCGACTAAACAAGAAGTGAGACAAGCAAGGGAAACCAGACCAGAAGCCAGATTTTTCCCAAGCCATGAGTTACATATTTCATGAAGAAGATATGGCCTTTAGTGAAAGGAGTAACTTGTTTATCAATGGAGCGTAGAAGAAGACTCTGCATATAAATTTGTGTCTTGAACCTGCCACTCGCTAGAATACTAGTGAGAGAGAAAGAATATGTGCATAGATTAAAGCTCTGTTTAATATGTTATATTTACTGTAAAGGATCTGTGTATTTGAAAACAAACCTACCGAGAACTGCACGAGATTGTAATAGCACTTAACTTGTTCAGAAGTCGATAAAGTCGACATATAACTACCCTAGACGCCATATTTCAACAATTAGAGGCGACGTTAAAGTCTAATGCTGGCAACAGTTAAGTGATGATCAATTTAATGATATTAATTGGCATGCTATTTTTAACATGATAAGAATTTGTAGCTTGAACTTACCGTTACGAGAAATCTAAGACTAGGCAAAAGATATAAGATGGCGTGCTATTATTGTTATTCAAGGGCGATCCCGTAATATCGGATTGTGTGGCTTTGGGATAAGCAGAGTAACTTCAGATCTTATTACAAAATATATTAATGAGATTATTTTATGACATTTTTGCTCTCAGCATAAAATAAAGAACGTTGCGCTGTGTGATAACGTATATATGTGCTTGTAAGCGGCTTAGCATTCTAACGTAACATGTTGATTAGGTTCTCCTTACATTCATTCTCTCTTTACTGACAGATACAAAATTGCACTTTGATTTTCGAATGAAACTTTGTCTTGATACCAGTTTGATGGCGAAATGGATAGCAAGCTTGCCTAAGAAACAGAAGGCCGTTGGTTTGAATACCTGTCTCTGATAGTATCTCTTGTGATATGAAAACAGATGTTAACCTAAACTTTATTTTATAAAGAAACCTCCTATAAGTTGAAATCATGCTGTCATCTGTCCATCTCATTGCTATTCATCGTCCTGTCTAGAAAAATTTATTATTTCTTATCTAGGGTCCAGCCTAAACTTTGCCTACATACTCTAACAAGAGCACTCCATCGCTCGACTAGGAGATCATTTCTCAAAAGTAATGTTGTAGCCCTCCACTTGGGAAAATAAGACGTCTGGGGCGTTTCCCTTTGTCTCTCACTTCTTACTTAGTCGCTTCTTCAGATTTTTTAAATTTTGAAGTTGATCGTTTCTTAAGCGGTCCGGACACAAAAGATATACAAACACAGACCTAGGGTTATTGGTAGCAATATTTTTGACAAAATATCTTTTAGGGTTATTGGTAACAATATGTTTGACACAGTATATTCTGCAGTACTGAGGTCAATTTCTCAATCTATGTTTTCGATGCAGGGGTCATAAAGAAACAGATACCCGATATTAATTGAAAATAATCATTTGTTTTTATATATCTAACTAAACTATTCTTCAAAATGCACTAATATGATACTGGCCGTTAATATGAAAATTATCGCATTTACTCAAAATGGAATCGGCAAGGTTTTATTTGCAACAGAATATGGACAGATGCCTTGAATTATTCTAATATTAATACTAATATTAATGCTTTAATGGAGTGATTCAATGGAGTGAAGAGCAATGGAGTGCTCTTCATAGAGCGTAAATGCAGCATGAGAGTAGTAATGTATCGGTGGGATCTACTACTTGGCAGAATACTACAGAGAGAGAGAGAGAAAGAGAGAGAGAGGGAGAGAGAGGATCATAATGAATATGTTGAATGTTACTATTACTTTTAGTATTAAATATAGTTTCGATGCTGGGGACGAAATGACGATTTCACTGGTAATGTTTGTTCAGAGGACATAAATACGATTAGTGACTTTACTTTAGCTTTATATTGCTTTATGCTAATATTGGCTTTTTATTGCTTTGTGCTAACCCTAGCTTTATAAATTGCTTTATATTAACATCAGTTTTAATTTTTTTGCTGGCCTTTGCTTAATATTTACTTATGTTGACCTTAGTTTTGGGCTATATTGTTTTATGCTAACTTTACCTTTATATTGTGTTACGTTAGCTTTATCTTTATACTGTTATATATGATCCTTAGTTTTGTATGTTTTATGTTAACCTTAGCTTTAGTTTCTTTTATGTTAACTCAACTTTATTACTTTACATGCATTTTATAAAAGACATTTCTTATGAGTGGGAATCGCGTTGTTGTATGTTGATCTCATTGTGTTATTTTGTTATTTTGTCACAATTGCCTTGTTCTGTAATTTATTTACGTTTAGTTGTCTTTCCGTTTATCTGCTTCCCGCCACACGATCTTTTCTCAGCGCTTTGACGACATAAATGTGATGAGTTAATAGTAGTACGTGAGATATGACATGGCTAGTGTTAACTCTATCCTCAGACGTCGCTTCTAAAATGTTTTTCCTGTATAGCGGAACTCTAAGCTAACTCCTTGTAGGTCTCAATGCTGTACGACTCAGTGTCTGCCACTGACCAATAATATCCCTCTAGCGAAACTGCGCTGGTAGAAATCAGATCCAATATAGTTTCACAGCAAGATAAGTGATATATGCAGTCAAGTCTATCTTTATAATTGGCTGGAGCCAGTGGCGATGTCGGTAAATATTCGATCACGGATCAGTATGTGCGGGGTTCAAATTCTGGGCTATCCCGTCACTGACATCGCTTTCGAGTGAAGAAACTTCCGCTAACATTAGCTTTTCCAGCTTTTTTTAACTGGAACTGAAGTGGGAGCTAGAACGAGAAGCTTAATTCCATTTTTAATATTTGATAAGAACTTTCAATCAACTCTCCGCCTATTGTGATTGAAATATTAAATATATAAGTATATTAATTAATTAATAAACGAATAAACAAATAATGATTGGCCTATAAACAGGATTGGGTAAACAGGATTGTTTTCTCAGGGGATGACACTCTTGCCCGTAAATGTTAGTCGAAACTGAGAAAGTCATAGGGGGCCTACCTCGTCATAAGCAGGATCCCCTAAGAATAATGGTATATCACAAGGAATGTTGGACCTGCCAGTAGGCATTGCACTAAGAGAGAGGCAGGCCTATAGTCTATATATGTCTATATATATATATATATATATATATTATATATATATATATATATATATATATAGGCCCTATTGATGCATGTTTATTGCTGCTGTTAAGTCTAGTGGTAGCCTAAGGTTAAGGCCTAACAGTAATCCGAACCCTAGCCCTAAGATCATCCTAGGCGCCAGTAAAACTTCATTGTAGAGCAGGGCCTTTTCAAATATACAAATAAGGCAAATTGAAATTTGTGAACGGAAGATATATAGTAGAATTATGAAATTAAGCTGAATTTATGTGCTTCGCTACTATGTATGGAACTCGTTGATATTCTTCACAAAATGTGTACAACTATTGAAGGCTATCTATTACCTAGAAATCTGAAGTACTTTTTCTAGTTTGTTTTGTAGTTAATGTAAAAACATTAGATACACATATGAACAGTTTCTACTTTTTCTTTTCTTTCTATAATTTATTTACTAATAGTATATAAATTTTATTGATCTATCGTAAAAGTGTGTTTTTCTAACTCTTTATGGGAGTTTATATTTTTCATTCTAGAGGCCTACATATATTTTTCTGCTAGCATATAGTATTCTTAGAATAATCTATTTTCTTCTTGTCTGTTTGAAGTGACTGTATAATCTACTAGTAATATAGACAGATTTATCTGACTATTGCTTATAAAGGTCTATGTTACTTTGTAGTATTATTTGACTGCCAATGTTTTTATTCTATTATTCGTAATTCTCAAAACAGTTGCGAGCCTTTAATAGGATTTCAACTTTTTAGATCTAAAATTAAGTAAAATTGAACAAAAATCGTATTATCTTCTGAAACCTGCTATTGATTTGTGTTCTTATAAAATCCGATTACAATACTATAAGCCTATCTATCAAAGGCTTAATTTTGACAGTTTGTAGGTTCAATGTACAAATTCCTGCTCACATTTCATTCTGCCACGTTAATAATTTGCACATTTTTCCTCGTGATACCAGTTAGACAATACTATTTCATTACAACAGATGGTCAATTGTAACTTTCAACAACTAAGTCTCATCCGTATAGATGCATCACAACGTACATCATCTGATACATCATCTGTTTCATCATCTGCATCATCATCTGCATCTTCATCTGCATCATCATCTGCATCTTCATCTGCATCATCATCTGTTACATTCGTTACATTCGTTATTGTTATTGTTACATTCGTGGGTTCGAATCCCGGCCGCGATGATCTGAGAGTAGAATCTGGGACATTCACTGGACTGGCTATACGGGAAATGGTCGAAATTGCTTAATGGATTAAAAATGTGGTTTTAAAAGTGATAGATATCAACATAGTTGATTATTCACTATAATGCGTGTTTACTTTTTTCTTTTTTTACATCATCTTCTGCATCATCTTCTTCATGTTATGCTATATCATCTGCTACATCATCTATTACATCATCTACTACACTATCTGCAACATCATTTGATACGTCATCTTCTACATCATCTTCTACATCAACTGCTGCATCATCTGCAACTTCATCTGCTTCATCATCTGATACATCATTTGCAACATCATCGTCAACATCATCTGTTACATCATCTTTTACATCATATAAGTACTATAAGTACTATATCATCTGTTACATCATCTTTTACATCATATAAGTACTATATCATCTGTTACATCATCTTTTACATCGTTATACATATCATCTTTTACATCATTTGCTACATCATCTGTTACAATATCTGCAAAATCATTTGCTACATCATTTGCTATATCATTTGCTTTGTTATCTTGCAAAGCACTTACACATTTTATTTACAAATTCAAGTCCATATTCTAAATGGCGAACAAGTAAAGCCAAGTTTAACGTATGTTTCCTGTTCGATACCATGTCAGTGACGGAGAGAGCACTGGTTTTGATTAACTGAACACTGCAGCCACACTGTACCTGCATTCTGACACGACATTAGACATTGCTAACATTTTGTACTCACAAAGTAGTATACATTTATATTTGCTCATATATATATATTAAGTAAACAACTAAAAATCCTGATCGCTGCGTTTTTGAAAATAAATTTTGACATTTTATTAACCAATTAAAAATATTTAGCAGCTAGAGAACAGAAAAAAATTTTGCCCAAAAACTTCACTTACTTTGCTTTTCACTTGGAAATGTACGCGATTGAAAATATTTAGTTTCATTAAAAGTGATTACAAAATGGTGCATAAATTCATGATTTTAATGAAAACAAAGAACTTAACTGAATGCAAAAGATGTCTTTCATGGTATTTGAATCACTAGTCTCGTATACTCGAGAAGTCCTCTTTTCTTGCCACATTATTTTCAGTTCTACGAAGCGCTGTCTGGATCGTTTAGTTAAAGTGTTTGCTTTCAACTCAGTACGCTATATCATCATCCTTTAGAACTAGTAGTCCCTCAAGTTTAGATCAGTGTAATTCGGTAATCAAACTTTGAATAAATTCGAGTTTTATGGGCTCTTTAGCTTCAGTATAACCAGCATGCTAAGAATTCCTTAAAATTACCCACACTGTGTATACGTTTATTTCCTTTAAATTCTGTGCTATGATCTAATTTAAGTATCAATCAGCTTCTGAACTTGTAGCTATATTAACGATGATAGTGTTGTGGTTTCTGATATTTGTTATTACGTGTATACTATAGTATTTAGCTTGTTTTACTGTATGTCATCATCATTATCTTCCCTTGAATCCCAGTTTAACTAGGTTCGGGATATGAATAGACTATCTCAAATCCTCTCTGCCCTACATCATATCATCAGTGAATCCCCTATTTGGGACTTTTTCATTCGTTTAAATTTTTGTAGCAATTTCTGAAGCCTAGGCGCTCACCAACCCAATGACCTTTTCTGACGTTGGTATGGATCTTAGTGCTTGAGTCGCCTTCTACGACACGTGAACGCACCGGTTGGTCAATTATTCAAACAACGAGGACATAAAACGGGGACTTGTTTTACTCTATGTAATTATTGTAAAGTATAGAGATGTGTTTGCATAATATACTGTATTAAAAATAAAACATTAAACACATTTAGAATATAGTACCTTGCGAAACGTATTACATTTACTGCCATATGCTAGTATTATTTTATAATCATTACGAGTCATCTAGAGCTTTACTGTTATACATATGAGATACACGTAGAGACTGTGGCAGTGCTTGCAAAAACAGACGTCAAAATGTGTATGTTGTTTCTTACGTCATACAGTATGCACTAGTAGTCTTATCACTGTTTCATTCAATTGTACTTGACACAAAGCTAAATGTTTCATATTTCATATAATCGACACGAAATAGAGTGCTCTTTATGGAGCGTGGCACAGGCTGAGTACAAATAAATACCTAGGACCTGCCATGTAGTAGAAAGCCCAACATATCTTGCTGATTACTGTCTAGGCCCACCATTAAGTGCTTATTCACTAAAAACGCGATTTGTTGATTCAGGAAAACTTGTTGTTCCTAAATGCCGAACAGTTTCTCATTTGTTTAACGGCTGGAGCTCGTGACGATGTCGGTAAGATATTCGATCGCGGATCAGTATGTGCGGGGTTTAAATCCTGAGCTACCCATCACTGGCATCGCTTTCGTGTCAGGAAACTGACGTTAACTTTAGATTTTTATGGTGACAAGTCATTTGCTGTAGCACGTACCAAAATGTGGAATGAACTTCCATATTTTATGACATTCTGTTTCAGCCTATGGCTTTGAAAATTTTTAAAGGCATCTTCCTGCACGACCCTTCTCTGTAAATTCTGGGCTCTGGTCTATTTAGCCTATCTCTCAGATTTAGGTATCTTAGCTAGATTAATGTGTATAGTGTTTTGGCTTAGTGATGTTCGGTATTCTGTTGTATATTGTTTTGTTTTACTGCATTTAGTTGCTTAATTAAATTAATTAATTTAATTAAGTTTAGAGATGTCTTTGCTTGATATACTCAAACGTTAAACACTAGAACACTAGAGAAAAAGATACTACATAATGCTTCAACTTTTATATCGTAATAACGCAGTTTAATTTCGGCTTAATATCGTTATACAGGTAGGCCCTACAGTACATGCATTCTCTTCTATTTAAGCGTGTTCCTCAAAATTATTATTCGTAGAAACTGATTCGATCATTTCTAAGCAGTTTCTGATAAGAAGATACTCTTGAGCGATGTTGCAGAAATTTTATCAGCGGCTCTCACAACTAGATAGAGTTATAAATCAGCGCAAGAACAAAGTGATAATTAATTGCATTTTCCTCACGATAATGCGCCCAGATATTATAAATGATGTACTGCGCACTACAAAGTACTATGTCATAGTAAACATAGTGTACAGGCCCAACTGTAGTTCAAGTACAGTTTGTACTGTGTCCCGCTTTGGCTCAGGAATGCTTAAGATTAAGACATTCACTTGAAATTGCGAATTTTAAACAGACCACCCACGGCTTTCATCATAGATAGAGTGAGAGAGAGAGAGAGAGAGAGAGAGAGGAGAGAGAGAGGAGAGAGAAAGAAAGAGAGACAGAGAGAGAGACAGCGAAACAGACAGACAGAGACAGAAAAGAGAAGATAAGAGAAGAGAAGGTTGAGAGCGAGATATATAATGTACTATAAATTATGTAGATATTGCAAAGGTTCTACAGCTGCCTCTGACGTCATTCGCGCATTTAAAGTTTAATTGTTGCAGCTTTCTGCAAGCTTTGTCTCTTCTTCGTTTGCTTTTTGTAATTGTCTATTATCACAGCTATTTTAAGATGCACAAAATTGTACATTGTATACTTATCTACTGCTATGTTTTACTAAGAAGTTTTAAATAAGTTATATAATCCATATACTAACGATTTTTTAAGGATTTATTAAAAATTGTTGAAGTCTTTAAAATTTTGGTTTTTAATTGCTTATGCATTGCCTTTTCGAGTGTCTGTTTTATTGTCTCTTACAGAATGCCTACTTGCAGTTCTTTACTGGTTTATTTTAAGACTTATGCTTCTTGGACAAACATCCTCTTCTCTGATTCAGTTACTTTTTATTTCGTTGCTCTATTTTCAAAAAGTACGTAGGCTTATGAATCTTCGTGTCTTAGTATTATTAGCCACCGTAGACATAATCAATCTACACTGACGATTTTTGATCATCGGACTGGCTTTCGTTTAGGACCTTACTTCTTCTCAGCACATTTCTTTTGCATATAGGTCTGGGTGAATTGATCTGTAGTGATGTGTGCTGTGGAGACGTCCCTGACATCATCCGTGGATGAGGAAACGGACATTAAACATTTCTTATTATTATTATTATTATTATTATTTTATTTATTTATTTTTTTTTTTACCCCGGTGTAAAGAACCTGGGGTTTGATAAAAACGATTCAAGCAATACGTGCTGAATCGCCGCCCGGCTACTCGAGGTCATCAATCGGCTTAAAAGAATTGTTATTATTGTTATTATTATTATTATTACTGCCCTATTAACGTATTTATCAATAAACAGTTCGTTTCTTACTGTAAATAGGAATGTGTGTCTTGGGTATTTGAAGGACACTAGTATATTGAGGTTAGTTGCACTGAGAGTAGCATTGTAATTCTGTCGCATCTACCCGTGTATAGGTTAACGTACTGCATTTAGTGCACCGTAGATTACTGCTGAGGAAGATTACGAAGTTATGCACGAGCTTTTCGTTCGATTTGTGGTGTACTTGTGATAAAAGCGATTACATTTAATTTAATCAATTTATTGCAATATAATAAAAAGTCAGACACAGACGGAAAGGTACATTACAAAATAGCATGCATGTGGGAAGCGGTAATAAAGGCTAAAAGATTAGAACTTAAATATTCCACAATTATTTGAAAATTATCAATAATGACTACTACTTTTCAATTAAAATGTAGGTTGTCAATTGACATTTACATGTCAGCTGACAACTGCTAGATATCGCTTTGTTTAATATTAATTAAAAAATAAATATGTTAACCGCACACTATAGTGAAATGGTCATCCATTGTGATTTCTCTCCCTTTTAACGTCGTGTCCATTACTTTTAACTCCTCTAACCAATTCAATCCTTAGCCTTCCTTTCATCTCTATATATGAATTTATTATTAAATAATCCCATGTCTTTGTCTATCTCTAACTCTTTCCCCTTGCATTCTTCCTACTATTGCACTCTTCAATAAACCACCCCTCTTATAATATTTATAATATGTCTATCCAGATTTTCTTTCAATTTTGTTTAACATTTGTTAACTATTTATCTGTACCGACTCCTTCAAGAGCTTCGCCATTTGAAATTTTGTGAATCTAACTATCTTTCCATCCTTCTGCATTACTACATTTCCAATGTCTCTAGTTTCCTGATACATCTTTCCTTAATGTCTGCGTTTCACAACCGTACAGAAGTGTCGACCATGCCAATGTTTTCACGATCGTTATGTTATAATATTATTACCATATTACATTGAATAATACATTATTAGAACAGGTACAAAGCTTCAAATATTTGGGCCACACCAATAGGCCCTACGCATGATGAAAAGTGTGAAACGGAAATAAAGTGTAATTGCGCAAGCGAAAGAAACTTTCGGAAAGAGTAAAGAATTACTAAAAAAGGCACCAGGAAAACATAAAGATAAAGATTGTTAATACATTGGTGTGTGTGGTGTATATCATTATTAAAAGCGAATAAAAGCGAATGCTGATATCCTGTGACATCTTATTCTACTTTAGCATATATATATATATGTATGTCATCTGCATGTCAATATTTTATTCTCTTATCAGCTTGCCCAGTAATAGAACCCATTAGAGCTCAGAGCATCTCAGTTAGTCCTGACTCTCTAAGCACTGAGCTAAGATGACCGACATTAATCGTGATATACATTGTATTACATTATATCCTAATGATAGACCTAGTGGAGAAGCTAGTAGTGTATGTAGTCTATTTGTTCTCTTATTTATGTAGGCTTTAACAATCGCTTGACTCTATTCAGATTAACATTCCCTGACTATGACTATGTTATGACTATTACACGATTATCTTGATTGCTAAGTTACAACAGAATAATTAATTGATGTGGTGTCTTGTAAGAGATTAGATAACTCATATAAAAGATCTTTATCGCTAGCGTTTGGAAATTATTGCCAGATACGATCAAGCCATTGTTTGGTAACCAAGACAAGATTGAGATCAGTATAATTATTTAATCTTCTCCTTCAGTGCACTGCCAAGTGGCAGGTTCTAGGTACATATTCCAAAAGTCTGTTTTCTCGCTCCACAAGAGCACTCCTTAGATCAATAAGTTAATCCCTTCACAAAGTCTATGCCTCATCCATACCTTATGAATCCATTAGCTTGGAAAAAATGGCTTCTGATGTGGTTTCCCGTTGCCTTCCTCAGTTAGGTGGATTAATTACCATTTAATCCTGGAGGAAAATATTTCATGGTGAGGTGGGTCCCCTCTTGCCATCCTCAGCTCCTGCCTTTAGTCGCCTCTTAAGTACACACGGCAGATTGTTTGCGGTTGCCCTATTCTGCAGTGGTCCAACCACACCCGAGCACAACACGGGGTAATTATTTAATATAAATATAAATATATACTGTGAATACAAAAACCATATGCGCAGTCTCAAACTCATAACTTTGGCTTTTGTGAACCGATTTTTTATCTTCTTGCATAAGTACAATCAGGAATTTATTTGCTATAAAATAACGTAAAGTAATTCTGTCCATTATATTTTATGCGCTAAAGCAGTGCTTGAAAATATGCGAGACTGAAAGTATTCAGTGTAAGTAAATCAAACGCTACAGAATGTTGACAAATCTGAGACTTAACTATTGACAAACACACGTAACAAACGACGTTAAGCAGGTACTGAGGTAAACACGCATGGTAGTGAAATGATCAACTATGTAGATATCTATCACTTTTAATATTACGTGTTTAAACCGTTGGGCAATTTAGATCATTTTCCGTGTAACCAGCCCAATGAATGTCCGAGATTTTGTTCTCTGATCAGCGCAGCTAGGATTTGAACCCACGAGGGTTCAATCCACCTCAGGATCTGTCATTTAAAACTTCATGATGTCACACCTAAGCTATTAAGACATTCTACTTTTAACAGTCAAAGCATATACTAAAAATGTCCTCCTTTGGCTTGAATACAAGCTCTGATTCGCCCGCCAGATTCCTGATCTTAATGTCAGAGACTTTACTGATTGAAAGGCTGTCCCGTGAATCTATTCCTCAATTTCAGGATGAGCCAGTTTGTACTTCTTGACGCCAACTAACCCTTAGACTGGTTTCTTTGGACTGATTTTCTATTTTTTTGATTCTGCATCGTTTTGGCCGTTCTCTTTGCTCACCGGCTTGGTTTGTCTCAATAGTGCCCGATGTTGTCATGGTTATTAGCGCTCTAATTGTTGTTATGTTAAATTTTAAAACCCTGTAGACAATTTGCAGTTGAGATATTCGAATATTGTATGATATTTTTCTGTTATTTCTTGCAGGTTTAATGTGGACAACACAACGAGCTTGACCTCTAATCGACCTTCATCCTCTCAGGGATGTCTGCAGGCGAGCAGGGGTCAAGGTCGTCGACCTTCCTTCCTCTACCGCTCCGAGAGTCAAGAAGATCTGAGACAAACAAAAATAAAGCCAGATGACAACACTGAAGCCTGTGACGTCATTCTAAGTGTTCCAGATGTGGCTCAAAAACAAACAAGAAATATTTATCATCAACAATCAGACGGGTTTGTATTTAGTTTGAATAATAATAATAATAACAACAATTAGAATGCTACAGCCATCAATGAAAATATCGAGCACTATTGAGTCAAAATCAAGCTGGCGAGCTAAAAGAAGGTTCAAAAACGGTGCAAATTCCAAAATCTTGAAAATCAGTCCAAAGTAGGAAGGCTTTTTACCAAGCTTTAAATTTTTTGAAGGCTTTTAACCAAGTTTTTATAAAAATTCCTAAATCCGCCTGCGCACCTCTACGCTAACTACTTCGTATATGGTTGTATCATCATAAAGTTTTAGACAGCTGTCTAAAAATTTATGACGATACAGCCATATACGCCAACACACTCGGGCTCTAGTTGAGCCCGAGTGTGGTTGGTAGCACTGTAGAATGGGGCAAAAGTAAACAAGCTGCAGCGTGTACATAAGAGGCAACTAAGGCAGGAGCTGAGTAAGACAGAGGGAACATTAAGGTGTGGCCGAGGCATAGTCAGTTTGAGAAGGGATTAACTCGTTAATCGATAGTGTGCTCTCTATGGAGCGTGAAAGCAGTATGTCGGTAGGAATACCTTGGACCTGCCGCTGGCAGAGCACTAGAGAGAGAGAGAGAGAGAGTTAGTCGTAACCAACTAATGGCTGGCAACGTCATGGCTTTCCACTTAGAATCTGAGGTGTAAGTTAACTCGTTAGTGATGGACTGAAGATTCTATTTTTTAATTTCAGGTCAGCCATGGATGAACAAATTGTCACACCGTTCGCGAGAATTCTGCACAGGCTTCACAGCGTACGATCAAAATACGCCAAGTTCATCGGTGTGGAGAACGGTAGAGAGTCATACAGACACAGGTTAAGAGCTAAAGCTAAGGCCAAGGTTAACGTCGGTTTCCTGCTCGATAGCATGTCAGAGATGCGATGACCACTGGATTTGAACCATGCACCTACTGATCTAACGTCAATGTTTAGAAGCACAATGCTTCTTTTCAAGATGACAAGTTAATATATTATTTACACTAGTGGTTAACTGAACTATAGTGTGCCGTGCAAAGCAAAACATTGCAGAGTGTACCTTTCAAATGTGCAATAGAGTTTCACAGCAAAAAACCCACAACTGGTGTGTCACGATCAGCAGCTAGGCCTTTGTCAATCTAAAATATGACCAGCCACTTGTTCTTCAACTCGACAGCTTTGCCACAATGGCCGGACAACTTTCTAAACCAGCTGAACATGTATGTCTGCCTTAATAGTTGGTAAGGATATTTACTGTTGTCGATAGGTCTAATTCTTATATTTAATAGTTTTAATTATAATTGTATGGTTGTTTACCACCATCCTATTGATGGATGTTTAACCCCATCATATTTTATATTTCATTACCATCATCCTATTGATGGATGCTTAACCTTATTCTATTTTATATTTGTTTGCCATCATCCCCCCAATGGATGTTCAATCCCATCTTATTTTATATTTGTTTACCATCATCCTATTGACGGATGTATAAACCCATTCTATTTTATGGATGTTTAGCCCATCCTATTAATGGATGTTTAACCCATCCTATTGATGGATGTTTAACCCATCCTATTGATGAGTGTTCATCATCATCCTATTGATGGATGTTCACCCTATTGATGTTTGTTTATTTGTAGAAGTCGCAACGATTCCGGTCACTCTAGCACAGAAGGCGAGACAGCGAAGAACGGAACCCCTGAAAGTAAAGCACAAGGTTCGTCCACTGCGCCAAGTCATAAGGATTAAATGTTTAGAGGGTTTTGTCGTCTTTGTAAAATATTTGCAATATTTCTTAGAATAATCTCTCATTTATTAAATATATTTAGTTAAGGAATACTTATTGCTTATTATAATTAACCATTAGAATAATTTTAGCAGGTGTTTAGACAACTGTCGAATTGCATTTACTAGAGGATTTAAAAGCTAAATCTGGTAAAGCTAATGTTAATATCAGTTTCCCCACTCGAAAGCGATATCAGTGACGAGAGATCCCAGGATTTTAATCCCGCATATACTGATCCGCGGTCGAGTATCTTACCGACATCGTCACTGGCTCCAGTCAGTTACTGTAATGTATACCTCAGTAAAGGCAAAGGAACTAATGCAAACAATTTTGACTACATGCAAGGTAACATTCCAAAGAATAGACATTGTGACTATTGACCGCTTTGTAGGACTGCACTATGAAGATCGTTCGAGAAACTTTGAGATATTTATTTCTAGAGTTAGCTAGTTGATATCTGTTATCTTCTATTTCATGGTTGAGACTAGTTTTATTTTTATTACTATTATTTTATTATTTGATTGAGACTATTTTTCAGTCATTAAACATAAAGGCTTCATCGTGGAGCTAAAAGAAATTCACTTTACTTCTGACATACGACCTTTATATACATAAACATACGACTTACGACCTTTATTTATGTTTTATTGTTGAATCTTTATTAAAATATTACTGAATTCTTTCTTTAATTTCTTCTATATTTGGAAAAACGAAAAAAATTTAAATAAACGATAATTGATTGATCAGATGATCGAGTCAGCAGTACACGTGGCGGAGAAATTCTCGAAGAACTCGACTGGTGCTTAGAGCATCTGGAGAATCTTCAGACACACAAATCCGTGGCTGATCTAGCCAGCAGCAAGGTCTGAACCATAGATTTCTTTAGAATTTATTTGTTTATGATTATTAATACTTTTATTATTCATCATAATACTTCTATTATTAATATTTATTAATATTGATTATTAATATTAATACCAACGTCAGAAAGGGCATTCGGTTGGTGAGCGCCTAGGCTACAGAAATTGCTACAAAAAATTAAACGAATGGAAAAGTCTCAAATAAGGGATTGGCTGGTGGTGTGGTGTAGGACAGCGAGGATTTGAGACAGTCCATTTCTATCCCGACCCTGGTTAAACTGGGATTCAAGGGAGGATGATGATGATGATGATGATTATTATTATTATATTGATACGACGTCATAGATTAGAAAGGTAGAGAGGGAGAAGCTGAGAGAAAGAGAGAAAAAAAATAGAAGAGATGATGTGGTCACGTTATTTGTAATGAAAGTGGTCAGGGTGGTCGAGCTTGGAAGGCAATTGATTTAGTTTCCTCGATTATTAGAAAACTATGGATATTCCGAAAAATATCTCTTAAACCTGTTTGATTTAATATTATTTGTAAATTATTTTAGAAATTCTGTCGGTTTCAATTTTCTTGATACCATGCACTCATTCACTGTTACAACAACATTCCAAGTTTTGAGTTTCTAGCGCTATTATGAAGAGTATGTTTTAAATAATATTGAATCACAGGAAAACAGGAAATGTTAAGCTTTGTGACCAGGCCTGTTTTCGAATTCGTAGTTTTTTAATTTTGTGCCAGTTGTGGTTTTGCTTCAGTTATGTCTCGCATACTATTTGTAGATTGGTTTGGGTGAATTGATTATATTGATGTGTGCTGTGGGGACATCCCTGACATCATCTTTGGATGGGGAAACGGACGTTAAACCTTTATTATTTATTTATTTATTTATGATGAACTTTTGATGGTGAAACTTTTTCTCAATTAGTCAGAATCTTGATATACTGACTTATTGACAAATATAGTGTTTGAGATGATTATTTCTTTAATAAATAGATAAAATTAATTTATTGTTTAATTAATTGATCGATCGATCTATCGATTGATTTATTGATTTACTCTTTGACTGATTGAATAATTGATCTATCCAACGATTGATTAACTGAATGAGTGATTGATTAAACGATTGAGTGATTGATTGATAGATTGACTCATTGACTGACTGATAGAGCTAGCCGTCGGTTGATTAAGTGAATTAGAATTAGTGATTGACTAATTGATTGAGTTATGGATTGATTGATTTGACAGTTTAAAAGAATACTGAACAAAGAGTTAAATCACTTGGCGGAGTCAGGGAAGGGTGGTTGTCAGGTTAAAGATTATCTCAGCACATTTATTGGTATGAAACATTAAACAGTTAAATTAATAATAATAAGAGAATGCAACCACATTATTAATTCAAAATATGTTAATAAAATAAGATAGCTGCATAATAAGGAAATATTAATATATTGACATAAAAAGAACACAGAGATTGCAAATATTTTATGAATATATGGACTAGAACAAGCGAATGATAATGATAATGCATTACAAATACCGCGGTAACATGCATGTGTCAGCTTTTTTCACGCCCAGTTTTCTCTTTACCCCGCCTTCATGCCCAATAATCTGTTTCTGTTCATGCTGAAATTATAAATTGTGTCTCATACGTATCTATCTATCTATATATATATATATATAGTATATATATACAAAATATGTATCAAAATATGTATTACAAAATATGTATACTGTATATATATATATATATATATATATATACAGTATATATATATATATGTACATGTATATATATCTTATTGCACTGCCTACTGGCAGGTCCATGGTATATAGCGCCTCCACTCATCTCTATCTTCCGTTCTTCTCTTCATTTTCACATACGAGTGGATCTTTAAACCCTTCATAACAACATTCCTCTTGATCTTGACATATAAATTATTCTTGGGGGATTCTGCTTATGACGAGGTGGGCCTCCTATGCCTTACTCAACTTAGATTAACATTTACTGGACAGGGGCGTGATTCCCTGAGAATACAATCCTGTTTATCCATATATATATATATATATATATATATATATATATATATATATATATATATATATATATATATATTTTATATATATATATATATAAATAGTTTTAGGGTAAACAGGATAGTTTTCTCAGGGATTGACGCCCCCTGCCCGGTAAATGTCAGTCAAAGCTGAGGAAGGCATAGGGGGCCCACCTCGTCAAAAAGCACATCCCCCAAGAAAATAATGGTATATCACGACAAAAATGAGCGCCCCCAGTCCCGTGCACCCCTTAAATGGGGAGGGAGTGGTAAGAATCTCACGGCCAGACGGCACCTTGGTTGCCCCACAGATATACCAGGAGGACATTCCATGCGCCCTAAAAGGATAAGTGTGGGCACATGGAATGTGAGAAATATGAGTGAAAGGGGAAAGTTAGAAAATGTAAAGAGGGAAATGGAGAAAGGGAAAATAAATGTCCTAGGGATGAGTGAAGTAAGGTGATTGGGAACTGGAGATTTTATAAGTGATGGGTACAGGGTTATATACTCCGGAGGAGATAAAAGGGAGAAGGTGTGGCAATAATATTGGATAGAAATTTAAGTGAACGAGTAACAAGGATTCTTCAGTGCAGTGACAGACTGATTTTAGTGCGGATCAAAGCAGATCCAGTAGATTTGGTGTTTATCCAAATCTACATGCCTACATCAGCCTCAGAGGATGAGGAAATTGAAGCGATGTACAAAAAATAGAAGGAATGATTAAAGGAGAAAAAGCCACAGATCAAGTGATAGTTTTGGGGGATTGGAACGCGGTGGTGGGTGAAGGGAGAGATGGAAATGAAGTTGGGAAATATGGTCTAGGAAAAGAAATGAGAGAGGACAGAAATTGGTTGACTTTTGAAATAGAATGAGATTAGTGGTGTCCAACACTTGGTTCAAACATGAGAAGAGAATGCGTTACACATGGAAGAAACCAGGAAGCACCGGAAAGAAGGGAAGATACCGGATAGATTATATTCTGATAAAGCAACGGTACAGGAATAGTGTGAAGAATTCAAGGGCTTATCCAGGAGCCGATATTAATTCAGACCACAATCTAGTAATGGCACAAGTAGAGCTTCAGCTGAAGAAAATACTTAAGAAGAAAAGCAGTAAGAGATGGAATTTGAACGGATTGAACGAGAAAAGAAGTCAGTTTCAGGAAGCAGTGGAAAGAAAAGTTAAGGAAATGAAGGACTACGAAAGAACAGGGGTAAATGAAAGATGGTGTCAGCTAAAGGAAGCTATTAAAATAGGTGCAAAAGAAGTTTGTGGCTTTCTTAAAGCAAATACAGCTAAAAAACCTTGGATCACAAGCGAGATGCTAGACAAAATGGATGAAAGGAGGAAATGGAAAAGTATTGACACCAGTCATGGCCGAAGGAATATAGAAGCTTAAACAGTGAACTGAGAAGAATTACAGGCAAAGAAAAAGATCATTGGGGGAGTGAAAAGTGTGATGATTTAGCAGAATATGATAGAAGAGGGAGGTCGGATCTATTATACCAGGAAGTCAGGATATTAACAAGAACCGATAAGAAAAAGAAAGGAGATGCAAAGAACATTAGTATAATGGGTAAAGATGGGGAATTGAAGACAGAGCTGGAAGAAGTAAAGGAAAGATGGAGAGAATATGTAGAGGAATTGTATGATAAGGCTGGGAAACCAGTTCAAGAGGATTTTAAAATAGAAGAAGAGAATATTCATAGAAGACGATAAAAGGGGCCCCGATTTAATGAAGGAGGAAATTTATTCTGCAATTAACAGTATGAAGAAGGGAAAGGCAGCCGGAATAGATGAAATCCCAGCAGAATTCTTGAAAATGTTGGAAGGAGAAACACTCAAAAAGTTAATGGAAGTATGTATGGAAGTGTACAGTACAGGTATTTGGCCAGACGACTTTACCAAGTCAGTGATGATTCCAATTCCCAAAAAAGCCAATGCTGTGGAGTGTTCGGATTACAGAACAATCAGCTTAATACCTCATGCATCGAAGATCTTATTAAAGATAGTAAATAATCGCATTCAGTCGAAAGCAGAGATGATACTGAGCAAGACACAATTTGGTTTTAGGAAAGGATGCGGCACAAGAGAAGCAATAGGAGTAATGCGGGTTCTTTGCGAAAGAAGCTTAGAATATGGAAATGACGTTTTTGTATGCTTTGTAGACTTCGAGAAGGCCTTTGACAGGATTGATTGGATAACGATGATGAATATCTTAAAAAGAATAGGAATTGACTGGAGAGATAGAAGACTAATTTTGAACTTGTACATGAATCAAAGAGCAGTAATCAAAATCCAACAAGAATACTCAGAAGGAGGTGAAATAGGACGTGGAGTAAGACAAGGTTGTAGCATTTCGCCGCTGCTGTTTAACATTTACGCTGAGGCAATGATGGAGGAAGCCATGGAAGACTTGGAAGAAGGAATAAAAGTAGGAGGGAATTTGTTACACGATGTACGATTTTCAGATGACCAAGGAATGGTAGCGGGCAGCGAGATTGGATTTCAGAAGATAATGGATAGGCTGAATGATACGGTCCTAAGATATGGCATGAAGATTAATACAAAAAGACCAAGGTTATGAGAGTGTCCAATAATAAAGGTGAAGTTTGTATCACAATAAATGGTACGAAATTGGAACAGGTAAGGAGTTTCAAATATTTGGGTCATACTATAACCGATGATGGGAAATGTGAGACAGAAATATGCAGTAGGATTGCACAAGCAAAAGCGGCCTTTGGTAGTAGAAAAGAACTATTAACAAAAGTCTAAAGAAAGACACAAAGATAAAGTTAGTGAAAACTTTGGTTTGGACCACGCTATTATATGTATGTGAAACATGGACCTTAAGAAAGGAAGATATTAGGAAACTGGAGGCATTGGAAATGTGGATTTTGGAGAAGAATGGAGAGGATTGGCTGGACTCAAAAGGTTACAAATGAGGAAGTCCTGGAGAGAGTTGGCACAGATAGACAGTTGATAAATGTATTAAGAAATAGGAAGAAGAGATGGATAGGACACACTCTAGGGGGGAAGGTCTATTAAAAGAGGTCATAGAAGTAGAATGGAAGGAAAAGAGGCAGGGGCAGGCCGAGATTAGGTATGTTAGATGATTTAAAGACCCACTCATATGTGGAAATGAAGAGGAAGGCGGAAGACAGAGAAGAGTGGAGGCGTTATGTACCATGGACCTGTCAGTTGGCAATACACTAAGAGATATATATATATATATATATATATATAAGATGGTAAAGCTAAGGTTAACGTCAGTTTCCTCACTCGAAAGCGATGTCAGTGACCGTCGAGCCCAGGATTTGAACCCCACCTACTGACCCGCGGTCGAATATCTTACCGATTTCGCCATTGGCTCAAGCATATATATATATATATATATATATATATATATATATATATATATATATATATATCCAGATAATAACGATGAAGAAAACGACGCTCTGGCACCGCTGCCCTCAGATAAAACGAATGGTAGCGCTGGTGAGATTTCTCTCAGGAATGGTAACACTTGCGGTCGTCCAGTGGCGCCAATGTCTCAGATATCAGTCATTAGGTCAATCAGTCAGTCAGACAGCTCGACGTCAGGTAGTCAGTCAGTCAGTCAGCAGTCCGAGGAAGTGCCTAAGTATGGCATAGAGGGTATCCGACATGATTCAGTCGATCCGGTATGACGATCTTTCACTAGTATC
This sequence comes from Enchytraeus crypticus, assembly GCA_905160935.1. Lineage (NCBI taxonomy): Eukaryota > Metazoa > Annelida > Clitellata > Enchytraeida > Enchytraeidae > Enchytraeus > Enchytraeus crypticus. The sequence goes on along the minus strand of CAJHZI010000533.1, from coordinate 1,246,218 downwards.
CTTATCTGATACTACAGAATATAGGGATACGTATCTCTCTCTCTCTCTCTCTCTTGGTGCACTGCCTACTGGGAGGTCCACGGTAGATAACGCTTCCACTCATCTCTATCTTCCATTTTCCTATTCTTGTCCACTTACTAGTGGATCGTTAAATCATCTAACATTTCTTTTGATATACTATTATTCTTGGGTGATTCTGCAACTGGGGATGCTTATATCAATCAATGTGAAATCAATCACAGATGTCAGTTATGCAATGAGAACTTGAATAAGCTTTACATAAAAATAACGTTTGTTATTTAATTTGGTCAAATGGTTGGATAAAACTGCCGCTAGATCGCTTTATTCGTCTAATGACGGAGAGTAATTTTTTTCCAAGCTATTGGCTACATAAAGTATGGGTAGGGCATATGATTTTGTGAAGGTATTAACCTGTTGATTTATGGTGCGTTCTATATAGGGTGCAATAGAAGACGGGTGTTTTATATTTTGTACCTTGAACCTGCCACTTGGCAGAGCACTAGAGTGAGAGAGAAAGAGGAATTATGCTATTGCACTCTCTCTCTCTCTCTCTCACTCTCTTAGTGCTCTGACTAATTATGCTACTGCATTCTCTCTCTCTCTCACTCTCTCTCTCTCACTCTCTCTCTTTTTCTCTCTTAGTGCTCTGATTACTGGCAGCTCTATGGCATATAACGCTTCCTTTCTTCTCTTCAAGACTCCACATAGGAGTGGATCTTTAAATCATATAACATTCCTATTCTATCTCTTTTTTCCTCTGTCTCTCATCACTACGACAGAACTATTGTGGCTGGAGTAAGTGCGATGTCGTTAAGATACTCGACCGCGGATCAGTACGTGCGGGATTCAAATCCTGTGCTAGCCCGTCACTGTCATCGCTTGCGAGTGAGGAAACTGACGTCAACACTAGCTTTAGCTTTTTTACTCTATCTTCCGTTTATCTCTTCAAGTCCACATAGGAGTGGATCTTTAAATCGTCTAACATTTCTAATCTCTGTTTTCCTCTGTCTCTCATCACTACGACGTATTGATTTTGCGCAGCTGATGGTGAACCTTGATGTCTGGGGTATCGACATCTTCAGGCTCGACCAGGTCACTGACGGGCACAGCCTCACAGCCGTCACTCTCACGATACTGCGGGTAAGCTAAGAGATGATGATGATGATGATTATGATGATGATGATGATGATGATGATGACGACGACGACGACGAGCGAGCGAGCGAGCGAGCGAGAACTATGTTTATTTGAACGACGAGATCATTTTGAAGCACAGAGCGAACGAAAGATGAACAAAATGAGAATAATTACACAAAATGAAATACAAGATCACACGACACTCGAAGAAAATGAAAAATATACAAATAGATGACGAATAAAATGTCTATGTCTATGTGTAGTTACAATTACTATAAGAGATTGGCTGATTAAATGGTATGGGGCAGAGAGTAGCGTAGAAGGTGTATTCGTTTCCCGACCTTAGTTAAATTGGGATAAAAGGGAAGATGATGATGATGATGATGATGATGATAATGATGATGATGATGATGTCTGCGTGTGAACAGGAGCGAGGTCTGTTGAATAAGTTCAGTATAGAGGAGAAGGAGTTTGTGAACTACATACGACTGGTAGAGTCTCACTACCACCCGCCTGCCTGTGTCCTCTACCACAACCACATACACGCTGCTGACGTCACGCAGGGAGTCCATGCCCTTCTCTCTCTGCCCACCTTACAGGTTTGGGCCTTTATATTAGGAACTAGTGATAAATGCTGACTCTCTGTTGTCGTGGAAGACAGTAGCACTCTAATCGTTTAAGATATACCAATATCCATGCGTATAGAATCAAAAGCATCTCATATTTGGAATGCTACTAATTCAATACAAAATATTATAATAATAACATTTTGATGCGATACAAAATAATTTAATATAATAAAGCTAAAGCTAAGTTACATTTTCCGATGCTATAGAAACGTATTTTATATTAACCTAAGTTATATTAATCTATGTTATACGAACCTATGTTATATTAACTTACATTATATTAATATATTAACCTATGCTACATTAATCTATGCTATAATCATCATCATCTTCCCTTGAATCCCAGTTTAACTAGAGTCAGGATTAGAAAACGTTGTAGCAGTTTCTGTAGCCTAGTCTTTCATACCCTTATGTTCTTTAAGACCTTGGATTGGATCTTAGTGCTTCTATCACCTTTTACGACATATGCAGTCCACGGTTGGTCTTGTTGCCATTACTGATTGTTGAGTGATCGATAGGTGTATCGATTGATCGCTGTGGTTGATTGGTAAATTGATTGATAGTTGCTATGAATATGTTGTACTTGTGTTAGTTTATTTAAAGATATTCTTAATGCCTGATCAGTCGCTTGATGGAGTAATTGATTGATCGATTGATTCATTAATTTATAGGGAGTGTTCAATGATATGGAACAGTTGGCTGTGATAATTGCTGGATCGATACACGACATCGATCACCCTGGTGTCACAAATCAATACCTCATCAATACCGGTATATACCAGTTGTTCATTAGTGCTGGGTGTGTTAATGAGTCATGCTATTATTTTATGTATTGTCAATTTTATTCAATTCATGTGGAAGCGTCTATTTATGCGTTTCTCCCTTGTGCTTTACAAATTGTTTGCCCAAGACACATTCAATATTTCATTTGCTCTCGCGCTCAGTTTTGAGTCCACAGTGGACGATATTGTTGATTGCATTACCAGACATAATTACGTAGTATAGGGTTGATATACTTTTAACTTTGTAAAACTTATTTAATGAAACTAAGTATTTATGTTATTGCACGGTGTACTCGTTAGCTGTATGGAATTCTCTCTCAGTGCACTGCCAAGGGTAGGTCCATGGTATATAACGCCCCCACCAATCCATATCTTCCGATTCCCTCCTCCCGTTCACATATGAGTGGATCTCCAAATCATCTATACCATTTATTTTTATATACCATTATTCTTGGGGGATTCTGCTTATGACGAGTTGGGCCCCCTGTGCCTTCCTCAGCTTTGACTAACATTTGCAGGGCAGGGGCGTCATTCCCTGAGAAAAACAATCCAAAATTCAAATGATGATAATTTGTCTACCCAAATAATCCTGTCTACCCAATTATGGAATTATTATTGGATAATTGTATTAATGCGTGACTGATCAATGATTGATTGGCTAATTGATTGATTGATGGTCAGGCTCTGAGTTAGCTTTGATGTATAACGACGAGTCAGTGCTGGAGAATCATTCACTCGCTGTGGCTTTTAAGCTCATGCAGCAGACGGGTTGTGATATCTTCAAGAACTTCTCACCCCGATCTCGACACAAAATACGAAAAATGATCATCGATCTTGTACGTATTGACTTGCCTTAAGAATTCCCAGTTCAAAAAATCCTCAGTGCATGAACACAATCAACAGTAAATCTACTCGTCATCATCGTCTTCCCTTAAATCTTTGTTGAACTAGGATCGGGGACACGAATAGACCTTCTTTTAAAGTTTTTCCATTCGTACAGATTCTGTAGCAATAACATTAAATCTACTACATTTACAAAATCCGTATTTCTTTTTTGTTTCTATTTCAAGAGTTCAATGTTAGGCTTCGATGTCATTAAGTCAGTGATGGGCTTGGATGTTAAGAGATAAATGATTGTCTTATGTATTATCTTGGGGATCATCCGTGATAGGTTTCGATAGCACTAGATCAAGATGGGTTAGATAGCCGAAAATAAACACTTCGCTAAGTTGCACACGTTTTGCTTAATTTGTTTTAACGTCCCTGACATCATCCCTGGATGAGGAAACGGACGTTAAACCTTTATTATTTATTTATTTATTTAAAAGCACAACTACCGTCATTCTATAGCGACAATCATATTAGATTGGAAGTCAGTGTCTTATTGGATAAGGGAATCAATTTATAGTTTTTATTTGCCATTTATTTTATCCTAAATTTTAATACTAAGCTTTTAAGGTACAATAACAGCTCTATTATAGTAGTTTTGAGACGTTTTCATGTATAGTCAGGCTTCTGAAAATTCTGTACATGTTTCTTGCTAAGCATATTAAATTTTCTTCTATATGTTAGCTTACTTGGATTCTCAACACTATTACTGTATGAGCATTTACTATTACTTGAGCTATGTGGCAGATTTTCTTCACATATAGGAATAGATTTTCAAACAATTAAGCTAGGAAAATCTCACAAAATACAGCAATTCACATGAAATGTAATAGGACACAAAGGTCCGAAGACTCTAACATGTGTCCTAATAAGAGAATAAAATAATAAATGATTTAAGTAAATTTAATAAATTTAAGTAAATATATTGAAGTATGTGCAATGATATTGAAGTATATTTAAAGATGTTGAAATATATGCAAAGATATTGAATTATATTCAAAGTTATTGAAGTATATACAAAGATATTTAAGTTCATATTAAAATAATTCTTTATTCTATGAGATTATATAATAATTTCGATATGGTGTTTAGTTCTAATTTTATAACATGGTTTGAAGTTGTATTTTTATCACGGTGTGTTCTAATTGTTACCATGTTATGTAGTTCAAATTACTTAGCATGGTGTGTAGTTCTACTTTTTAAACTTGATGTGTAGTTATGGTTTGTTAATGTTGTGTGCAGTCATAGTTTGACGGGCAATATTTCTAAGACAGATTTATTTTTCTATACTTGCTAGGTCCTGGCGACGGACATGTCGAAGCACATGGGGCTGCTGGCGGAGCTGAAGACAATGGTGGAGACGAGGAAAGAGTGTCTGAGCTCAATGCAGCAAACTCTTCATGATAACTCATCCTGTAGGTTTCAGGTTAGTCGATTCTAATTGTTATATTGGTTGATTGACGTCCCTGACATCGTCCTTTTTTAAGGAAACGGATGTTAAATCTTTATTATTATTATCATTATTATTATTAATATTGTTATTATTATTATTATTATTATTATTGTTGTTGTTATTATTATTATTATTATTATTATTACTATTGTTGTTGTTAAATCTGATTGTTATTTTGATTGTTTGTTAATTCTTATTGTTATAATGATTGATTGTTAATTCTGATTGTTTTATTGATTGATTGTACAATGATTGTTTGTTAATTCTAATTGTTATATTGATTGATTGTTAAATCTGATTGTTATATTGATTGATTGTTAATTCTGATTGTAATATTGATTGATTGTTAATTCTGATGTTATATTGGCTGGTTGTTAAATCTAATTGTTTTGTTGATTGATTGTTAATTCTGATTGTTATATTGATTGATTGTTAATTCTGATGTTATATTGGCTGGTTGTTAAATCTAATTGTTTTGTTGCTTGATTGTTAATTCTGATTGTTATATTGATTGATTGTTAATTCTAATTGTTATATTGATTGATTGTTAATTCTAATTGTTATGTTGATTGATCGCTAATTCTGATTGTTATATTGATTGATTGTTAATTCTAATTGTTATGTTGATTGATTGTTAATTCTGATTGCTATAATTCTTCATAAAAATAAACTGAATGACGGTAGCGTTAATTTCTGCTAATAATTAGAACAATAGTTGAATTTACTTGCTGCTTTTGGTTATTAAAGATTTTAACATATATAGCAGATTTGTTGTACTCGTTGAATTTGCGTGCGAATTAAGCTGTTTTCGTATAAATGCTTAATGAAACTGCTGCTTTTAGACAATTGTTATTGTAATTAGTGACGTATCAATGAAGAGTAGAGTTATATAATAATTCGTATGTAACAACTAAAGCTAAAGCTAAGGTTAACGTCAGTTTCCTCACTCGAAAGCGATGAATATGTAACGACTGCTTATGAATACGTAACGACTGCTAATGGTTATGTAAAGACTACTCATGAATATGTAACGATTGAATTGGACGTAGGTGCTGGAATGCATGATCCATGGCGCTGACCTGAGCAACCCCACGAAGCCCCTATCTCTCTACCAGGAGTGGACTGATCGGATCATGCAGGAGTTCTTCATGCAAGGGGATATAGAGCGGGAGCGTAAGATGGAGATAAGCGCTATGTGCGACAGACACACCGCTACAGTGGAAAAGTCTCAGGTGAGTTTCCTATCATTTCATACCGCCAAAGTTGAAAAGGCGCCGCGTGCACCTTTTTTGTGTTTATTAATATATTCTGTAACTTTTGAACTGAAGTTTAGAACTGTTGTTCTAATCTGAACAACCTACGGCGTTGCAATGATTGCAATACGCTGCTCTCGGCATCACATAATTGTATAAGTAATGCTCTTCAATATTCTAATTAGTACTCTAATTAATACTCTAATCAGTATTCTACTCAGTACTCTAATCAAACTCAAATCAATACTCTAATGAACACTCTAATAAATACTAAAATCAATATTGTAATAAATACTCTAATCAATACTCCAATCAATACTCTAATCAATACTCTAATCTATATTCTAATCAATACTCTAGTCTATACTCTAATCAATACTGTAATAAATACTCTCATAAATTCTCTAATCAATATTCTTATTAATACTATCATCAATACTCTAATTTATTTGTAATAAATAGTAAAATATAATTAATGATTATGAATTGTGCCTCTCTCACTAATTAATCGGCTGATGCTATGAGCAGATTGGGTTCATAGACTACATAGTGCAGCCACTGTGGGAGACGTGGGCGGAGTTAGTTTATCCGGATTGCTCGGATATCCTGGACACACTGGAGGAGAATCGTCAGTGGTACCAGGGTCAACTGGAGGCTCTCAGTTCAATCACCAGTCCCTCTTCCTCTTCCTCTGATAAACTCTCCGTGACAACATCGAGCACAAAACCCTAACCCAAAGCAGCAACCAGTTAAACCATTCAAAAAGACAGTTAATATAGGATCAGTACAAAGCATCAACTCTGCGCGTTTCAGTAAGGTTTCTGTACTTGTCTAGTACTGATTCAGTGGTTGTCTTAGATAAACCATCGGCAGGTTACGAGTCACTGCTTCAGAACTAAATAGTCTGGTGTCCTGACTCTCTTCAGCACTCAGCGATGATATTATTTACATTTCGCTAATTGTCTCAGTGGCTCAGTGTGTAGAGTGACAGAGCGACGTGCCTGACATTGCCTTATGGCGAGGAACCGGACGTTAAATTCTTATTCCTTGATTGATTGATTGACAGGTAATGGTATAAAATGAAACGACTAATGTTTCCCTCTTGCGTACTATTTCCGATCGATCAGAGTAATCAGACAGCATAATCTTTGACATTCTTAGGACCGGCAAGTGAATAATGGACTATAGACTGCTTAACGGTGAAAGAATGTAATATTAAGAGTGATTGATATCATCATAGATGAACATGGCACTGCAATGTACTTTTAGCATTTAACTTTTAACCTTACCTTATTGCCTAGTGTCTTCCAAATCTGTAATAAGTTGATTGTTGAAACAGTATTGCTATAGATATATTTCTCCATCATTGCAATGTCTTCCGCAGCCAGAAAATGTAATAAAGCTGTAGTTAACAGTTTGAGCGTATTTTTACTGCGTTTAAAATTTTAACCTTGTCCGTAAACTAAGGACTAGATATGATATAGGAATATGCTGATAAATGAAATATAAAGTGGAGAATCGCCTCCGAAGTTATAACTTTTTTCTGTTCCGTGTTTTGATACTAATTTGAAGATAATTGAAGTCTAGTTTTTATTATACACAACTTTGCATGATTTGTACGAGGTTTTTATCTTGATAAGGGCTTTATGTATGATGTGGTATATATAATTTTTGATACCTAATGTAGGCATGAACAATGCAAATTTAAGGTAGACTCACTAGTGTGTAATTATTATAAATTAACTAAATTCACATTTTAGACTGAATAAAAAGTTCAGTCTAATTTGTAATTTTTTTAGTCAATTGTAAAAGTTAGTTTCGTAATGAAAATAATTACGCATTTTGCGGGTGTTGATATGTGTACAGATCTCTCTCTCTCTCTCAATTCACTGATAACTGGCTGGTCCAAGGCATATGACGACATATATATGTCATTTAATGATGTACAGATATTTATCATTTTATTAATTTTTCTATTGTTTATCTGAATGGATACAGTATTGTTTCGCAGCTGCAGCATTAATGCCTTATTACGTGTAAGCATATAACAGACTTGTTTCCATAGTGCAATCCATTAAACGGATATCTAAATGAATCATTGTTTTAAAAACTTTTAAAACTTTAGAAAACTTTAAAACTTTAAACTCTTTATAAACTTTAGACCTGAAAGTTTAAACATTTGACGTTAATTTATGGTGAACTATTTCCTAGCACAACCGATTAAGCAAAATTATAATTATTTAAATACATATTACAGTGGGTATATTTCAACTTGTATCAGAAATTTATAATACTAATAACCTCCGACAATTTCTATATCAGTGTCATGGCCAGTGTCCGATCTTCGAGATCGCTTTACAGGTTCCTAACAGGTTATTATTTATCCTTTCCATGGTCAATACCTTTCACGTCGGATAATAGTGTAGTCTAAAGGAGAGTTTCAGTCAAATCTCTTATCTTCAAGGTCTTATGCAGAACTTGCGCTTGATTGTTGTAGACTGAGTTAATCTTAATTACCTACAATCGTTGCTTAATGTAAATAGTATTAATATCGATGCAGTATTAGATTTTATTTTGTATATTTTATTTGTATTTTCATAGTTTCTTGTGCTTTTCCTCTAATTCCATTAAACTTTTCCCGCATTTTATTTCCTTACATTGAGTCTTACAGCCTTTAGAATAGTATAGTGCAAACGAAAATTCGTATGAAAAATCATCTAATGTTTTTCGTAAGAAGTGACTAACACATATTCTGATAATAGATGGCATAGTTCCTTAAATCGAGTGTGCGAATTGTTGGCATTCCTTGTCATCCATCTAGGCCGAATAATGGATTGATGGATTTCACTCTTCTTTCGCTGTACCTTGGAATGAAGTGGACACAAAACTGTCGAAATGTTTAGACTCCTGCAGTTACAATGTACAGTACTTGTCGATATTAAACTTGAACATTTGCGGTAAATTCAGCTTGGTCTACTGTGTATACCTTTGTAAACTTTTAATCGTACGCTGTGATATTAAATGCTGAGATTTCTGTTATAGGTAATAAATTAAAGACGTTCGCACAACAGTTTCTATAACCGCTTTAGTTCTCGTGTTCTAACTTTGTAGCACCGGTCAGTCCAAGAGTGCAGTATATCTATTGACTTTAATAATGTACTGACTTGGCAGTAATAATATACGTGATGTCCATGCCGGGCCTTCTGGCCTGCATTTAATGCCAGTTTCGGTACATGCAACATTGTATCATTATACAATAGGCCTATAGTGCAGTACATTGGTAAAGTTACTGAACTTTGGCTGCACTACGTAACATCTAAAAAGCTGGTAAAGCTAAGGTTAACATCAGTTTCCTCACTCGAAAGCGATGTCAGTAACGGGCGAGCCCAGAATCTAGCAGTTTTTATGTCTTCCGAGTGTTGTCGTGGACAGCAGCAACACTCTAATTGGGTTACTCTTGTTTTTGTCGTTTAAACTGTCTCTATTTAATATCGTAGAGGTGTTTAAATGCTGTATTACGTCAGCAGAGCGAGCATTTGTCGTATTTTACAAGCAGACAACATCTGAAGTGGCTCAAGCAGAATGTGGTTACATTAGCGAGTGTGCATCTCATCTTCGGTTTTAATCGAAATATATTGAAATATTGGCATTTTACTTTTCTATAGTAAAACTGTCAAAAAGATAGCAATATAGATTTGTTGGCAATTTTTCTCTAATTGCGCTAGGATTGTGAATAGAGGAGAAGGATTTAGCGTCGATTTCCCAGTTCAAATGTAATTTGAGCAACCGATTTAATTTACCTTCCGTTTATTCTGTAAGATGCTTATCCTAAATATGCATAAATGGTAAGATGTTGGCCTTCATGATATGCTGGTTACGGTTAAAATGAATCAGCTTACAATTTTAATCCTATTTTATAACACTATGGCGTACCTGAGTGCATAAACTTTATGACCTGTATTATATATTACCCTATATTTCTTTTGATCTTCAATACAGTTGTTGACATGAGATGTGTGTGTCTATATGTACTGGTTGATGGTCTAGCTGGCAGCACGTTGGACTGATAAGCAAAAGTTCGCATATTCGAAACCCTGTTTTGCGGTCTCTGACAATATACATGTACTTGAGTACGAAAGCGACGTTGAACGTTGCTTTACAACTACTTAATTGTATGTATTGAAGCTGGAAACTCTTATATGCATATTACTATATATGTATGTTCCGTGTGTCTTTGACACTGTATGTTGTATAATTACCGACAGCAAACTTTACATATATATATATATATATATATATATATATATATATATATGTATATATATATATATATATATATATATGTACTATTCAGGAAATTAAATATGTTCAGTACTGTATATTTAACATCTAATATATAATACTTTACAGTACATAGTTGATCGACTTGCGCTGTTATATCATAATGCTAATTTAAGAGTGACGTGCCTTAGTGTAACAAAAATAAATGCTTTTAAATGAATGCTCAATGATAATTATTAATAACTATTATCGATGTAAATGTGTTGATATTAAATAAATCTTATTACATCTGGATTTGTTGTTCCAGCGTTTAATAACAATGCAATTCAGCAGGTTTAATCTTAATTTCCATCACAGCATTGCGTTAAGGACGAAAGAAAGAACTACCTTATAAAGTTTGTACAAAACAAGATCACAGAAACTGCAATTTACAATTTTCATTACTAGATATTGATATTTCTAAACATTCTGTCTGAAAGCATATACCATCGGCAGTTTAGCAATCGCGATATTTCTAATTCGACCAGATCGTAAGACCTGGAATTCTTCCTCAACCAGAACCAATACTCGTCAGACCATTCTGGATGTCGAGGCCAGTCACAGCGCAGGATCACGGCATTTCTACGGACGTAAAATTCCTCCAACCGCTTCGCTTCGCTGGCAATGATGAGTAGGGTACAGGTTGATACCCTCTCATGTATGGCCAGAACTCTGAGCCTCTGACAATGTCGTATTAAATAGACCAAAGCATTATCGGCTCTGTCGTGAAATGATTTAGATCTAACCCCTCGCCCCCTACCTACGTGTCCATACACCTGAAGCGTGTGATCATAGAGCTCTGCTAGCGGGGCGACTGATTGAAAGGTTATGTGGGAGTTAGGGGCAGAGTGCACGACAGTGTGCACTGGGGCACCATCTGGGAGCAAGTCAACTTTCAACGAATCGTCAGGATTTTCAATTGGTGGACCATAGTTGCGTCTGAATTCCAGTCTGACTCTTAGCGACGGGTTTATCTGGGTAACCAGGTGCCACGTATGTCTATCAATCAAATATTGACAACTTGGTTCCTCAGCAGCTGCATCAGCTGCTGCAGCTGCATCTTGGATTACCTGATTTCCCTGTCCATTACCTGCTGGCTGAGCCTTACACAGCTGAGAACTGTACTCGTCTTCTACTATCACGAGTTCCTCGAGAGCTGTCTCCCTGCAAGCATCGATCAGGAGGTCCGGGGTGAGTTGTCGTCGTGCTAGGGAGAGTCGTCTTAAAGCCTGGAAGGAGGTGATGGAGTAGATGGCGTAAGGAGCTTTGGTGACATTGAGCAGCTCGAGGTTGGTGAGGGACTGAGAACAGTTCCTGACGACTCCGTCCAATAGCGAGGCAGCGTCCGAGATGTCGAGTAGAAGATGATTGAGAGAGAGTTCCTTGAGACCTTGAAGATCTCGTAGCAGCCTCTTTATCTCGTCTAGCACCTGACCTGTTATTATACAATAAATCAATCAATATGAATTTAACGTCCGGTTCCTCGCCATAAGGCAATGTCAGGGACGTCTCTTGCAGACTCTTTGACTCTACACAAACAGGCGCCAAAGCACCACACGATGACGTCTGAGTACACAGAGACCACAAGAAAAAGCGAGATCTAAACAGTGCAAGTTCAAGATCCAAGGCAAGCGGGTCAAAATGTAGAACTATGGCGGAAAGAGATGGGTTTTTAGCTTGCCAAGGAAGGCACCAATACAATTCCACGATCTAAGATCTTGTGGCAGAGATCTTTTTTATTAAATAAATAATTTAATAGGAAATAAAACAACACCAACAACAAAGACAACAGCACAACAATTTTGAGTACTACTGCCGTCAATGAGCACAGTGGCGCCAACCAGGCCGATGATCATAAAACAAACAGTGTAAATCTCAGAAAAACCAAAACAAAATGTTTGTCCAAAGACACAGTTCAAAATGGCGAGATTACTGTCCATTGGCGGGATTTCAAACCACTTACACGTAAGGAAGACTGGTCTTAGAGACGTCGCGGCTGATGCCGGGGATTTCTCTGCAAATTATTAGAATCTAACTCGGATGAATTAGCAGGTCCGTGACTTAAAAGATGAAAAAAAGTAAATTGATCATAGGAGCATAAGTATATGCGCCCTTCCAACTTGACCCATCAGTTGTGGCCCACTGTTAGTTCACCGCATGTCTAACTTAGTATTTATTATTCAATGACTTTTCCTAAAACGTTTCTGATATGGAGTTCAGAGAAACAAATATTTAACATTATTAATAAGCCATTACCAACAGCTTAATTTAAAACCCAGAGCAATTATTCACTGTGCAAAGTGATATTATAAAATTTTTGATGATCGTGGCTAAAGTAAGCTGAAGCCTAATGTCTGAGAGCTAGTTGATCAGAGAATAAAACATTGGACTTACAAGGACTTGTACTTAATCTTTCCTTTTTTTCTTTCATATCGTTTATTTGTTCATCACAGCACATATTATACAAACAATAGGAACGTGCATGTAGTTAGATAATTGACTGAACTAAATAATTGCTCAGAAATTTAAAATATCAGATACTAAACGTGATGGATGATCATTTCACTATTCGGTTTAAATTAATTCAATTATAATTCAATGTGGATCATATGATTATGTTCTATTATATGTGATGGGGAGGTCCCTGACATCATCGTTGTGTGAGGAAACGGACGTTAAACCTTTCTTCTTTTTCTTCTTATTATTTTTATTATTATTTTTATAAAATCATTATGTAAAACAGTGTATAATCAGTGTAAAACGGTCATTAAATTGTTGTTATTATTATTATTATTATTATTATTATTATTTATATTATTATTAAATGAAATATGCTAAAATGTAAATTCCATCACCGTTGACAAGTGACCAATGAATACCCTACCTCCCGTTCCAATCAGCTGCACTTCTTTGAACTCTCTACTCTCGCAGGCGAACGTGAAGTGGAACTTACGTAGATGAGGAAAAGTGTAGTCATCAAAGAACTCGACGAAGCAGGAGAGAACCCTGAGGTACTCATGGAGGTTGTAGAAGTTGTGGATGGGCAGGAAGGTAATGGACTGGCAGTGGTGACCCACGTGGGAGAGGTAGAGCTGTAGCCTCCTGTGATAGATCTCGTCTCTATACCCTGTGAACATGTTGTACCTTCTGCCAGTGCCAGACAATAAACAATTTTATAAGGGCATGCCCAACAATATAGCACAGTACAGTAAAATACAATACAGAATAGTACAGTACAGTACAGTACGGTAGAGTACAGTACAGTACAATACAGTATATTACAATACAGAACAATACAGTACAGTACAGTACGGTACGGTACAATTTAGCACAGTACGGTACTGTACAGAACAGTGTAGTACAGCACAATACGATACAGTACAATATAGCACAGTACAGTACGATACGGTACAGTACATTACAGAACAGGGCAGCACAGTATAGAACAGTATGGTACAATACAGTACAATACAATACAGGACAATGAAGATGTAACATCCGGTTTTTCACCCGAAGGCGCTATCAGCGATGTCAAGCAGACACACACGTGCGAGCAGATTTACGCCATCAGAATGCACTTGAAAATGCTTAGTACGAATTTCACGGTCTGCATAAGTTTGCTGACTCAAGTTTGAACAGAATGTTTGTAAGAACACTGGACAGTGAATAAAAGTGCACAAAAGTGTGGATGTGTCTGATGAACGTTATATGTTATCCACACAAACTATGGAATTACCAGGATGTATCTATGAAAATGTTAAATACAAATATATATATATATATTTTAGAAATAAGTGTTTTGCCAAGAATATGGTTTATTCGCATTCCGATCCTAGCTAAGCTGAGATTAAATAGAAGATGATGATGATATTTGACACAAAAATATGAATAATTCTGGTGGTGCAAATTTGCGTATAGTTGTATGCTCTTTGAGAGGTCCCTGACATCACCCTCGGGTGAGGGACGTTAAACCTTCTGAGAGAAAGAGGAGAGAGAGTGAGAGAGAGAGAGAAAGAGAGAGAGAGAGAAAGTGAGAGAGTATCGTATAGCAACTAGTCATTGTGGATACAAACCTTCTCGTGAAAGATCTGTCTGTAAAGACCATGTGTCTCCATAGTCTAGGAGAGTGGAACACATTGGCCCAGTGTCTGCACACTGATGAACAGTTGTATCTCTGGCGCATAGTTAACAACATATAGATTTGCTCCAGTATGATATCCGGTATGTATTCCCACATCCTGGATCACTTCGATTGATTTTGTGTTAATCACTTCATAAACGACAAAGATTATTCGTCAAATCATGTAAGAGACAATTTCGATCATATCAAGGTACAATCATATATTGAAGGTATAATCATGTATATATAGTCTACATGTATATTTTGTCTTAATCAATATATTTGGCCGATGCAGATGGTTTGAGCACAAAGCAATATGCGAAATTTTTACATAGTATAATTATGTATATTTATATAATCAATTAGCCATAAATCAAAATTATCTCTATAGTGTACTGGAGAATTGCATGTCCAAGTTATTTAGCCATATTAATAGTTTCCTTTACGCTCGATATGAACACACCATTGATCAACAAGTTACCAATTGATAAAATGCCAATGTCCTTCAAGTAGTCCATTGTCCATCACTCCTTCAAGTTATTAATTGTCCACTCCTTCAAGTAGCCTATTGATTGGGAAATGTGGCTCCGGGGTGGGTTCCCTTTGCATTCCCGAGTTTCTGCTTATTCTCCTATTACGTGCAGTTTTTGGTTGGTCTATATTTAGTGACCTGGAGTCGACACGGGAAGTAAATTAATGTATATATATATAATATTATATCCATTTCTGCAATCCACATTTTACACTCTAGCGAATTTATTTTATTTTTTGCATAATGTGACAAATTACTGAGCCAATCCTGAAAATTATCCTGATTTGTCGTACACTTAATTTGGCTGCACATTGTGTAAAAATAAGTCTTTATACCAAGTATTACTAGGGTATGCTGTTTCGTGCATTTATTTACGGAAAACTGAGTAAACTTCTGAACTGTAAAGTTCCTAATTGAAGAACAACAACAATATTGTAATTTTTAAAAAAACTAGGCCTATTTGTACTTTTGTCCTTCGTAACAGAGCCGCTGTTACCGCTGTATAACACTATCAACTTCTATTTTAAACATTAGTTCAACGAGAATTCAACGCCTAACACGTTCACTCAGTACTAACTGCACCAGACCTAATCCGTGTTCATGTGGTATTATTTGCTACTTCGTAAAACCACCAGAATGTGTTTATAATTAAGATCCTAAATGATCTCGAACGGCCAGGCATGTGCCTAGAAAAGTATGCTAGAGTTCCTTAGGCCACAGGACTAGCAGCTGTACAAATAACTGTAATAGTAGCTCGGCTTCCTTTCATAATAGGGTTGCAAATTTTAATCTACATTGCCGAATTTTCTCTTTCGGGAAATTAATAGATTTAACTTAAGGGTTAAACTTCTCATTATCGCATAGACCTATACAATTATTACGATATATAACTTAAATCCTGAAAAACCTTGAGAGAGAGAGAGAGAGAGAGAGAGAGAGAGAGAGAGAAGTTCGAGAAAAGAAGAGAAAGATAAATATTAAGAGAGAGAGAGAGAAATGTTGTAGTTAAAATTTATATCAATTAAAAAAATCACAAGAATCACATAAAAGAGAACTAATGTAACCATCCAGCGAAAATGTAGTAGAACATTGTGTAGAGCCAGTGCTTCACTGACTCAGCCAGCGTCCGGACTTCAGTTGATCAGCTGTAAGTTACGGATTCAAGATTTTGTTAGTCATCGTATAACAGTTAGTTCTCTCTTTTCTCTTAACTATGTACGTATTGCATGCTGCTAACGAAAGGCTCCGAAATATTAAAGTTTTGGCGAATGGGCAGAAATCTCACCGGAAGCCACTGCTCTGCTCGATTGATCCACTGTATACATAGCTATGGAAGTTTAGCTGGAACCACTGCTGCCTCTTGTTGAACTTATACTGATAGAGTTTTAGATTTGAAAATATTTAACTATTTAACGGTCAGTCAGTTTGGAAAGAACTAAAGATCCATCGGTCAAGATTGTCGATAGAATAAGTTGTAATAAATTGAAAATATTGGTATAAGAAATTGAGAGAACAGATGGATACAATGGATAGGACAAATAAAAGAGTTGGATTGCTGAAGGATGTAGTAGAAGAAAACGTGCCAGGGAAAGAGATTAAAGGCTGCCCGAGTCAAAAGACGTTAAATGATTTGATAAACATTCTGATATGAAGCCGACTAGAGAAATAATACATGAGGTTAAATAAAATAATTGCATATCACAGGTCTGTAGTTACTTTAAAATGCCGTTTACTGCAGTTGAGTACATCAGGAAAGATACAGGGAGAAAGAGGGAGAGAGGGGAAATAGAGAGAAGAAAGATAGATAGAGATAGATAGATAGCTAGTTAGAGAGAGAGAGAGAGAGAGAGAGAGAGAAAGAGATTAAATGTCATGTTGCTGTTTTAGAAAAATCTATCCTAGTTTTACAGGCTCGAAAGTTCGATAACCATGCGGGCATATTAAAATCCATCAACCTGCTTTATTCAGCACTTGTCACCGCAGATCGGTTTTGTTGAATTGATCTGTAGTGATGTGTGCATCTTGGGCGTCACTGACATTGAATTAGAAAACGGATGTTAAACCTTTATTATTACTATTATTTACAACATCCGGATTCATGTAACGTTTAGTTCAGAAGCTTTGTATTGCATTCACGAAGCATATGGCAGGGTCAATGTAACAAAGTTATAATAATCTTTATGATAAATATATATATTCTACTATCTGTCCAAACCATTTCCATCAAATTTTACCGCGAAATCGCTCTCACTTCTTAGTTATGCCCTATTTTTAATTAAATTATGCTAAACCATGCATCTATTTTCGCTGATGGTTTAATTGATTTATGTTTATGTTTGTATTTCCCCGTGTTGTGTCCGGGTTGTTTGAAGAATAGACCAACCGGTGACTACACGTGTCGTAGAAAGCGACAACAGCACTAAAATCCATACCAACGTCAGAAAGGGCATTCGGTAGTTGAGCGCCTAGACTCCAGAAATTGCTACAACAATTTAAACGAATGGAAAAGTCTCAAATTGGGGATTGGCTCGCGGTGTGGTGTAGGACAGAGAGGATTTGAGACAGTATATTTATATCCCGACCCTGGTTAAACTGGGATTCAAGGGAGGATGATGATGATGATGATTATGATGATGTTTATGTTTGTATTTCTGAAAACGTCTACATCGAGCTCAACTCGCATGCAAACAGATTTTTCGACACTTTTTTAGTATCCATCATTCTTGATTAACTTTAAATTTTTAATAATTCCTATTCCAATAGATAAGTTGCTACGCCTATTTGTTGTTGTGTGTTCCACAACGGTTGCCTTGCTTGTACATTGTGATGTTCAATATTGCGTTATTTAGCGAGAATAATAAAAATGTCCTTATTTCTTATTTCCAGATTTATAATTTCTTTTCCATGTTTTCTCAAATTATTATCTGCGTTTTAAAGGTCTTACGCAATGAATAAATATAGTCTTAGACAGTTCTTGAGTTTCTAATGATAAATATATTCAATTCACCAATAATTACATGTATATTACTTACATTACTTTAGTTTATATTACTTTTAGTTTATCTGTATATGTAGCGTTAAGATAGCGGAGTTGGTATTACAACTGTCTAATAACAGAAAAGCCAAGAGTTCAAATTCTACAGTTAACATCAGTGACTAATAACGCTTAGCGGTACGCAGACAAAGAAAGTAAACTTTGTGTGGTTTAAACTAGCACTCTCTCTCTCTCTCTCTCTCTCTCTCTGTCTGTCTCTCCCTCTCTCTGTTTCTGTCTCTGTCTCTCTCTCTCTCTCTCTCTCTCTCTCTCTCTCTGTCAAATGTTCTGCCAAGTAGCAGGTCCAAGGTGCAAATTCCTACCCTCATTCAGCTTTTACGCTCCATAAAGATCATATCATTGCTTAACGAGTTAATCTCTCGTTAAAAGCTATGCCATATCTTGACCTAGATGTAACCACTAGCTTGGGAATAACTAGATTTCTGAGGTGGTCTGCCTCAGTTCTTGCTCAGTCGTCTCTTACTGTACGTGCAATTTACGGTTGATCTATTCTTCAGTAGTCCCGACACAATACAAGAAACTAGCGGCTAAAACAACTAAATTAAAGGCCCTATCAACATACAAACAATTAACTAATTAATTAATTTAATATTTAATTCGATGTCCCTGACATTGCCTTATGGCGAGGAACCGGACGTTAAATTCTTCTTGATTGATTGATTAATTATTAATTGGAGCGGTAAACTAATGAATCAATAATCCGTTCAGTCTCGCCCATTGATCACAAAATTGAGAGCTTCCGCAAGCCAAATATTTAAGACCCTTATGCCTTGGATCTCTAGATTGATCGAGCAACTGCAGGCCATAGTCATTTACTGTGCGGCTATATAATGTCAATATGGGTTAATAAGTAACAGAAGCCTGTCAACGACGGTAACATTTTAATTGTGATTAAATGCAATCGTTTCCATTATTTGTATTAATAGATAGATTTATTTACAGGTAAATAAAAAATAATGTCTCTATAGTTTAAATACATAGTCAACTAAGTCTATTTTTTATTTTCTAGTTCTTTTTGTTGCTACCCTTTGTTGTTCGATATTTGATTCTCCTTTTATTACGTGTTTCATCCAGATTTTTCTGCTTGGAACAGATTCCAACTCAACCCGGAGAAATCATCAGCAATCTGAGAGCCGAAACCGCCCCACGTAAACTTTAACCAGAATGACAGTTAACTAATTAGATATCTCCCTCACTTATCGTACAGACCTCAAGACCTCTAACCCCCTCCCCCTTCCTTCCAGAGGGAGTAAATGTTCTATATATAGCCTATATAGTATATATATATATATTTGTTATATATATATATATATATATATATATATAGTATATATATATATATATATATATATATATTATACTATATATATATCGCTCTCCTCGAGCCTATATCGCAGAACGCGTTAGAGGGGTTGACAGAGCCCACCCCTGCCCTTGATCATGTTGTACCAGGTGATGTCGCAGTACCTCGTCGAGCACTGGTTGTCGGCGTAGCAGCTCGACCCCTGGGGTCGTCTTATGTCGCACACACCGTCCACATCGTAGGCCGAGTACTTCTGACAAACCAGCTCATTGCAGCACTGACTGTCTCTCTGACACTTCTGAGTCCGGTCAATGCACGCCACACACAATCCACTCTGAGCAATCAATCAAAACTTACTGTGAGCACTTAACAATTGTCAACTAGATAAATGTGACGACTGGTTCGAATGAACTTCGGGCGAAGAATCGAGTATAAACCTTCACTGCATTGTACTGTATTGTTTTGTATTGAATTGTATTTTATTGCATTGCATTGGAGTGTATCACGTTGCAATGCATTGCATTGCATTGTACTTAATTTCATTTCATTTGATTGCATTGCATTGCATTGCATTGAATTACATTGCATTGCATTGTAGTGTATTGTATTATATTGCATTGCATTTTAATTCATTGCATTGTATTTTATTATACTGTACAGTACTATGTCGTGCCGTGCAGAAAAAATATACTATAAAAATCTAATATAAAATGCAACGAAAAGTGTAACAGAAGGAAGAATGCTAGTGAAAGAGACATGGATTGTTGGATGATTTGATATCCAATATGATATGTATGTTCACATGAATAAGAAGACACGATAAAATTATTTGGAAGAGTAACAAGCCATGGACATGCCGTTGGGCAGTGCACTAAAGCTATGGATAACGTCAGTTTCCTCACTCGAAAGCGCTGTCAATGACGGCAGAGCCCAGGATTTGAACCCCGCGCATACTGATCCGCGGTCGAGCATCTTACCGACCTCGCCACTGGCTCCAGCCACTAAGAGATACGTTGCTATAGTAACAGACCTGGAGCGGGTTGTAGCCGTGTTCCCAGTAGCACTGTAGATCACCACAACACGCCGGCACCAGACGACAGGATTCGGACATTTTCTTGCAGTCAAGAGCGTCGCTCACCTTCCTCCCCACATCATTGATGTCCACGTCCAGATAGCGCCTGTGTCTTCTCGACTCTTCACCTGCTGACAGCAACAACAACAACAATTGTAAAGTTACGATCATTCAGTAGATCATTCATTAGGCTACTTTTAAAGCTTGTAAACATAAGCGTTATGTAAGTTATGTGTCGTTTAGTCGTCTCCCTATTTAGAAAACCCCCATTCGTCGTAATAGAAAGTTAGAAACAAACTGAAGCTTCCCCTAAAAAACCTCTCTCTCTCTCTCTCTCTCTCTCTCTCTCTCTCTCTTAGCGTACTGTATAACTAGTTTAGTCTGTTAGCTTATTATCACTAGTCTATTAACTGTTGCCTATTAGTGCACAGCCTAACTACAAGTTCCTGGAACTCGAGATACGGTTTGGCGAGTCGCGTATTTCCATGCATCCCCTTTCAGGTGATCCTGAACGTATGTTTAGCTTGAGACGTCCCTGACATC
Source organism: Enchytraeus crypticus (assembly GCA_905160935.1). NCBI lineage: Eukaryota > Metazoa > Annelida > Clitellata > Enchytraeida > Enchytraeidae > Enchytraeus > Enchytraeus crypticus. The sequence goes on along the minus strand of CAJHZI010000533.1, from coordinate 1,225,111 downwards.
TATCCCTTTTAAGGAACTGGACGTTAAATCTTCATAGAACAGCATTTAATTTTTATAACTCTTCATCTAATTCAACGCTGCTCATTTACTTTTCATCTCTAAAGTAAAATCTACCTCTACCGAACTTAGAATTATTGATCTTTTTCTTCTAGTTCACTTACTAACGGCAGGTCCATGACATAAAACTGTTTCGAACAATTCTATCCTCAGCCTTTCTTTTCATCCCTATATATGAATTTGTTATCAGATCATCCAGCATCCCATGTCTCGGTCTTCCTCCAAATCTTTTCACTTGCATTCGTCCTTCTACTACATTCTTTATCAAATCATCCGCCTTTATAATATGTCCCATATCAGCCCTTCTTTCTATATCTTATCACATTTACCAACTGTCTATTTGTACCGACTCTTTCAAGAACTTCTTCATTTGTAATTTTGTCAGTCCATCTTATCTCATTATAGATCATCATCATCATCTTCACTTAAATCCTAGTTAAATCATGGTCGGGAAATCTCATTATAGATATCGAATGTAAATCGTCATCTTCCCTTTAATCCCAGTTTAACTATGGTCGGGATACGAATAGATCTTCTCCAATCCTCTCTATCCCATACCATATTATCAGTCAATCCCCTATACTCTCTTCTATTCGTTTTGTAAAATATTGAATTTCTGCAGCCTAGGCACTCACCAACCGAATGCCCTTTCTTACGTTAGTTTGGATCTTACTTTAGTCGCCTTCTACGACATGTGCAGTCACTGGTTGATCTATTCTTCAAACAACCCGGACACAACATGGGGAAGATATAGAATGTAAACAGTAGAATAAAAAATGCAGTTTTTATAAAGCTAGATTTGTACACTGAAGTATTAGGCTATTAGCATCAAAATGGCTTAGCAATTTAATCCAAAAAATGTTTGCATGATTAAGTTCTCCAGAGATTGCTATTGTTTAAAAAGTTGGCTGAATTTACGAATGTATAAAATTTACCTGTTAAAATAAAATGTCATTTTTATTTTAACAAGTAAATACAAATTTTTATTTTAACAAGTTAAAATAAAAATTACAGTTTTACTTTAAATCAGATGCTACATTTATTTTAACAAATGTTGCCATTTTGTATGAATTATGTTACTAGTGACTGTAATTAGAACATCAGAGGCAATCGTTTTTTATATTCAATAACAAAAAGCTTGAAGTGAGGAACTTACCTGTTACAATCACCAGGCACATGCATAGAACCAAACCCAGAGCCGTTTTCATATTTAGAACTGTAAACTCAAGTAAGAGGGCAACTAACTAATGTATAAACTTTAAACTAATTATAAAAATTTATAGCAAAGTGAACTATTTTAAATTAATTGTGCTATTAACGCTTTAGTGCTATTGCGCGATGTACTAGTTTCTGTGAACTTTCTGTAGTGTTAGAGATCAGTGGAGTTATATAGTACCATGCTGGCGTGGTATAAGGCCTAACTCCTCCAGGCTTTTACTGTAAACATCTGCAGTTCAACACCAACGCACTCGTGAGTTATCTGGTCATCTGATGCTTAATTGACGTATTCGCTTGACATACAAGCTATGCAGCTTCAAGTTCCTATGTCCCTGCCATCTTTTACTATCCGGGTTCAGAACATGTCATGTACCTCGTAGGTAGCTCATGACAACAGCGACTAGACTTAATGACAGAAATAAGTGCTAATTGACAGAAGGACACTTGGAAAATTACTTGTGATAACTGTTTCGTTGATCAAAGCATTTCATTTGTGATGGAAATTAAAGCTCATATAAATATTTACTGATTAGCGATAGACGCAATGCAGTCCTTTCATTAATGACTACAAGTGTTTAGTCAAAGGTTCGAATCTCGACCATACTGGCCCGGACAGTTATCCTGGTTGTGCGGGTTAGACGTTATCAAGTTTTATTTTGTCATCATAACGTCAGCTAAAATCATGAAATGATAAAAGATAGCTTCTGAGGAGCATTGCAATCCTGTAGCATCAATGCTAGAAGGTTGCATATGGGCGTTTTTGTGAGAGAGAATATTCCCGAACATATTTAGGACTCGTCAATTTATAACTGACTAAACTGCCCAGATATTTCAGAATTTGGATTTAAAAGTGTCAGAGAAAATCATGAATTATGACTATGACCTAATTATATACCAACACTCCAACAGTATGTAACAATTAAATAATTATGTAACAATTGCATGATTAATAGTAGTGTAACAATTATTGGTTAATTAGAATTTTTGTTACCTTATAATTATATGTTAGTTATAATTATGTAACGTTATAATTTTATAACAACTACTGACGTAGCCATGCAAGTAATTTAGATTATTTAATTAATAATGTAAAAAAGTAAACATGTATTACAGTGAAATGATCAACAATGTTGATGTCTATCACTTTTAATACCACATGTTTAAACGGTTAGGCAATTTAGACCATTTTTCGTATAGCCACTCCAGTGAATGTCCGAGATTTTATTCTCTGATCAGCGCGACTGGGATTCGAACCCACGATCGAGAGTTCAATTCACCTCACGATCTGCCATTTGAAACTTCATGACGTAACCCCTACGCTATAAGGTCATTCTAATATAACTAAATAATAGCTAATATACTGTAGTAACATGTAATTAATATATACATGGAGCTATTATATCTTGATGAACTATTCAATTCTCGCACTTTCGAGTTCACGAACTTCATAAGGAGAAGTTATCACACGATCAAAAAGTAGGCTGAGGCTTAGCCATCTCAACTTTCAATTGAACAATATGATTGTGGTATTGCTGAAGCTTTGAACTCATCGTTCTGAATCGCGATGCTCTTGGTAGACGTATCCATTAAAATAACATTTACTCCATTCGTCCTATTCTGTGTCCTTTACTTCATAAGCACAGTTAGATCTACTCTTTTTCTGATCTTTATTTAATTTCGTCTTTACTGCACAGTTACTCTTTTTCTGATTTTTACTTAATTTCGTCACTTTATGTTATGTAATTATTTTTGGAAATGTTTTTGAAAATGCTGATCGAGTATCGGAAATGGAAATTAATCTCTTAATTTTAATTAATTTTCATCAATTTTTAATTCCCTTAGTTAATTGTTAAAATCCGTGTCTTTCTCTTCTACTACACTCTCTAAACTCTCTCTCTCTCTCTCTCTCTCTCTCTCTCTCTCTCTCTCGTTACATAGACTCGTTCAAATCCAAATTATTATTCATGATCTTCTTTCACACTCAACAAAAATTAGAAGTATTCCACAATTATACCGATACATATACTGTATAAGTCTTATAATTAACATTAGCCATACGCAGCAGTAATATCGTGCACTCTCAATATAGTTACAAAGGTGGTTTTCTGTGGCTTTCTATAAAGTGGGCCTACTAAAACAATTATTTCATATGTGCGATAACTTTTGTAGTACTTACTACTTACATGTATGTATGCGTTAATATCAAGTTATATAATGTCGGTATTACAGCAGGTTACGTTGGATAGGTGATATAAGTTTATTTGCATTATCTAGTTTTGCACCTGAACAGAACAATTACAATCAAGGTAAATACCTAACTCTCCTATATGAGATTATCATATATGCACCTCGCAAAAATATAATTCGTAGTCAACGGTGTTTGTAGGAAATTTTCCTCTCCTACAATGCTATACTATTTTCTATGACATTATTGATTTTTGGTGTGATTTTCATAACGAGTCTTGGTAGTTAAGTTCGTAACCTGTCGTGGTAATTAAGTAAGTTTTTACAAGAAATGCTTTTTTAAATCAATTACATAAATTCTATACTACGTGCACTTCCTTCTTCTCACATTTTCTCACTCATTTTTCTTTCTCATTTCCGTTATACTCTCTTTCTCCTTCTGCTTATTTTTCTTCTCACCTTTTCTAACTCATTTTCTTTCTCTTTTCCTTTATCCTCTCATTCTCCTCTATCTATCATATCAGTCGCATAAGAAGCAGAAGCTCAGTGGAGTATTCTCGAGCATTCTGAATTTAAGAAGAGGCGTAGTGACGCCATAGAATGACATTAAACACGATACACTAGTTCTACTCTATTCATTGTATATCTAAACATGGAGCAAAGTTCTCTAGCTAAAGGCTTTCAACAGAAGCCATAGCTTTGAACAGTAGTGCGGGCTTATTATAGGAATATGTAAAAAGTTAGTGACTTCTGTAGAAGGTTGTGAAGGAAAGCCTACGATACATTTCTGGGCGTCGACATTGATGATTCACTGTCGAACTATGTCTCAAAAGAACTTACTAGAAACTATTCAGCTCTTCTTCTGCTCTCCTTAGAGAATAACAAATTCTTTAATTTAAGTTTTATAGCGTCTATCTAGTTTTTAGCAGAGTGGCAGGTTCAACATACATATTTCCATTCACAGTCTGTCTTCATTTGGTCTCAACAAAGAGAACTATTTTTAATAAAAGATTGATTCAAGCACTAAGGCTAAACTATTCAAGCCCAGGGACGAGAATAGGGTCATGAAATATAGGGGGCTAATTGGCAGGCTTGATTAGGCCCCAATATATTGATATGAAAAAGGTTTTAAAGTTTGAGAGGGGCTGAGTACCCAATTGAAGGGATTAGCCCCCTTGACCTCACTCTGGTCCCTGTACAAACCTCAAGGTGGCCCTTACCATGAGGAAAATATGGCTTCGGAGCACAAAACGAGTAACAAACCAAAATACAATTATAATAGACAATAAGTGCGAATAGATTCTATGAACTTAGAAGATCTTTACTATAATTATTATGTATCACAGCCGAAGTACTCAGGATAAATCTGTAATTCTTATTATAATCATACATAACGTATAAGACTAATTAATGCATAAACTAAAATGCTAGTATTTTGACTCTACAACCCCTGATAATATATATTGTCACTACTGATCTATGGGCAAACCTATTAAATTAAGTCTAAAACTATATTTGATTATGGAAAGGGGAATCTTGGATTCTTTGTTTTCAATTTCTCAACTGTTGCTATCAACTTGAAGGGGAAGCTTATTTCTAATCATATTATTGTGAATTATTTAATAACTTGATATTATTGGACATTATATATTTGAATAATACTAAATTGTTACTTAGGCCTAATTAAGTTAATATTTTTATTTGTCATTGCGATATATTTTTATTCTGTTTGCTTTTTGTTTCTGTTATTCTTTTCTGTTTCTCTTTCTTGAAGTATTTTATTATTGTTCCATGTATTGAACAAAAGAATTAAAAAAATTATTGATTTTCTTAAATATCTTTAAACAAACGGGATGCAACTTATTTATAATTTATTTACAGTCACTTTATTATAAAAATTAAACTATTTAATTTGACGTATTTGTTACTTTATTTAAATTGCCATGTAGGCCTACATGTCGGGTCAAAGTCCGATTTAACATTAGTAAATCTCAGAGGCGTGTTTGTTCTTACAGATTACACTTGAAATAGTTGACTGAGGCACTCATGGAGCATTAATACGCATAAACAACAGCTCCTACTGGCGCAGTTTGAACTGAAACTTAAACTGCAGTCTATATGCAGTACTAATCTTCACTCTGAAGAATTTAAAACAATTAATGGGTATATTAAGTTCGGCTGAATCTGAGAGGTGGGAAGAGATGTAAAGAAGGATCAAGAACAAGAAGGATAGATGAGTTAAAGAGAGCAACGTGACCCTCAAGGATCAAACACATGATAAAGAGGAGAAGTTCTGTCACGTGATCACCAGAGATCGGGCTCGAACTGATGGTACCAGATAATAACAAGAGTGAATCGCTTTAATGTGAGAAAGCTAAGTGAGAGTAAGAATAAGTGTAAAACTATTCACTTATATCAACATCACCCTATCCACATTCATCGTCATCATCATCATCATCATCTCCACTTTAATCCCAGTTTAACTAGTGTCGGGATACGAATAGACCCTCTCCATTCCTCTCTGTTCCATACCATATAATCAGTCAATCCTCTATTTTTCCATTCGTTTTAGACAATTTTGTTGCATTTCTGGAGCCTAGGTGCTATCCAACCGAATGGCCTTTCTGACGTTGGTTTGGAACATAGTGTTTTAGTCGCCTTGTATTATACGTGTAATCACCTGTGGGTCTATTCTTCAAACAACCCTGATACAACACAGGGATCATCCTATGTTCACTGCTACTCGATAAATTCAATCTCTTCCAATACATCCCTTTTCCTGCAATATGACTTCTTTGCCACTTGGCAAACACTAGAGATAGAAATCATACAATCACTGCAGTATACCATTGCTGCAGTGATTGTCGCATTCACCTCTGTCACTGTATTGCCTCTTTAAACCTCTACTTTATACTAATACATGTATAAATCGTTTGGGGTAATTGATTTGTAGTGGCATTTGATGGGGACGTCCCTGACATCTTGTATGAGGAAACGGACGTTAAACCTTTATTATTATTATTAATATTATTATACAGTACAATACCATTGAGTAAACAGCCGTAAAGATGGTTATTGTGCTACTGGTGGTAATTAGTAGACGCTTTAGCACTACTGTAGGCGCCTCAATATCTACTGACTTGATTAGTTCATTATGTGCATAAGACAAATAATTTCAGCAGGATGTTTGTATAGGGGAAGATATTCTACACTTCACTAGTTATTTTTAGTGAGCTATTCACTAGCTATTTTTTCACTAGTTAGTTACTGGCTGGAGCCAGTGGCGACGTCGGTAAGATACTCGACTTCGGATCGGTATGTGCGGGGTTCAAATTCTAAGCTCTCCCGTCACTGACATCGCTTTCGAGTGAGAAAACTGACGTTATCCTTAGCTTTTTTAGCTTTTAGCTTAGTTTTCTATGATTGAGCATAGTAGACAAATTTAGGGTTGAGATTTTACGATCACGTACTATTATTAGATTATGATGTCTACTATTATAATCTATCAAGATAAACGGCAACAATTAGGTTGCACTGATAACCCTCTTATAGACTTGTAATCGCAGTTTTCACTATTACGTTAAACTCATGACTGTGTTGGAATATTTTACAGATATTTACTTTACTATTTTATAAAGCAATTATATTTTACTCCATATACTACTGAAACATACAGTGATATTCCCGACCCTAGTTAAATTAGGATTTAAGGGAAATGAAGATGATATTTATCACTTGAGATATTTCATGTTAAAATTGTTGGTATATAACTAATTACTAGCTGTAACTTTTTTAGACAAATACTAATTTTAATTAAATTGATAATTAATTCTAAATTGGGTTAAATTTGACGATGGGAGAAATAATATCGGTGCTTTTCGCTGTTCTTGCAATTATATAAACCCTGGTAAATGTATGGTATTACAAAAATTACTAGCCAAACATATAGGCCTACTATACTGAGTTTTTGTAAGCCCATAAAATGAAGTCTTAAATAAGAAATGATAGTTTTCTAATGGAAAATTCAAAAGTTACCACTATTATTGGACACGAAGATGGTAATTTTTTTTAAAAATTATAAGCCATTAGGCCTATATATTATTATTACATAGCTTGGAATAATGCTTTTAGATCAATCTTTCATTATAATAGATAGGAATCTGTTAAACCTATTATGGCAGGTCTAGGAAAATTAGATTTATTAGGGTGAAGAAAATTAGACATATTAGGGTAAAGTTAGAAATAAACTTTTAAAGAAAGAACTGCATGTTGCCCAGTAATGTGTTCTAAAACATATTACAATTAGGTATATTATCGCTAACTTTGACAATCTGTGCAAGACCTTTAATTTGCCTTTTAGTTACTCTACTATGTTATCAAACAATATATCCTACCGTCAAACTATGCACTTCTTATATAAGTCTTTTTCAAGTCGGTGTGGCTAATTCTTTACTTTTCAATTACATGTATATGTTGATTTGCCTACTATTATGTGCATGTTGACTTTTTGATTTACTATTAGTATTATTGGATTTTTGTTTTCTTTGTTTTCTATTTTCCTCTTATTCGATGATGACGGATAAGGAAGTAGATGAAGGCCTACGCTCAATAATAGAATGCATGAAGTGACTATTTTGATCCAATTAGGCAAACTGTAAATCTGTGTAATTGGTGTAATTATGAATGTCTTAATAGCGTATGGGTAACGCATTGAAGTTTGAAATGACAAATCCTGAGGTGAACCCTCGTGGGTTCGAATCCCGGCTGCGCTGATCTGAGAGTAAAATCTCGGACATTCACTGGACTGGTTATACGGAAAATAGTCTAAATTGCCTAACGGTTTAAACATGTGATTTTAAAAGTGATAGATATCAACATAGTTGATTATTCACTATAATGCGTGTTTACTTTTTGGTGGTGGTTTAATTTTTTATCCTACTTTTAATGTTTATGACGTTCTGTTACTTTTCTTCCTGTCAAGTGTTGACGAATAAAGAAGTTGATATATTATTGGATCTTTGCGTTTTATAATAATTTAGAGGCAGACAGCATCCATTATTTAATTAACAATTTCTCAAATCAAATAGCCAATTATAGAATACTCAGTTCCAGTCATTTCTAAAGCAACTGAACAATTATGATAGAGCTTGTAATCTACGAAATTCAACATTTGGTTGCAGCACAATAAACTGTTTGGAAACGACCATTTCTACAGCAGTGTGAGGCCGGTGTCTGGTCTTCGAGGCTGCTTCCTTTCCATGACTAATCGTTCTTTGCCGTTAATTGGTAGCAAGCTCAGAAACGTATAACGAGTGAATGTCTTAATGGCGTAGTGGAAACGTCATGAAGTTTTACATGACAGATCCTGAGGTGAACCCTCGTGGGTTCGAATCCCAGCCGCGCTGATCTCAGAGTAAAATCTCGGACATTCACTGGACTGGCTATAAGGAAAATGGTCTAAATTGCCTAACGGTATAATCATGTGGTGTTAAAAGTTATAGATATCAACATAGTTGACCATTTCAATATTATGCGCGTTTGCTTTACGTGGTTAGCCTTCTAGAAGCCCGAGGAGCAGTTAACTATTCGTTGTTAATTGAGCTGAATTAATTAAATACACTCTTATTATCTCATAGACAAAATGAACTAAAACTTTTCAAATTAATACGACAATTACTTATATATTACAATATCGTTGACCCATGAACATAAAAATCTCACAGCTTCTCTTGTTTTACACACTGCATTCGTATTACAGAAACAAACCGTACATTAACTAGTAACCAACGTAAAAAAAACCTCAATCAGGCGAATAGTTCATCGTCGAATAGTGGTTAGTAGTTCCCACCGCGTATACTACTGTGACAGGAGATGAATTTAGCAGGTTTTAATAGACCAAACAGATCTTAATAATATAAGTTGGATTGGTTGCTTTTGAAATTGATCTAGAAAAGTGCCATATCGCTACAGCGATCTAGTAAGCCTTTCTATCCCGTCTTATAGATTTTGCAGAAAACTGCTTAATATTCACTAAACTTGCCTCTCCATCGTTTGTACACCGTTTAACCACACTCACTCATCTGTAATCCAGTTTTGCCATCTTTATCTTCAAAAGAAAGTTACTATTACTTATATATTCTAAAAAAAGAAAATTTCAAGAAAGAAAAGAAAGTTTAATAGATGTTCTCATTATTTATATTGACTTAGGTTTAACATCTCTACGATGTTGTGTCAACAACAGAAGAAATGTGCTGTATTTACTAAGCAATTTGTCGTACGCTTTCATACAGCATGGGTAGACACGAGCAAACAAACTGTGGCATGCACACAACAACAAACAACTTGAGTGCTACCCTCGTCCATGACAACATAGAGCAGTGTGAAACCAAAGTCATACCTAGCAGCAAAAATATAAAGGTTCATTAACGACGCATATCAAATATCCGGGAACTATCCCAATTACGAGGAATGGTAGGAATGACCTAGGAATTAGAATTATACGTAAACAATTTGAGATAAAAACTGAGCCTAAACCTTTGCGATGACCAGAATCATAGAAAAATGAAAATCATAAATACAACGATTCCATAACAAAACAGAATAGTTACAATATACATGCAGACATATACAGACAACTGATCAAAGCTAGCGACAATTAAAATACTTTTCACAATATCCTACATCAACGCAACTTGAAATATCAATATACCTGTCAAAATTGGTAGATATGTATTGAAATGCAGTTACAGCGGTCAGAAATAATTATACAGGGATTGATATCTGATTTGAATCATAGAGGATAGTAGCCTCTATGTACTCCACAAAATGCTATTGACGTTAACAGATAATAGAGTCTTAATATAGGCCTAATATAGGCTTGTAGATTAACACAGATAAACTTAAATATTAATATAAATAAAGTCCTCATATAATATTGTCTTACAGCTTAATATAATCCTTAAATATTATTTGCGTCTTTAGAGTCTGAATAAGGTTGCGTCTTTATTCACCCTAGCTATGCACAGTAAAGTATCATATATAGTCTGCTATTGCAAAATCGTAGTTTCATTTAGAAATCTATCTAGGAATGTTTGGAATAATTTTTTTTCTTTTTCAGCAAGTCTACTGGTGTAGAATAGATCGGTTTTGAGCAGTTGTTTAAAGGACGTCTTGATAAATGCACACTGACTACAGGTCAACAGCAAATGAGCAAATCCAAATTCCTGTACACAGCGTCACAACTACACAACAATAGGGCTAAAAGTTCTAAATAAATTATGAATATTTTACACCTTTGAACAATGAATATGCGCCTTAGATCACTCCAAATAATAAATACCGTATAAAAAGTTAAATAATATCAGCAGACGTGACAGGACTAGCTAATGCGAAAAGGATGCCAGTTACTATGCCAAGTTGCCATCTGAAATCAGAGAAACAACATGGCGACTCTAATCAGACAAACTACATGGTGACTCTAATCGAACAACATGGCGACTCTAACCAGAAAAACAACATGGCGACTGCAATTACACAAACAACATGGCGACTGGAATCAGACAAACAACATGGCGACTGGAATAAGACAAACAACATGGCCATTGGAATTATACAAATTGGCGGATGGAATTGCAAATAAACTGGAACTATGCACACAGGATGGCGACCGGAATTAAATAAACGATATGGCTTATGAATGGGCTTAGCAATATGATGGCCGGAATTAGACAAACAATATGGCGGCTGGATAAGCTGCACAACATGGCGACTGAGCCAGTTAAACAACATGGCGGTTGGAATCATTAAACAACATGGCGACGGCATTAGTTAAACAATATCGATGAAGGGTCGTCCGCCTCCAGACGAGCGATGTGACGTAGTATATCCTTCTTCGTTATAATACCCAGCAATCGACTGCATAGAAAAACAGAAATAACATCTTTAATTAAGTTATTTAGTAAAAATGTGTTTTTTAGCAAGATTTAAAAAACGTCATGTAAACATGTAAAAATATTAGTCAACTTCAGTAAGTGAGAAAAGCAGTCCAGATTTCAATTTTTAAAAGGTCAAAATAGTGATAACTCCATTATTAAACCATCTTGAAAGAAAACAGACGTATATCTATTACGTCATGAGACCAATGGAAGCTAAAAAGGATGCAGAATTACACTGTTTTAATGACTAATTGGTGTTAGGCTAGAAATAACACAATAAATACAATATACTATTTGTGGATGAAAGAAATGAAACATTCACATAGTTTGGCTACAATCTTTAGCTTCATCAGTAATTAAACAAGCTAATACAATTAATATTAACATTTTAATAACAAAATTAATATTTTGAAATAAAATTACTAAACAAGCTAATCAATTGAGGAATTAGGAGCTACCTATATTCTGTGACTTGTATAACAAAACTGTCTGAACTACAGAAAAGTCTTAATTTACTAATCAATTAAAGAAATAGAAGACACTATTCCTTATGACTAGTGTTTGTTTGAAATAAAACTTTGGGAATTATTAATAATGTACATGATCAATTAATTAAGTATATAATTAGAAGATACCCATTTCTTGTGACTAGAGTTTGCCTAAGACCTAGCTTTCTGAACATGTCGATAACAGTCTCCATTGGTGTCTGATCTGTTACCGTCACAGGAGACTGTAGAATAAAACAAAAGATAACTGTAAATCTATGACAACATCTAGAACTTAAGACATACGTAATTAGTGCGGTCTATATCTATGAATAAGACTCAATAGCGATTAATTAATTTACAAATTTATTGATTTGAAAAACAAGATATATTAATTCACTAAGTTTAAATTAGAGACTGGTCAATAGGAAGGTAAACTAATATATTACTGAGACAATAAATAGGTGATGCAATAGACAATGCATTACTGAGACAGGCAGATAGGTGTGGTCATAGAGATAGATGTGAACAATGCATTATTAAGATAGGCAGGTCGGCGTGGTCAATAGATAGGTGAACTAATGTAATACTGAGACAGGCAGGTAGGCGTGGTTAATAGATAGGTGAACCAATGCATTACTGACACAGGCAGGTAGGCGTGGTCTATCTGTACTCGTCAGCCGGTATCTCTGTAGAAGGACGTCGTGCATCATGATATTTTACAATCAATGGCTCGTCAAGAAAATTGAATTAAATCATTAAGCGTTGCCGTAATTAAGAGTTGAGCTGGTATAAAGACCCTGATGTTGACTAGATGATTTTGATTGTTACCCTAACACACCAAAACAGCACGAGTGGCAACTCTAGCCTAATATTCAATCTAAATTAGATTGAACATGACATCGACTTTTTCTCATTGTTCTAGTTTCTTAAGACTGTTTGATACCCTGTGTTTCTGAGAATTTTTTATTTTATTTCTTTTAAATGTTTATTTCTATTTGTATTTGTCAGTGATTTGGTGTTGATGCTGAAATAAACACATATCTCTCCCTCATCTTTCGCTCATTCAGCTGTAGATGATAAAACCTAAACTTTACAGGCGCTACCAATTATCATTTGATGCCACCACTGACAGTGTAAAGGCAGATAAATACCTATTACTACTGCAGTAACGTTTCTACAATCATAACTGGACCATACTGTAAAAAGCTGGTAAAGCTAAGGTTAACGTCAGTTTTCTCACTCTAAAGCGATGTCAGTGACTGGCGAGCCCAGGATTTGAACCCCACACATACTGATCCGCGGTCGAGTATCTTACCGACTGTACATCATTAGAATACAGTTTTTAAGCATACCATGTCTAAGATTTTTCTTAGTTTGAGAGGCTCAGGCATGCCAGCAGTTTGACTAGAGGTGGGCGCGTGATTCGTGAAGTAGATGATGGACTGCGTAACAACGCCTTCTCGAATCTTACGTGCGTTACCTGTCCAACAGAACAAGTCTCAGTAAAACATACAAATTATAATAAATACCACAGATGAACAAGAAGAAGAATCCCAAGAAGAAGAAGATCATTCAGAATAACTGATCAATAGCAATGATTAAATCATTCAGAATATCTGAAAATGATTAGATCATTCAGAATAACTGAACAATTATTAAATCAAACTGACAATCATTCAGGATAACTGACCAATAGCAATGATTAGATCATTCAGGATAACTGACCAATAGCAACGATGAGATCATTCAGGATAACTCACCAATAGCAAGATTAGATCATTCAGGATAACTCACCAATAGCAATGATTAGATCATTCAGAATAGCTCACCAGTAGCAATGATTAGATCATTCAGAATAACTCACCGATAGCGATGATAAGATCTCGCCTCAGAACAAAACCAACAAGAAAATGTGAGTCACGTGATACTATAACTGGAAACCCATTGTGATCTGTCTCTCTCAGTAACACCTCTGTTCAATCAATCAATCAATCAATCAATCAATCATAATGCCATTATAATAATTATAATCAATTTTTCAACATAGCAATCAAACAAATTGAATTTTTAATTCGTCAACCAGATTTGTAGATAGTTCGATTTGTAGTTTGAATAACTACTATTTCACAAAATTTTTCTAATATGGAAAGCAATGTTGTCGAATTCTAACCCGCAAGATTCATTTACACAAGATTTGATATGCATTGCCACGTGGTCAGAAATGTACCCTAGAAGAGAATAAAAAACACCTGCTGCCTATAATAGGTAGAGTATCTAGTAGAATGATGCGCATCTCCAATTGTCATCCAGTGTTGAGTAGTCACAAAAAATTACTCATAAAAACGGGGATTCAAAGGAAGATGATGATGATGAGACAGATAATAATAAATACAAAAAATGATATGATTTATATTGAGTAGATACGCACCGACATCCCCCACTGTCATGGAATCTTGCGTTACTACACAGAACTGTTGATCATGACCCCTGTAAGTCACAACAAATCAACAAGTTTTCTATATTCTCAATTATTATGCAAAAAAAAAATTTAATAGTCAAGAACCAGAACAACTCTGTGTGACAACATTAACAGCCAGAAAATAATGCAAGTAAAAATGAACATTAATTATTTATTTATTAGTCCTACATTCCATAAAATAAGAGAGAATAAGTCAACTTAACGTCTGTTTCTTGTCACAATTATCTCAGTGACCTGGAGAGCATTAGATCTGATCCTTGCACCTACTGATCCGCAGCCGGACATATCAGTGACACGCTATTCGGTCCATACTTGTATTGCCTGACTTCAATTGATAAGTGAAATGCATAGTATTTTATTCCAATGAGTTTAATGTTTAATAGGGCAAATCATGCAAACGTATCTCTATACTTTGTAACAATTACATACAATGAACTAGCAAATTCTATAAAATACATGTAATGTTACATATAATATGATACGTATGGTATGTGCTGGGTTCAAATCCTAGGCTCGCCCGTCACTGACATCACTTTCGAGTGAGGAAACTGACGTTAACCGTAGCTTTTTAATAATAAAATACACGTATTTTATTGCGAGAAGCTGCACAGTGCATCAGCCCTGCAATACCTCAGCACAGAGTGTGAAGAGTATTCTACTCTATTGTGAAGCGTTGTATTGCTGTAATCTTTGGTGACATAAAATCGTTGACGCTTACCGAGGCTGCATAACATCAGCCGCTAGTGTTGTGTGAATGAACTCCTCTTTACTATCGAGATAGGGATATCCGTTGAGCTTTATGTGAGCGTCGTATCTGATCATAGCGTTAAGAATCATTCTTCATTTCACTCATCGTCATCATCGTCGTCATCATCATCATCATCAGTCATCAATCATCATCAGTCATCATCATCATCATCATCTTCATAATCATCATCATCATCATCATCATCATCATCTTCCCTTGAATCCCAGTTTAACTAGGGTCAGGATACGCAAAAAATGTCAATCATCATCAGTCCATATCCATATGCGCTATTAAACGAATAACCGAATGACCTTGTCTGTCATTGTTTTTGATCTTAGTTGCACTATTAAGAAATTTTATCAGAAAATATTTTTGTACTAATAAATTGTATCAATAGCTGTTAGAACAGTTTATCGAGAAGTTCGTTTACAGTACGAAGATGCATCAATACCCGTTAAGAATTTCAATCAGAAATCTCGCTTTTAAAGTTAATTTTTAAACCAAACTTTCAACCAACAGTTTGTAAATTCCTGAAGTTTTCTTTTACATATATGTATATACATGTAATAATAACATAATAACAACAATTACAGTGCTACAGTCATCAATGACAACATCGAGCACTATTGAGACAAAATCAAGCCGGCTAGCAAATAAAGAAGGTCCAAAAACGGTGCAAATTCCAAAATCCAGAAATTCAGTCCAAAGTAAAGGAGTTAAAGAAAAGGTGGTTTAGGCGATATGTAATACAATCACAACACAAATAAAGTAGTCGCAAACCAGATATATCAATTATAATAACACTGCCCGAATTAGTAACTACGCTCAATGCATTATGCTTTTTGCTAATAGCAATAGTCAATCCATCGAGAAAACAAAAACACTTCAACAGCATAACACCGTTTCTTTTTGAAGAAACGATATCGATATTCCGGGAAAATTAGAAATTCTTCATGACGAAATCAAGAAAATGAGCTATTACTATTAAGAACATGCAAAATTATAATCTACAATAAAATAATAATAATAATTATTATTATTATTATAATAGTAATAATAATAATAATAATAATAATAATCTACAAGCCAAAACACAAAATTTGTATAGAAACAAGAGAGCTGAAGATAAGGATACATTCCCTCTTTGTGCAGCGAGTCTCCAATCCACTTAGCAGTCATGGCCGCGGCCATTAGAGGTACAATGTACTGCAGACCTCCAGTTAACTCAAACATGATAACAACTAGCGACACTGTTAGACATGATAACAATCAGTGATACTGTTAAACATGATAACAATCAGTGATACTGTTAAATATGATAACAATCAGTGATATTGTTAAATATGATAACAACCAGTGATATTGTTAAATATGATAACAACCAGTGATATTGTTAAATATGATAACAACCAGTGATATTGTTAAATATGATAACAATCAGTGATACTGTTAAATATGATAACAATCAGTGATACTGTTAAATATGATAACAACCAGTGATATTGTTAAATATGATAACAATCAGTGATACTGTTAAATATGATAACAATCAGTGATATTGTTAAATATGATAACAACCAGTGATACTGTTAAATATGATAACAACCAGTGCTACGTAATTATATAAAACAGAATAACTGTCAGTGATACTGCTAACTAAAACAATATAACAAGAAGGAATCTTTTAAATAAAACATGATATCAACCAGTGACACTATTAAATAAAACAGGACATTAACCAGTGATATTCCTAACTATAGCAAGATAATAATAATTAGTGATACAATGAAATAAATTCTATGAACGAAATACTAAATAGGCTTTTGTCTCCCTATACCCCTTTAATAAAATAAATATCCCATACGTTATCAATGCTCTTGTACATAAATTATAATTAAATGAGTAAATAACAACAGTGAAGGTCATTCAACGTCAGTTTTCACATCAGCGGATGACGTCACTACTAACCAGTCATTCTCGTGACTCCGCCCAGCGCAGCGCATGCGCCAACCATAGCATAGAGACCAGGCGTAGCGCAAGTGTGGCCACTAGCGCACATCTCCTTGAATATATAGTGCTGCTGGTTCACTCTTCAATATCAAGCAATCAATTAGACAATAAGTCAATCATTCAATCAGTTAGTCGATCATTCAATCAGTAAGTCCATCAATCAATCAATATATAGTGCTCCTGATTCACTCTTCAATCAATCAATTAGACATTTAGTCAATCGTTCAATCAGTAAGTCCATCAATCAATATATAGTACTCCTCACTCACTCTGTCGATACCAATCAATCAATAAATCAATATATCAATTAATTAGTAAATCAATCAATCAATTAATCAATCAATCAGCGAGTCAATCCGTCAGTCAATCAATATATCAATATTGCTCCTGATTCACTTTGTCGATAACAATCAATAAATAAATAATCAATCAATCAATCAGTCAAGCAGCAATCCCAGTTCAATGATTCAAAAATTACAATCCATCGTAAGCAACCACAGATTTAATTAGTTTTCTAGTCACTGCATATTAGTCTGCACATAGAGTTAAGTAAATAAGCTTTAATCATTTAAAAATTCAAGGTACCGATAGATAAGGCACGATTTTATATAAATCTAAGAATTTATAATTCTGAAATAATCAGAAAGCACTGCCGGCATTATATTAATATCAACCACATTTCGATGAGCAAGCTCAAAATAAGCGACAGGAGTCACAAGAGATTAGCGCTCTTCTGTCTACAGAACGTTTACTACAACATCTTCAATGTGCTTCACTACAAATAAAACCATCTAACTGATAAATCCGGGCAGCTGGGTTGTACCCACAACATTAAATATATATATATATATATATATATATATATATATATATATATATATATATATATATATATATATATATATATAAACATATATCTACTTCTTTATTCGTCAACTTTGACAGGAATAAAAGTAATACAAAACAAATCAAACAGCATCAACATAAAAAGTATGATCAAAAATAAACCACCATCAATTACACAGTTCGAGTTACAGTTAGCCTAATTGGATCAAAATACTAACTTCATACATTCTGTTATTGAGCTAGGTCAACAAACAAAAAAATTATTGCACACTTACCGGAGAGACTAACATTTCAGATTATAAACAGAAACTCAACGCCCCACGACATGACTATATTATTAGGGATCTACCCACGATGTGAAGCAACCAATCAAGCACGTAATTCACAGTAAATAATCGTAACTAATAATCAAGTCAGATCATCTCTGATACTGTAAACCGTCAGCTGTATGAAACTGAAACTTTAAATAACTGTAACTGCTTAGTGTTAGTAATTGTAACTGCAAACTACACA
Organism: Enchytraeus crypticus; assembly: GCA_905160935.1. Taxonomy (NCBI): domain Eukaryota; kingdom Metazoa; phylum Annelida; class Clitellata; order Enchytraeida; family Enchytraeidae; genus Enchytraeus; species Enchytraeus crypticus. The sequence continues at coordinate 1,206,634 of CAJHZI010000533.1, read as the reverse complement.
TAGCAGCAACTGTAACTAAGTGCAACTTTTAAAAAGCCGGTAAAGCTAAGGTTAACGTCAGTTTCCTCACTCGAGAGCGATGTCAGTGACGGGCGAACCCAGGATTTGAACCCCACACAAACTGATCCGCGGTCGAGTATCTTAACGACATCTCCACTGGCTCCAGCCAGTAAACAATAATTGTAAGTGTCAGTAAATAGTAAATATAACCAGTAGAGATAGTAACCTGGCTAGCTGCTCCACGCCCACTCCTATCAGACGTCCAGCTATCGCTCCAATAGCCATACTCGGTATAAACAAACCACAAGGAACCTACCATCAGTATATCAACAAGAGAATATTAACAAAAAAGAATAAAAATTAAGCACTGGAGCGAATTGAGTTCATTTTCTTACGCAGCAGCCACAATCTGGAACTCTTTACCTGCTAATCATCGCTCTTGTTTTTCTCTTCCAAACATTCTCTAGCAAGCTTAAGACTTACCTTTTCCCACCATAGTCATAATCAATCTACCCTGACCAATTTTGATCACCGGACTGGCTTTCGTTTACGACCTTACTTCTCCTCAGCACATTTCTTTTGCAGATTGGTCTGGGTGAATTGATCTGTAGTGATGTGTGCTGTCGAGACTTCTCTGACATCATCCCCGGATGAGGAAATGGACGATAAACCTCTATTATTATTATTATTATTATTATTATTGAGAACAGCGTTGTTGCAGGAAGTCAAATCAAGAACAATTCCTCGTCACCGAGTCGCACCTCATCAATGAGTCCCACCTCATCAATGAGTCCCACCTCATCAATGAGTCCTACCTTATCAATGAGTCCTACCTCGTCAATGAGTCCTACCTTATCAATGAGTCCCACCTCATCAATGAGTCTCACCTCATCACCGCTGCCTTCTTCAGTTCTTGCTCAATCACCTCGTACTGCACGTGCAGTATATGGTTGGTCTATTATTCAGTGGCACAGAAATTTCAAGACGCAGGAAGATACTTATAGAAATTTAGCTAACTGCCAAATATTCAACTTAATTCTAAGCATTAAAAAAAAAGAAGTCTCACCTTGATGCCGAATGTAAAGATGGTAATGATCATTTTGAAGACGAGAGCGAGAGCAAGCTGCCACAGAGCTACGAGGGCTTTGCTACCCAGAGGTCCCGTTACAACATCGCTGTCCACGTTGTCTGCGTCTGACACCAGTATGTAGTCACTGTACAATCAATCAATCCATTAATCAATCAATCAATCAATCAAGTAGTCAATCAATCAATCAATCCATTAATCAATCAATCAATCCATTAATAAATCCATCAATCAATCCATCAATCAATCAATAAATAAATCAATCAATAAATCAATAAAGCAGTTAATCATTCAGTCAATCATCTAGTCAATCAATTAGTCAATCAACCAATAAATCAATCAATCACTTAGTCAATAAATCAATCAATCAATCATTGACAAATAATAAATAGATTGACTGAATGATAAACCAAGCTCTCAGTGAATAAGTCAAGCAGTCAGTCAGTGGGTCTTTTTACTTTTCTTATACAAGTCCACGTTAGTTTTACATATTTTGTAAACATAGTTGCACGTGCTTATTTTAGGACTGTAGTTCGAACAACTGATTAATATTTACATTACATCTCATAATTACAGTAATTAATATCCTCTCCACTGAAATATAAACCTGATCAACGTTCAGTGTAGTCAACTCTTCTTCAAGCCAGGATGCAATGGAAACGGAGAAGAAAACAATGGGCCTGAAACTCTTATGATCCTTATTCTATCGCAGAGATCATCATTAAATAAAGAAATCGACGCTAAAATCTTACAGCTGAATACAAAGCACTGTACCATAGAGCTGTGTCGTCCTCAGGTCTACACTGACTGACGAGTTGTCTGATCAGCTCACTGCTATTCATTCTGCTCAAACAACGTCAGTTAACATCACAACCGGTTCGAGGAAGGAGTCATTTCCAAATTCAAACTATTGCGCATGCGCCATAACCGATGTGACAGGGTCAACGTTGCAAATGTTGCGTTAAACAGTTACAATATTTACTTTTTTTTAACTATTCCTAATCCTAACCCCTACCCTTTAGCCTAACCCTAACTAACCATATTCTTAAGGAACTAAAATTTAATACAACTTTAAAAATTAAAAGTGACTCGAGCCAGAATCGAACCTCATGATCTAAAGCCTAGCTCTATACCCCTAAGCTATCGGGGCTTCCGTTTGAACACGGTGGAGTACATGATGTCAACATATCGTACTAGGATATCATAATACCATATAAAAAATTCTTATTACAATTCTTCTGCGCATGCGCAATAGTTGGAAATAATTCCTTCTTTGAACCTACGTGTGTTAAAATCTGCATAATACTTACTGAACACAATACACGGAGATTTAATTCATCCTCAATTGTGAAAATTAGGTGTTAAATATTCATATTACTCTGCTAAAATTATAATAAATTTTCTTCTCAGAAAGTATGGAAATCATCTGCCAAGAAAATGACATTGTAGATGAATATGACAACATCTAGCAATTGATTCAATAAATGCATATAGGCAGAATTGTACAATTAGTCTAATCAACCGCACGTGCCTAACGTTTACTAGTTTAGGTTTCTGTTTATTACCCGTTGTCTTGTACATATTATTAGAGGAGAGGTTGGTAAACAAGTAGCATAGAGAATATGTAAGTGAAAGGTTGGTAAACAAGTAGCATAGAGAATATGTAAGTGAAAGGTTGGTAAACAAGTAGCATAGAGAATATGTAAGTGAAAGGTTGGTAAACTCGTAGTACAGAGAAATATGTAAGTGAAAGGTTAGTAAACACATAGTACAGAGAAATATGTAAGTGAAATATGTGAAATATAACATAATATACACACATGTGTGAACGATTTGTAGTGACGTGTGATGGGAGCGTCCCTGACGTCATCCTTGTATAAGGAAATGGACGCTAAACCTTCATTATTATTACTATTATTAGTATCATTTTTAGTATTATCATTATTATTATTCTTATTACTATAACTACTACTGACATCGCTTTCGAGTTAGGAAACTGACGCTAACATTAGCTTTACCAACTTTCAGTTGTGTTTATTTGATAAATGAATTTGTCCCTAAACTGAGTAGAAAAGAACTTACCTGGTAAATGGATTTGGATAAGCAATGATGGCCGTGATTAAAGTCAATATCAGTACCTGAAAAGAGTATATAATTTATCAATCTAAATTATTTCACAATACACAAGTATGATACATAGATCATCATCATCATTATCATCGTCATCCCAGTTTAAATTAAATCCCAGTTTTACACTACAATCACCCATCATCGTCCTCCCTTCGCAATACAATACATAAACGAGACGTCCCTCACATCATCCTTGTATGAGGAAACGGACGTTAAACCTTTATTATTATTATTATTATAAATACAATATGTAGATTACCAATTAATTATCGCTCCTATTCACATGCTTCTAAAGTGTTGCTCTAAGCAAAACGCTAAAGAGACGGCGGAGAGTAAACAGGAAAGCAACCAAAGCCAAGATCGGTGTGGCTATGTAAACGTCTGCAAGTCTGAATTTGAGAAATCAATTCATTTATCAACATTGCACTCAATCTAATCTGGAGAAAGTCTATTTGTATCCCGACCCTGGTTAAACTGAGATTTAAGGGAAAATGATGATGATGCACTCAATCTAATCTCCACATTGGCATATCTCTGCTGGTTGCCTCTTACACAATACACTGAGGACGGATACTTAAATCCATATAGCGTTTTACAACAAATGATAGAAACGAAAAATGAAAACATAACATGCAAGGTTTAGCGAAAATTTTCTCATCAGTAAATGATACCACAGACAAGAATCAATTTGTTAGTTTATAGGTGTAATGCCAAAGCCACAGTAATTGACATTAGTATATATAAAATATCTTTAAATAACAGATATTTTTACAACCTCATTTCCCTAATTTCATACGATTTATGAATGCGCTTAGAGAGCTTTTAACATTTTGTTTTCTATTTAATTGTTAATTTCGTAAACATGAATTAGCAGCTATCTCACGCCATATAGTTTCTATTTTCATATACACGTAGACGCATGAGCGTCATCTCGCGAGAAGCTATTGTAAAGAAACCTCTTCGGGGTAAGGATCAATAATTAAGGATATTTGGGATCAGTCCATGTAGGAATCAAATCCAATACTCGTTCCATCACACATAAGATTAGAAACTGACGTTAAAGCTAAGATTTAATGAAGAATATAGAGTATTCCATATGAAATAAACTCTGTTGATCTTTACCTCAGCAATTGGATATTTTCCCAGCTTGCTCGTCTTACGATACCGACACCACCGAATATTTGCCCTAATGAATATTGTTCCCCAGACGCCCTGTTGTAATAATATTAATACGACGCTCTGTTGTAATAGTATTAATACGACGCTCTGTTGTAATAATATTAATAAGACTTTCCGTTGCAATAATATTAATACGATTCTCTGTTGTAATAATATTACTACGATTCTCTGTTGTAATAATATTAATACGATTCTCTGTTGTAATAATATTAATAAGACTCTCTGTTGTAATAATATTAATAAGACTCTCTGTTGTAATAATATTAATAAGACTCTCTGTTGTAATAATATTAATAAGACTCTCTGTTGTAATAATATTAATAAGACTCTCTGTTGTAATAATATTAATAAGACGCTCTGTTGTATTAATACTTACGAAACTTTGCGGCTATTGCAACACTTTTTTATTATAATGAAACAATATCATCAGGTTTCATTATTATCATGTAGCACTAAAAGCACGTATCATTATTCTTATGAAACATTAACATAAGGTATATTGTAGTCATGTGGCATTAGAACAATGTAGCATTATCATCGTATTGTTGTTGTCGCTGAAGTGCGGCAATGTTATCACAACAGCTGTTTTAAAGCATCAATAAACATCACAACATTTCATATCCAACAGCTTTTTAAGGAAACCGTAAAATTACTTAGAATATGAAACCGCAAATGTGCAAGATTTTAATTTTCTGTCACTAACAACTCACTATGGCGACATGTTCAGAAGAGAATAATTTAAATTATTACTTGTATTTTATTAAATTAATTAGCAAATGACAGAAGCACGTTATCTTGCCTCTATAAAGTTTGTTATAACACAGATGTGATCTCAAGTTTAAACCAAATGGCTGCAAAATATGCAGAGGCTAATGATTTAAATAACGAGGATAAAGCTGTCACAGGTTTGACAGAGCCGCGCCGAGTATTGAATTATCAAATTTTGATTTCAAAATCTGTCACATTACTAATTAGATCAAGCAATTTGAAAGCATTACTGAACTAATCAGTAATACCGACACTGGCTCCAACCGAGTGGCGATGTCGGTAAGATACCCGACCACGGATCAATATGTGCGGGGTTCAAATCCTGGGCTCGCCCGTCACTGACATCACTTTCGAGTGAGGAAACTGACGTTAACATTAGCTTTACCAGCTTTGCTTTTAATGACGCTATACAAATCACACATTCACCACAGCATCAAGCAATGGCGACACTTACTCCAAACACTCCAAGCAGGATGAATGCAGCCAGTTCAATGAGGTACCAGGGGTTTCTATACTCGATGTAGAACATGACCAGATGATCGTTTCCGAACGGATTGAACGAGCGAAGAACAAACGCTGCGGCCAAGGCGCAAAAAAATGAGCGCCACAGAGTCTTCAGTGGAAAATAGTAGCTAACCTAAAATATAAAATACGAAAAATGAGTCAAAATTCAACGTCAACGTCATATCATTAGGCTGACTGAGGTACTTTGGACGTCGTTAACAACACACGAACAACTTATTTATAGCATTTAGTTTCAATTAACAGGACAGCAAATATTTCTATTTCTATTTTTCACAGTTATCATCCTCTGTTAAAATGTAACATTGTATAGTTTAATACTGTATCGCCGGTTTAAATGTTCCCGTATGTTATTAACATTAAACAGGCTGAAGTTAAGTTTAAAGCCAGCTTTCTGCCTCGAAAGCTTGTTATCAACAGATCAAGAGGCTGATTTGAACCCTGAGCTTACTGATTCGCAGTCAGACAACTAATCGACTGTTACCGGCGCAGACCGATATATTGTAATGTATTACGCGATTCTATTCTGTATTCCATAAAAGTTCAACAATATACATTCCATGTCCTTATGTCTTCAACTGCAGACTGATAAGAGCTTCAGATCAAAACGTTATGAACTTTTAAAGAATGGGTCACAAACTATAACAAAAATCTTACTATTAAATAATTAATCAACAAGGTAGGAAGAGAAAGGCTTCAAGCTACCTTCAAACAATATCCACTATCCAAGTTCAACAATGATTATTATTCCGCATTTAAACTCAATTAATCAACTGATCTAATAGGCTAAAACAGAAAGTTAACAGGCTGCATCCAACCTAATGGAAATCGTCGTCAAATGCAGAAAATTTTATCAATACTAAATTATCTAACGTCATACACGACACAGCCATTAATCCTAAAACAGATCATACAATAGTATAGCCTCTTCTAGACTGAACAAGACTCTGCCCATCAGCCTAAGATCTATTAATAGCCTAACCTCTTCTAGACTGATCAAGACTCCGCCTATCGGCCTAAGATCTATTAATAGCCTAACCTCTTCTAGACTGAACAAGACTCCGCCTATAGGAGCTCCAAAAGCCACACTCACTCCTGCTGCAGCAGCCGCTGATAAAATCTAAGCCACAGAAAACGCCATAATCACAATAGATTGTAACTTATCATAGATTATATTATCATAGATTATAACTTATCATAGATTATAACTTATTATAGATTATAACTTATCATAGATTATAACTTATCATAGATTATAACTTATCATAGATCATACCTTATTATAGATTATAACTTATCATAGATTATAACTTATCATAGATCATAACTTATTATAGATTATAACTTATCTAGATATAACTTATCACAGATTATAACTTATCATAGATTATAACTTATCATAGATCATAACTTATTATAGATTATAACTTATCATAGGTTATAACTTATCATAGATTATAACTTATTATAGATTATAACTTATCATAGATTATAACTTATCATAGATCATAACTTATTATAGATTATAACTTATCATAGATTATAACTTATCATAGATTATAACTATAGATATTATCATAACATTATAGATTACATTATCATAGATTATAACATAAGATTATAACTCAACTTATCATAGATTATAATATCATAGATCATATAGATTATAACTTATCATTAGATTATAATTATAACTTATTATAGATTATAACTTATCATAGATTATCATAGATCATAGCTTATAGATTATAACTTATCATAGATTATAACATATCTATAGATTATAATCATAGATTATAACTTATCATAGATTATAACTTATCATAGATTATAACATAGATTATAACTTATCATAGATTATAACTTATCATAGATTATAACTTATTATAGATTATAACTTATCATAGATTATAACTTATATAGATCATAGATTATAACTTATCATAGATTATAACTTATCATAGATTATAACTTATCATAGATTATAACTTATCATAGATTATAACTTATTATAGATTATAACTTATCATAGATTATAACTTATCATAGATTATAACTTATCATAGATTATAACTTATTATAGATTATAACTTATCATAGATTATAACTTATCATAGATTATAACTTATCATAGATTATAACTTATTATAGATTATAACTTATCATAGATTATAACTTATCATAGATTATAACTTATCATAGATTATAACTTATTATAGATTATAACTTATCATAGATTATAACTTATCATAGATCATAACTTATTATAGATTATAACTTATCATAGATTATAATTTATCATAGATTATAACTTATCATAGATTATAACTTATCATAGATTATAATTTATCATAGATTATAACTTATCATAGATTATAACTTATCATAGATTATAACTTAAGAATGTACTTAGACAATATACGACTAAGACCCGCATACAAATGGTAGCTTATATTCATTTAACACTTAATATTTAAATAAATAAAAAACTAATAATAAAAATGCTAATAATGATAATTTATTAACAAATCTTTAAAGAACTTTTTCTAACTGAAGCTATTCTATTTTCATAATAATAATAATAATAATACATTTTCGTCACAAGAGGGCGGAGCCTCTGCTCTCAGTAAGGATCATCTCATGACTAAGCGAGACTACAATCACGTGTTCAGCAAGCCGCTTATAATCGTCTGCAGCGAAGCAGCTAAATACGGTGAGGCACCCCCATACAGTGACGTCGCCACTGGTCTTCCATCCACCCTTGAGAGTCAGTTTGTCTTTCAATGTGAGGGATCGCGAATGGATCTAAGACCGCCCGAATATGGTAACCAGATGCGCAAGAGCAGCTCAACAACCATGTCGACAGATCTGACGGTAGTTATTTCTCACATGCAGATCGAGTCAGGGGACCATCACATCTCCGATCATTTAGGTATGACCTTGACCTTGACCTGTCCAACGATCCAGCCTTCCTCTCAGTCAATTACTTAACTAAATTTAGCCTAATGTAATTTTATGTAAGCCTACAGAACAACTAGACGACTGCAGGTAATAAGCAGCAACCTCTCGCTTCTTGGCCTCGTTCTTGTCGTACTTGGGGAAGAGATGTGAGAGGATGTTGCCGCAGCAGCTCGCTATGTGCACGTACGGGCCCTCCTTACCCAGACTAAGACCTGACGACACCGAGAACATCATGCCCACTGACTTGATCAGCAGTGTCCACTTGCCCAGGTAGCCTCGTATTATAAAACCGCTCAATATTGTCTTGATCTATGTACAATCATACCACAGTGCTCAGTGTTGTCTTGATCTACGTACAATCATATACAATCATACCACAGTGCTCAGTGTTGCCTTGATCTACACACAATCATATACAATCATACCACAGTGCTCAGTGTTGTCTTGATCTACGTACAATCATATACAATCATACCACAGCGCTCAGTGTTGTCTTGATCTACGTACAATCATACATAATCATACCACAGAGTAGGATTGATTAGATTGATTGGCTGGAGCCAGTGGCGATGTAGTAAAGATATTCGACTCTGTATCAGTATGTGCGGGGTTCATATCCATCACTGACATTGCTTTCGAGTGAGAAAGCTGACGTTAACATTAGCTTTACCAGCTTTTTAGATGACTGATTGATTGAGTGATTGATTAGATGACAGATTGACTGAGTGATTGAATAGCTGACTGATGGACTAAGTGATTCAAAAATTTACGGAGAAGTGGCTGATATACTAAGTAATAAGTTAACTAAATTAACTAAATGAATAAAGTAACTAACATTTTAATAAAGTAACTAGCAGGCTGGCTAACCTCAGGAATACCAGATCCGCACGCATAGGGAGCGAAGACTCTAACCAACATGGCGGCCAGTGAAGAGAAGATAAGGGCCCACACGATGTACATGAGGTAGCTAGCTAGATAGGGCACGGCTCCCCGAGACGACGATGCTCCAAATAACTCAGGCCATGACTTCCACTGAAACAATTGACAGCTGTTATTAGTTTTCTACTATCTTCGTCGTCGTCGTCGTCGCCGACGCCGCCACCGCCACCAAATAAAATGATAAATGTTAAACATGTTACAGTTCTCTTTAGAACTTAAACTTTTAGTCAATACTCAGTTTCTCTTACGTTACCTTACGGTAACGGTAACCTTAAGGTAAGTTACCTTACCTTAGTTTACTTACTTTCTAAAGACGAGACTAAGACAGAAAGAAAAAGGAAGAAAGAACAAGATTAAGAACAGAAACTACTAAGAACCAAGAACTAACTAAAGACCCTAAACTATCGTGCATGCTGTATATAGAGTTCTACAGACGCACATAATTACAAGAAACCAAACATACATATAGACTAATAGCTAGAGCTACTAATTCCAATTACTTAAAGGAAGTCACAGGCAAAGGTTAATATTTGAAATGTTCATTAGATCGAGTACATAATGGAAAGTGATCTACTTCCACGTAAGCTAATTAAGGATAAAGATAAAATTGCACAATAACATGGCTTGTGCCGAAACCGACGTAAGATACCAATCTGCTGCACTAAACGTATTAAAATATTCCTATTTCTTGAGGTCAAGCCATCGGTCAGGGGGCGGTCACTATCAGAACAAGTCACGCCCACTTCTTGAATATTTATCAAATCACTTATATCTGAAACACAATAGATCTTAAAGGCCGTAAGTCTACGTAATCTGTTATTTTCCCCTGCTTAGCTGAATTTAATTATCATTTTGGAGTTACTTCGTTTCTTTGCACAATTTCTTAACATTTAACAAGAACATTTAACATTTTAACATTTACAAAGAATCACATTTGTCTGATTGATACAATTAGGACATTTCCCTATTGGTATCCTTCTAGTGCAAACCTCTCAGTCTGTCATATTCAACATATAATTTCAGTTGAAACACAAAAGACCACATGTCCACTCTATCATCATCTAGAAATGCACAGAAATATATCTGTAAGCCGTTTAATCATGGCGAAATATTTTCATTATGAGGTGGATCCACTTTGTCTTCTTCAGTACCTGACTTAGGCGACTTTTATCTACACAATACAAAATAAAGAAATGAAGTACCGAAGTGCAGCCGTCGAAGTCGAAGGTGGAGTCGTTGGCCGCCCAGCAGCAGTGTTCTCTGTTGAGCCAGAACGCCTCGAGGCACACGCCCTCCTTCAGGTCAGACATCCATGTCGCTCCGATGTCTACCACAGCTGCGCACACACCTACACACACACACACACATAGATCTACAGGCACACACACCTACAGGCACACACACATAGATCTACAGGCACACATAGATCTACAGGCACACATAGATCTACAGGCACACACACCTACAGGCACACACACATACACACACACATAGATCTACAGGCACACACACCTACAGGCACACACACATAGATCTACAGGCACACATAGATCTACAGGCACACATAGATCTACAGGCACACACACCTACAGGCACACACACATACACACACACATAGATCTACAGGCACACACACCTACAGGCACACACACATAGATCTACAGGCACACATAGATCTACAGGCACACATAGATCTACAGGCACACACACCTACAGGCACACACACATACACACACACATAGATCTACACACAACACCTACAGGCACACACACATAGATCTACTACACAGGCACACACACACCCTACAGGCACACACAAACCTACAGGCACACACACACCTACAGACACACACAAACCTACAGGCACACACACACATCTACAGGCAAACACACATAGATTTACAGGCACACACACACCTACAGGCACACACACATAGATCTACAGGCACACACACATAGATCTACTGGCACACACACACACATATATCTACAAGCACACACACACCTACAGGCACACACAGACCTACAGACACACACAGGCACGCACACTGTGTGACTTGCTGGATATAGAACTACTAGGTGTTAGTGTTAGGCGCATACCAGCCGCACAGCCGACGAGAAGGACGCAGACCCAGCCGCTCCAGGCGTCATGAGCAGCCTTGAGCTTCTGGAAGCAGCCCTCAGAGCGCTTCTTCATGATGTACCTGTGCCGCATGCGATCACGTGATATGTCTCGCTGCCAGTCGATAGTGTGGAAGTCGTCGTACTGACCTATGCCTAGTGGCAGGTCCTCCATTGCATCTACTGCACTCGTAGAGCCTAAATCAATCAATCAATCAATCAATCAATCATCGATAGTGTGGAAGTCGTCGTACTGACCTAAGCCTAGTGGCAGGTCCTCCATAGCATCTGCTGCACTTGTAGAACAAATCAATCAATCAATCATCGATAGTGTGGAAGTCATCGTACTGACCTATGCCAAGTGGCAGGTCCTCCATTGCATCTACTGCACTCGTAGAACCTCAATCAATCAATCAATCAATCAATCATCTACAATAACAAAGGCTTCGTCTTGACTAATATCTAGTGGCAGGCTAATAGCATCTACAGCACTGGTACCTCTTTTATAAAAAACAATCAATAATATACAATACAACACAATGAAGACTTAACCTTTCTAACTGGATACTGTTAAGGAATAATTAATCAATCAATAAATATACTACACTGATTGATCAATTAGTCAAACATCAGAACATTTTAGTCTCCTGCTTAGGTGTTAAACATGCTCTCAACTCAGCCATGTAACAAACTGAATCAGACAATCACTCAAGTCCATTACATCTATAAGACAGGGAATTAACTATTCCTAAATCAACCTTAGATTACAAGCAAGTAAACCAAAATATCAATCCAGTGACGATACACCGACTTCGCCACTGGCTGCAACCAGTGGCGAAGTCGGTAAGATAATCGACCCCAGATCAGTATGTGCGGGGTTCAAATCCTGGACTCGCCGGTCACTGATATCGCTTTCCAGTGAGGAAACTGAGGTTAACCTTAGCTTTACCAGCTTTTTGTACATAATAATAATAATAGTAATAATAATAATAATAATAATAATAATAATATAAAATGATTACTTGTGTGCTGAACATATTAAATTCTATACATATTGTCATATAAACATATTAACATTTTCAATCATATATGTTAAAAATTTTGCACCAAAAAAAAATTCGAACTTTCAGGGAATAGTCCCAAAACAGTACATATTCATTAGAGCCAACTAGGATAGATACTTTGAAAAATAAGAAAGCCATCTAAAAATTATAGTTAATCAATAGGAAGATGTCGAAAGGCTTACGATTTATGTTAAGATAACGATAATAGAAAATGACTCTGCATGTTTATAATATACGCGCGCAAGAGATAAATCTGTACCCAAGATCTGCCGTCTATCTACGTGCTAGAGAGAGAAAGAAATCACAAGAAATACGACATTAATATGTGCAACTAATGAGGCTGCTTTTAATATTAAGATAAAATGTATCGCACTCAGCGGACCCCGTAACACGATATTTTAATAACAAGAAATTTAATGCAAGAAAGCCATGAAAGTTTCCGCTCATATCTTATTATGTATGTTTTTGTATGTCTCGATCACTCAATGACATGTCAATGACCGTAACTACTGGAAAATTTGTGCATTTAGATAGTTTTTTATATACATTTAATAGTCATCATCATTATCATTATCTTCCCCTGAATCCAGTTTAACTAGCATCAGAATTTTTAAGCTTTCCATTAATTTTAGATAGTTTCGTAGCAATTTCTGAGGCCTACGCGCTCAACAACCGAATTCCCTTTCTAACGATGGTTTGGATCTTGGTGCTTTGTCGCATTTTACGATACGCGCAGTCCACAGTTGGTCTATTATTCCGCAAGCTGAACACAACACGGGTATTACATTTAATAGTAATTGATAAAATATTAATTACCAATATATGTAGGCCTAATACACATGCTATGTACGTGTTGCAGAAGAATAGACCAACGTGTATACATTTAATAGCAACTGATGAAATACTATGCCTATGATCTATGTCTAAATAATCCAGTTTTTCTACAGCCGAATGTCATTCCAGTTAATGACATCAACGAGAAATGTCAAAATAGTATTTACAGCCGATCTAATTTCTCAAGTGTCAAATCTTAAATATGAAAATATCAAGACGTATCCACTATTTTTCTCATGATTCCTGTTATTTCGTCTTTATAAAATCAATTATACTATATTTATACAACCTATGATATTTATAGTATGTGCATATTTACATAAATATTAAAAAATTCACCGTTGGCTGGAGCCAGTGGCGATGTCGGTTAGATATTCGACCGCGGATCAGTATGTGCGGGGTTCTAATCCTTGACTCGCCCGTCACTAACATCGCTTTCGAGTGAGGAAACTGACGTTAACGTTCGCTTCTTTTTAAACATTCGATAGGAGACACTTAGTTACTCACCTTTTTGTTTATTATCACTGATCATATCAATGTCTTCAAAGCTAGACTGCCCTGCACTATCAATATTACCTCTACAGTCTTTCGTACTACAGTTCTCAATGTCAGTCCTACGTGACACGCTGCAGTCTATACCTACTGCCTCCATCTGTACATCCTCCTCTAACATTACCTCAGCCATTGTCTACAGTGTAATCCAATGCGCTAGAACTATGCTAATTAACAGCACGCCTTCAGACAAATCATGAGCAGCCACTGTTATATACATGTAGTAGTTATACACAAGCTAAATTCAACGTTTATCTCTGCGAAAAATGCTGAACATAAGTTTTACAATGACCAGAAAATAACTCTTGTTAACATTTCACCTGCTTGATAATGATGTTATGGGCGGACAGGTTGCCAGAAGAATGATTGAGTTCCTTCGTGCCTGTATTTAAGGGGAAAGCAGACATAAAAGAGTGTGCAAGTGTAAGGACTGGCTACGTTCACTTTACGCCAAGTAGAAGAATTAGAAGAGTAGAAGGCACATGACCATGACATGCTATGACAATAAGTTTGTGATAAAACATGGCACCAGCTATTGGGGTCATAATTTTGTCAAATGACAATTATACAGATCATCAGTGTGAGAACTATACTACTTGGAGGGATGTGTTCATACACAGAATTCTGTCAGAATTCTGGGAGGTATCCTAATTCAGAGGTATCATAACATAGCCAAGGCTCTAGAAAAGCTACAAAATTTTCTAAAACAAATGGAAAGGTATCCCGACCCAGACTAAACTGGGATCCAATTGTTTAAATATCATTTTTTATTTATTTATATTCATTTTGTAAAATACTTTCATAAAATAATTTTTCATTGTATTTATTTATTATTTTAAAATTAATTTATTATTTATTTTTATCATTTAATCAGATTTGTTGATTTACTTATTTATTTCATTTATTATATATTACTGATTACTTAATTTTATCTACATATTTTTATCTATTTATTTTATACAATATTACTTAAGACATTTTTAGTTCTATTTTAATTTTTTTTCTTTCTATTTTTTGTTTCTATTTGAATTCGAAATTTTTCATTCATTGATAAATGGATTTAATTATTGATTAAATAATTGATTCCTTTATGTAAGATTTCCTAACTCCTACAGTTCAAAACTTATCAGAAAATCTGAAAAATAAATTAACAAAATCGACGCGAGCAAGAATCGATCACTTAAAGTCTGACGTTATACCATTACTCCACAGCAGCTTTCAGTCCACTAGGGTTTACTTGGTATTATTAAAAAAACTATAATCTGCAAGGATGAATAGTGAGGTCGATAATAAATCGAAAGCTACTTGTGTTCAGTTTCTTTGGTATCGGCAATATGTATCTCTACTCGTATCTCCGAGTTTCCTTTCTCCTTTATGAACATGTGTAAAACAATAAAAGTTTACGACACTGAGCCGTCATAGACCGCATATCTAACCGTACCAAGTGGTGCCAGGCAATGACATTCACATAAGTCTATATAGATCTCCCTAGATGTACACAGAATAAGCAGCTTATAATTGTTGTATATAATGATTTATCATAGATGTGTGCATTTTTGCACACATCTATGATAAATCATTATATAAATATGATAAATCGTCACTTAACTGAACATGGATTTGAACACTTTACTCTCTATCCTAATGGCAGAGGTTCTACCAATACACCATACGCCTCTCAAGAAATAAATAATTATCTAACACTTTCTAACAATTTCTAAAACCTCTTGCTTATCAAGCAAGTGCGACACCAGTCCGCTCATCTAGCGGGTGCAGAAGTTTCAAATATTATAGTATGAGGCTGCAAACTACAGTCAGCGATGAATGTTGTAAACCAAAGAACATCAGGCCTACTTATACTACATGTATTACATTTCTTTTATTATATATATAATATATATATATATATATATAATATATATATATATATATATATATATATATATATATATATATATATATACATACATACATACATATATATACACATGCATATGTATGTGATACATTACATTCTATCGGATACGAGCACATAAAAGTATATTATAGCCTATATAATATTATAAATATACATACATATATATATATATATATATATATATATATATATATATATATATACATACATATGTATACATACGTATATACGATCTCTATATATATATATCTATATACGATTACTTATACGATAGATAATATATATATACTTGTATATATATATTTATATATCTATAATATTATATATATATACGTATATATATATATATATATATATATATATATATATATATATATATAATATTTCTATATTATTTTACATTCTATCAATTAAAACTAACTTATAAAATTTAATATAAAACCATAACCTAATAACTTACAGAGTAGACTCAACTCAGACCTATATAGACAGGAAGCTCGAGCAAAACTCTACGAACCACTACATGTATATAAAACTACACAAATATTTTAAAACATAGTCTATTGCCATACACACACCGTCTATGACAAGCGAGTGTAAACTAAGCTAAATCAAGTAAACAGCCTAATCAAGTATATCGCTAATCCGAGGTAAGTATAGAATAAATTCAATGATGTTCCGCCGAAATAGCCTAATATACTAAATTAGAGTAAAACTGAAAGAGAGAGAGAGAGAGAGAGAGAGAGAAAGAGAAAGAGAGAGAGAGAGAGAGAGAGAAGGGGGTGTATAAGTAACCTTTGCACAGTACAGTCTAAACACTCCTCGCTGCGATTGGCTTACATCACTATTCAACTAAACCTGTCTGATAACGTGAAGCACTTTAAAGGAAATAATTCTACCCCATAGCTCAAGCTTCGAATCTCGCTTTCCTTAAATAGTTGATATTGTTGTAGCTGGTCCTTTAGTTACTTGGTTTGTTTGCGTAGTTTTACATATAATAGATATAGAGGTTTCATGGACACGTCATTTTTTGTTTACATTACAAAGCCTCCATTTTGATGCAGAAAACTCTATATGATACACGGCTATATATGTATCTTTAAGCAGTTTTTCATCTTAACTTGGTATAAAATTGTGTCTGGCATATGGACATGGGCTCTTTCTTACAGGTTAATGAACTGGTAATGGATATGATGGTTCTTGAAAGCTTTGTTACACGTAATTTCAGCATTTCTGCCATTTCTGCCAATTAATGCATGGGATAGGCTAATTGGCAGAAATGGCAGAAATTTGGACTCCATAAGTGGAATTAAGGAAAAGGGAACAAAAATCTGTCCGCACGATGTACGTGTTTCTGTTTTATTTTATACTTATGTATTTAATTAGCAATCGAAATATAAGATAGGCCTATTGTTGGCAAGCTTTAATGGTTTGATGAAATTAGTAATTGCAAAATTTGCCATTTCTGCCATTTCCGTAATGCAGATTAAGGTCAAATTTCTCAAAACAGAGTCAAATTATTGGAATATACATAGATCTGTACACAAAAGAAATATTGAAAGTTTTGGCCTTTTGCACTAGCCTATAGTTTAAGACTTAAGGTTTGTATTTGAATCCTTTACAGTCTTTGTGTATTGAAGCATTAAACTACGACTAGACTAGTGTTGCAGGTCCTCAAGACTTACTGAACGAGTATAATTAATTTAAGTTAAGTCTTCAACTATAGAATCCAGCTACATAACGAATCTACAAAGTACGGCGTACCGGTAAGATCGGAGCTCATGTATTTCATACGTAAGTTCATATAACTTCATGAGGCACATAGGTACACTGTCTATGTATATTACTAATAACATGCTTGAACAACGACTCTGTTTCCTTCAAATGAGAGTAACACTTGTTACGAGGTAAGCTTTTAACAGTACAAAACTGATACAATACAGCAACAACTATCATTCACTAGTGGCATACATTAAAATGAAAGAATAGTTATAGTTTTAAGTCTAATAGCCGCTTCCAAGCTTAAAAAGCTGGTAAAGATATGGTTAACGTCAGTTTCCTCACTCGAAAGCGATGTCAGTGACGGGCGAGCTTAGGATTTGAACCCCGCACATACTGATCCACGATCGAATCAATCGAATCCATACCGACATCGCCATTGGCTCCAGCCGGTACGTATATATATATATATATATATATATATATATATATATATATATATATATATATAATATATTGCCTTGTACAAATAAGATCACATTTTACAGCAAACTACCTCGCACACAAAATGGCTTACAGTCTGTAGGCTTGAGGACTAAACGATTGTTAATTAAGGTCAGTACTGAATAATTTATCAGAAGTCCAGGAAGCAGCTGCATATGATCAAGATGAAAATTAGCCTTGGCCCTTTTCAATAGCAAAACAAATTTTCAATTTAGTTCCTACAATAGAATATTACGTAATATTGGCACTTATTATATTTTAAACCATTCAGCCAGCATTCACCAGTGATTAAACTGTTCAGAAAATTGATTTCTTCTATACTTTAAAAGCTTTTGAAGAAAGAGAATGGGGAATAAACTCGGGTCATAGGAAATTAACTGACCTTGATTTTGCAGACGATATAGCTTTACTAGCAAACGACAGTCATCAACAACAACAAATGACATGAGCATTAGAAGAAAATGCTGCAAAAGTTGGATTAATAATCAGCCCTGAAAAGACAAAAATCCTCACAACTGCAGAGACAGACATACTCACGATAAGAGTTAATCAAAGCGAGGTTGAAAGGGTAAAAAAGTTCACGTAATCAAGGCAGTACAATATCGCAAAAAGGATCAAGTGAAAGAGATGTGGAGTGTAGAATCGGTAAAGCATATGAAGTATTCCAAAAGCTCCAATATATTTAGAAGAGTAATAAAATAGAGGAGCAATTAAAGATAAAAATAAATTCAACAATTATTCAACCAGTTTTTAATGTATGCATGTGAAACCTGGTAAAGTTCTAATAAAATAAAGCACAAATTAAACTGTTTTCAACAAAGATGTCTCAGAAGAATTTTAAATATCCACTATTGGGGCCACGTCAAAAATGAAACAGTACTTGAAAGGAGTGGACAAAGAAAATTAGATGAAATAGTTTCAGAGAGAAGGTTGAGGTTTTTAGGTCATTTACTGAGAATGTCTGAGGATAGATACGCAAAGACTGCAGTTAACTGAAAGCTAACTCAAGGAAAAAGGAAGCGAGGAAGACCTAGAAGTACTTGGCTAAATATGATCAACAAGGATTTGAGATCATTAAACATTTCATGGGAAGACGCTGTGAAGATTGCTGGTGATAGAAACGAATGGAGGAATGTTGCCGCCCTATGTTCTGTACAGAACTCAAGGAACTGATGATGATGATGATACATTAAAAGATTTTGTTCTATACAAATACGCATTATAGTGAAATGAAATAATCAACTATGTTGATATGTATCACTTTTAATACCAAATGTTTAAACCGTTAGGCAATTTAGACTATTTTCCGTATAACCAGTCCCGTGAATTTCTGAGATTTTACTCTCAGATCAGCGCGGCTGGGATTCGAACCCGCAAGAGTTCAATTAATCTCAAGATCTGTCATATACTCAAAATAACATAAATATTAGTAAAACAGTGGAAAGTACACAGCACAAACATGCACACAATGAGCTCCAAAAGCACTGGTTTAGGAGCTTCAATTTACAGGGCTCCAAAGATCTAGGGCCAAACTTAGAGCTAAATGAAGACTCCAGATCAGGAACAAGTGACAATTAGATCAAAGAAAATTGTATATAACAGTTTTACGGCTTGATTAATTTATTTTGCCGTGCTTTATAACTGATAAGAATTTTCATAAATTATTATTTTGAGTAATTTTGTTTCATTTCATGTTATTCTTTATTGTCAATTTATTCTTTAGAAAATGAAAGAAAATTACTATGGAAGACAGCTGAAGGACTATTATATAACAACAAATGCAGGTACTCTTTTCATACAGAGCCAGTTCCTGATACTGAACAAAGAGACATCTGTGACAGGCTTGCCTGCAGCAAGGCTTAATTACTAGGCAGTGAGTGACTGCTGCATGTCAATTTGAATGTCTTAACAGCCTAGGGGTAAAGTCATGTAGTTTTAAATGACAGATACTGAGTTGAATTGAACCCTCGCGGGTTCGAATCCCAGCCGCGCTAATCTGAGAGTAAAATTTCGGACATTCACTGGACTGGTTATACGGAAAATGGTCTAAATTGCCTAATGGTTTAAACATGTGATATTGAAAGTGATAGATATCAACAGAGTTAATCATTTCACTATAGTATGTGTTTACTTTACTTTGCAGAAGATGCAAAAGTGAATCAGAGGAATTGGACAGCATAAAGACAGAATTATAGAAACCTCTATAATTTGCACTTATATAAATCTATTTTTATTTATTGTAATTAATGCTATTAAAAAAGAGAGAAACATACCAAAGGATTTATCTGACCCATGATGAAGCAGATCGTCGTGATGATCACTGCCAAGTTTCCCGTGACTCGATGAATTCTGCGTGGAAGCACTTCCCACCACATCGGTCGTGACAGCCTTATAGTGTAGCTCTATACTGTCCATAGCATTCACCAGTATATCCGTCTCCATGACTATCCTGTACGACTAGTCATCTAACTAGTGATATTTGTTTTCAACAACTAGCAGACACTCCGAGACTAGGTATATGACTAGAAAGGTAAAGTCTTATCTAGCGACTAAATACTGAGAGTATTACTGATCAGTTCAGGTAGTCAGATATTCCTAATCTGAACATGCTTGAACAACGACTCTGTTTCCTTCAAATGAGAGTAACACTTGTTGCGAGGTAAGCTTTTAACAGTACAAAACTGATACAATACAGCAACAACAATAACATTGACAAACTCATTCACTAGTAGCATACATTAAAATGAAAGAATAGATATAGTTTTAAGTCTAATAGCCGCTTCCAAGCTTAAAAAGCTGGTAAAGATATGGTTAACGTCAGTTTCCTCACTCGAAAGTGATGTCAGTGACGGGCGAGCCCAGGATTTGAACCCCCCACCTACCGATCCGTGATCGAGTAAAGCCAATGGGATGGCTCAAGAACCCGCAACACTGGATATGAACCCTGCACTTAAAGCTCCATAGTCAAGCAACTAACTGATTCACAAGTCTAGCACTCATAAGTATGTCACTTCTATGTCTAGCAACACATAAGTCGGAAAATTATTAGAAACCATTCGATGTAGAGATGCTTTTACATGAAATGTAGAGTTTAAACTTGGGATTTCAGGTATGGTAGGTACGAGTGAAAGAGGTAACCTTATTCTAGGCATAAAAAGCACAAAAGTACAATGATCGGTCCTGTTCCATGTTCATCAGTTGGAGATCAACAATTTAAATATTGGCTTAAATAGAAAGGTAGCCTATATTTAATATATTTTAGTTAATATTCATAATCAATCATTAGGTCCAATGACGGTTCTTTACTTTGCTGCCGACTGCAATCACCAGAATTTACGTGATGAATGCAGATTCTTTCTTTTTCGATTAGAATGGAGTTCAGATCTTAAGCAAAAGCTTGGTAATATGTGAAGTTTTCATCAAGTTTAACATTATTTCCATCTCCATATGTTTAGTGCTTAGTGTTGTTTTTGTTCTCTGGATAAAAGTTACCTTTTGTGTTCCATATGAATCTTAAGTAAACATTGCTAGAAAATATGGTAATGTATATTTAACATAAATGCATCACTGAATGAATTCATGATTCATTGAATGTGCCTTGCAATTATGCCAAAATGTTTTATTTATTAATATTTAAAAAACTATTTAATAGATTATTTTATAACAAAATACCTCAGTAAATAAGGCCAGCCAATGATATAAAGAATCAGGTTACTTGATGGTATCAGTACCAACAATTAACGTCGCTGGATATTGTGTGACCAAAAACAAGTAAACAAAAGCTGCCAGCTACGAGCAGCAGAGGATAGCAGCTTGCTATAGTTACAAAATTTAAAAAGTAAACAATAAAAAGTTAAATAATTCTATCCCTGGCCCAACTCCTACCCCTTGCCCTAACCTTCATCCTAAAATACTCTTGAATACTCCTGAAATTTAGTAAATTTAGGAAAATAAATGTGAAGAATAAACGAGAATCGAACCTGGGACATCACTAACAGTGGCTTCTGGTTCAATGCAATTTAATAAATATTTTTATTGGATCGTAATTTATACAGCCAAAACTCTCTGACTAACAACAACAACAACAATAGAATTAGAGTGCTACTGTCGTCCATGACAACAATGAGCACTGCGGTACCAAATCCAATCCGATGAGCAGAGTGTGGGGTCCAAAAAGGTGTAAGCCAAAATCCGATCAACGATGCAAACCTGAATTTGAAAATACATACGGGCTGAAACGGAGGCTTGTTGGCCAGTTGTTCGATAGCGGATCAGTAGGTGCATGGTCCAAATCCAGGATCTCTCCGTCACTAACAAGTTATGGAGGGGAACTAACATCATTATCCGTTTCTTCCTTATCCGTGATCTGTTTCTTCCTTATCTGTGATCTTCGTCGAATACGTCCATATTCATCACGTGAGACAGCTGCTACAATTGGT
Organism: Enchytraeus crypticus; assembly: GCA_905160935.1. Classification (NCBI taxonomy): domain Eukaryota; kingdom Metazoa; phylum Annelida; class Clitellata; order Enchytraeida; family Enchytraeidae; genus Enchytraeus; species Enchytraeus crypticus. The sequence goes on along the minus strand of CAJHZI010000533.1, from coordinate 1,183,897 downwards.
GCTGCTCTTGTGCAATTGAAGTTGTACTATTGCAATTCCCTGTTTTAAAATCTCCTTAGCTGTGAGATTGAGCTGTGAGATTGATCGGTTGCAGATTGTTCAGAATTCTCTTGAGCAAGCAATTTCTTGCAGTTCCAAGTACTCACATATTACGCCCATTTAAAATCTTTCACTGGCTAAATATTAAAGAGCGTATCATTTACAAAATAGCTTCGTTAACCTGTAAGTCCATCACCATCCCTGGACAAACTTGTGTAACTCACTTGATTATAGTGATGCAGCCTGCTGTTACTCGGTCTTCTCAATTACTTACTCTTATGAGACCTAGCTTACCTTCACGCTCTAAGCTATCTAATCATTCTTTCCAGCATGCTGCACCGCAGATCTGGTATTCTCTTCCATTCAATTTTCGGAAATCTTCGTTTGAATCACATCGACCTTTGCTTTCCTATGAGCAGTTCCATAGGCAGTAGAAGACATATATTTTCCATCTCTCTTTGACCATCCAGTGTCCATGAGTTGCGACCGGCGCCTAAACCTCCATTTCTTTAATTCCCTTTACTTTTGACTGATTTTCTGCATTTTTAAATTTGCACCGTTTTTGGACCTTCTTTTTGCTCGCCGGTTTGATTTTGTTTCAATAGTGTTCGATGTTGTCATTGATGACTGTAGCACTATAATTGTTATTATTATTATTATTATCAAACTTAGTTTAAGCTTTAGCTTTTTTAGCACTTAAGAAGTTCAACTGCAGTTTTAAATCCTTTTAATTTAAAAATTAAAGTCATCACCTTGTGCTTGTCAACTTAATTTTATTATAAACGGTAACAATACAAATTTATAAGATTTTATTTATAATATTGCACATCTACAATATTAACATATTTGCAATGTTTACTATTTATTTTGGCTGAACAAGTAATAAGATTCGAAGTTTATCTTTATTTTTTTCAAAATCTGTTGGGCATAAAAAGAGGTTAGCTGTCAAAATTGCTCAGAAAAGCAATACTTATTCTGTTATAAGTACCAGCTAATTAGATACAAGCAAAACACTTTATTAGTCATGATCGCCATCAAACTTTTTGACACCAACAGTCCACAATTAGCAATTCCTATGACTTTTCCATCTCTCTTTTCCATCCAGTGTCCATGAGCAGCGACCTGCGCCTAAACCACCTTTTCTTTAACTCACTTTACTTTGGACTGAATTTCTGGATTTTGGAATTTGCACCGTTTTTGGACCTTCTTTTTTTGTTCGCCGGCTTGATTTTGTCTCAATAGTGCTCGATGTTGTCATTGATGACTGTAGCACTCTAATTGTTGTTATATTATATAATTAGGAAATGGCTATAGACTGTATAACAGAAAAGTCAACGGTCGATCGTCCGGGTATTGTAAGACTGGCAAGTGATACGCTTACCATGGTGCTAACGGATAACGTGAATAATGGTTAATAATAATGGAGATAAAGAATGAGAAATGACTAATCCATCCTAAAAAGGCAGTAGACGTACAATGAATAATTTCCCACTCTAAATGCGGGAAGACAGTGAGTAAAAAACAATGTAGCTCAGAATGCGAGGTCGAACCTCTAAACTTTTCTCTAAGCACAGGTTTAACTGCAACCAGAAATGTTGCATGTAACATTAACTTTCAGAGTAATCTTACAATAGCCTACATGGCAATTTGGTAAATTTATGCGAATTTAAAAGTTATATTAGTGAACTAACTGGATTTCAAAGAATTGCGAATGATTTACGTAATGCCGGCATGGAAACTGTTGAATAGGGTTTTTAGTAACTTTTCTCGGGTATTTAAGTCTGTTTCTGACGGCATATTATAAACCAATAAATACAACAACAGAATTAGAGTGCTACTGCCGTCCATGACAACATTGAGCACTATGGAACACAATTCAACCCGACCAGCAGAGTGTGGGTCCAAAAACGGTTCAAGCCAAAATCCGGGAATTCAGTCCGAGGAATGGTACTAGTGGAATGGAGGTTACGTGTTGGTCTCAGTTCCTGTGAAATGGCTTAATGGGAGAGGTCAAGAGAAAAGCCTTCAGCCGTCTATGAAACTGTTCATATAGAAGAAAGGGATAATCAGGAGAAGATGAGATGGTACGCAAAGAGGAAGGAAGAGAGTTTCAGATCTGAGGAGCAGTGTGATGGAAGGAGCGCTTGGAGAGCTTACTTCGAGGAGAATGCTAGGTCGCTCGAGAGTAATTAACTCAGTGGACCTAGTAGATGACTGTATAGACGAGACATCCATGAAGATATCTACTGAAGGATTGCTGTAGGCATGTTTTGGCATCAGAATTGGAGTGGGGTGTGAAGCATGTGTATAGCTGAGTTTCGTCAGCGAATAGTTTTGTGATCGAGTGAATGAGAGGAAATCAAGGAGCTTAAAGGTGTAGTGTAGAGGTTGAAGAAGATTGGACCAAGAACAGAGCCCCGAGGCACACCGCACTTGAGGTTGGAAGGTGTACTCTTGCACTTTTACGCTGAGAGTAAATCGGTAAGATATGAGGTAAACCATGTAAGGCATTGCCGTGGATACCAAACCAAGAGGAAAGACGATGTAGAAGGATTTGGTGATCTACGGTATCGAAGGCCGCAGAGAGATCAAGAGTACAGAGTCCAGTGACACGCTGAGTGCAAATGGCTTTGGTGATGGTGTTGTATATTGAGAGAAGAACAGTTTCAGTAGAACGATGTTTGCTGTATGCCGATTGGTATTCATTGACGACGCCATTTGATTTGTGATGGGTGGAGAGTCTACAAAAGACTAATCTCTCAGTGAGTTTGGAAAGGTATGATAGATTGGATATTGGACGTAAATAATTATACTTAATTAATATTTAAACCGTTCAGTACCAACGAACAGTAATCAACAATTTCAAAGCGGAGACAGGTTAGACAAGAGAAATAGGCTATAAAGCAATAAACTCTTTAAATAGAAAACAGGGCTCCATTACAGTAGTAATTCAAAGAAGAGAAATAGCATCCTCACGTAACTCTGCTTACAACAGCATTCTAGAACTCAACATTTTAAATACAGTTTCTCAGTCAAAGAAGACATCATAATCCAGAACACGTCTGTAAATGGTACTGATTATAATTTACCTTCTCTACTGATTTCAAGATTTTGAGATAATTCAGGTTATTTAAGAAGACATGTGAAATCATTTCGAATCAAATTGTATCGGTACAAAGCCAGGAGCGTTAAACTTGGAAGTGATATCCAGATCTACTTGCTTGACCCATCCCTTTATAGCTTCCTGACGAAACTCAAACGTTTTCTGTAAGATCGAGCATACAATTAACTGCACTTGTAGCGCTACTGTGGCATGTTGCATAAAGCAGGGCATATATAAATGTACTTATTATTTGCTTTTAGCTATTACTAAAGCAATAACCAAATATTTATATTATATAAGGATCATCGTTTACAGAAGGCTTGGCAGCTCTTAACCCATTCGTTAATGAAAACTGACTTTAATGGCCGTCAATCAAATGTTCTAATAAGAACATTTGCATATTATACAAAATTCTCGAGCGCCATTGACCAACGAAGATAACCCAGAGATCCTACACTCGAGAATTAAAGTTTGAGACACAGTGTTAGAGATTCTACATTTTTATTAATGCGCTCTGAACACAAAAGATTAAGTAACATAAAAAATACAAAGCAATTTAACATGATGTGTAAATAGAAAGTAACGTAAACAAGCAGAATGCAATCTAACATATTGTTGCAGTAAACCTTAACATGATGATTTAAAGGCACGTTTATCACTCAATTAAAACACTTAACGCCACGGCACTTAAGTTAATTATTACTTTACCGGATACAGAAATATAGGAATGTATATGATGGAAAACACTATGCAAAGCCATGATTACGTTAATCGTTCGAAACTATGATAGAGCTAAGCTTACAATGGTCCACCGAAAGCTAGAATTACTGAAACACATATTATTTATTCTACTAATTAAAGGTCAGATCGCCAACTCTTTATTTAAGCGAAATGGTATAAGTTTTACCATTGTTAGTATCCTGATCCTAGTTAACCTGGAATTTAAGGGAAGATGATAATGAGTATACGTACATGTATAACCACTGTTCACACCACAAGTTCCTCCTGAAGGCAAAAAAGTGATATTTTCAAAACGAATATTGGTATAATAACACAAGGTTATTTCATATTTGTAAATTATAAACAGCGCCTGGAATACTTGTACAAAATTCTAAAATTAATAAAAAATTGAATAAAAGGCAGACTGGAGGTTTAAACCCAAACCACAGAATTTTATAGCAAATACTCCGTTGGGATATATTATTAAATTAGGGCCAGAAATATGACATGAAAATATATAACACGTTATTTGATACCTTACAAAGTATTATAAACAACCTTCCACAGTAGTTTTCATCGATTAATTCACTTAATTTTACATCTAAATTAGAATGTTACAAATCTAAATTAGAATGTTACACATGATATGTACTTGAAGGAACTGCAGAAAGACAAACTGAATTAGTTTATTAAACATATGTAGGGGAAAACATGATCTTTTGATGGTAAAATTATTTCGACCCACTCGAAATTTCTTCTGAGACAATGAAATTTTTAGAAATTAAAGATTAAAACTATCATAAATTTTGACTCTTTCAGTGTACATATACCAACACCTCGCCCTTGGCTCAGTTCTTAGAGATATCATTTTATTATACACAAGCATGCGTTTACTTATATTTTCAGCAAAAGATGGAGTATTTTTTAACAGTCACGTGATTCCACAAAAAATGAGGAGTCTCTCGCAATACTTCAGATGCTCGTCGCTATGACAAAGATCTCGTGTGAAAAATAAACAATATCATCAGCAACATAGTTAACTTGTTCATCTTCTCCACACTCCAGAGCGCCGACCCAGGAATGTTTCCACAAGTATTTTCTCACTGTGCTGAATCATCTACAGTGAATCATCTGCAGTGAATCATCTGCAGTGAATCAGCTGCAGTGAATTAGCTGCAGTGAATCAGCTGTAGTGAATCAGCCGTAGTGAATCAGCAGCAGTGAATCAGCAGCAGTGAATCAGCTGCAGTAAATCAGTTGACGCAGATCTTCTTATCGGCCTGCCTCAGATCAACCCAGGTGTTGAGCTGAGAGGCTCTCAGCTTCGCCCAGACCATGTGATCGTTGAGAGCGAGTATCTGAGCAGCGTTGAGCGACGCGGTGTCCGGCGAGATGACGGTCGAGCAGCCGAGTCCTGTACAGATATAAACCTGGTAAAGCTAATGTTAATGTCAGTTTCCTCACTCGAAAGCGATGTCAGTGACGGAAGAGCCCATCTAGTCGCATTAACAATGAGAACATCTGTTGGTACTGCCCTTACTACAAGCTCTGCAGAGATATAGTCGTAATAACAATGATAACAACTGTTAGTAGTGTCCTTACTACAAATTCTGCACAGATAGAGACACAATAACAATGATAACACAACTGCTATTAGTGTTCCTACTACACGTTCTGTACAGATATTAATGACAATTGAATTGCTGATTTTAACGGTCGCTACAAGCATATTATGTTGTATAACATTATTTGTGCTAAAGCTAAAAAAAAATAAAGTTTAGCTTTATATTATTTGTGTTGCTGTCAGTGTTTTAACTACTAACCACGTCCGGCACAGACAATCAAAATAATAATGACTACAAGTGTTCATCATCATCATCATCATCATAAGCCGAGTTGCATCAGAATCATTATCGTGTCGTCACTATCATATCACGTGTCAAGTGTCATAGTATCACTAAAAACTAGTAGCAGAAATATTTTAATAAAATATTTAAAAAAATTATATTACAACATGAAAAAGGGGTAACTTTTGTCAAACCTAAACAGAATATAAAAACAAATGCAAGCCTTGGAGACAACGTCAGCCTCAACTGTCGGAAATTGATTTTTATAGAAACTTCTGCTGAATAGTTAGTACAGTAGCTACATCATATTTGAAAATATTAAAGTAATCAGAAATTAAAGGGGATTGACCGATGATATGATGTAGGACAGAGAGGATTTGAGACAGTCTGTTCTTGTCCCGATCCTGGTTAAACTGGAATGCGAGGGAAGAAGATGATGATGAATCATAAATTACAGTGTAATAAACTTAAGGCATATAAATAAATAGATTTTACATTCTCACACAAATTACAGTAAAATAAATGAGCTGCGTTAACCTGAGGGCATGCGCAGAGAAGACCACACGTCCTGAGGGCCCCACTCCGCTTTTAGAGGTGGACAGTTGATGACCGGGAACGTTGCATTACCAGACAACACCGGACCCAACCCGTTGCTTCTGCCGGCAACAGCTATCAGCACGGTGGGCACTCCATCGCCTGCAGCCATGCAATGGACATTCTTATTAAATAATTATATTTAATTAGTTGGTTAATCTAAATCCCTGTGTTGCATCAGGGTTCCTTGAAGAATAGACTATGTAAATACACATGTGTCGTAGAAGGCGACATAAAAATAAGATCCAAACAAACGTCAGATTCAGCATTCGGTTGGTGAGCGCCTAGGCTTCAAAAATTGCTATAAAATTTAAACGAATGGAAAAACTTCAAAAGAACGTCTATTCGTATCCCGACGCTAGTTGAACTGGGATTTAAGGGAAGATGATGATGATGAATTGGTTAATCTAAATCATTTTTAACTAACTATAAAGTTATTTTGTTCTAATTTTATTGCGTATATAATCTTGCAGCAAGGTACATGGTATTAAAAAATTCATAACAATGATATCAAATCATTAAGCCATTTTGTTCTAATTTGATATGTAAATAATTTTAGACAATTCCAATGCCAGTAAAAGTGGCTAAAAGCAGAAATCTAGACCTCCATAGTGTATATAGAATTTTCTTGCCATAGAGATTTATGTTCATTTTACTGTGTTACTTAAAAGTTGTCTTACTTACCGCTTCGATTACATTTTGATGTATTTAAAATCCATATTTATTATTTAATTCATATTATCTAATATATCTGTTATCAATTTTTGATCTTAAAATTCAGTTTTACCATTTTAATATTTTCTCTTGTAAATTTTAATTTTAACTTAACTTTCAATTCAACAAATAAACAAAAATCGCTTTACGCAATGAGCATGCTTATCGAAATTATTAAGAACTGGAAATTAACTTAAGGCAAACAACTTTTGAAGAAAATGATGTTAGAGCAAGCAGACCTTCATATTCAGCTAGGATCTTCAGTGTGGCGTCAGTTCCTTTGTGAGCAGAACTAATTCGCACCTGACACGGAACTCCAAGCTTCTCACACATAGACTTTATCTTATCTCCAGTTTCTTTATCTGCAGCTGATCCCATTAACACGACCACTCTGCCAGCCGGCTTTATGTTTATCATCTACCAACAAAAAGTTTTTAACAGTTGTAGACTAGAGCTGGCAATAATTAATGCCAATAAAAGTAATCACTTTTCTGGTGTTTTCCTATTTACCAGTTCTAATAGAATATCTATTACTTAGCTGGACCTATTTAATTGGGTTATAACTCTATGAGCTGCAAGGCATTTTGCAAACGATTACCCTTATATAATATAAATATTTTGTTATTATTTATGGAATAGCTAAATGAAAACAAGTGGATTCTGGATATAAGCCGTTCTCTAATTTCTGTATTTAAAAGTTTAACACATTTTAACACACTTCTTTCAAAAGACATCATGATACTTAATAAATAATATGAATTATCTCAAAATTTTAAAATCAATTTAGAAATTAAAGCACAATCAGTATTATGTGCAGCCGTGCTATAAATCCTAATCATGTCTGCATAATGTAGGCTTTGTGGAACACAGGCCTGAAGGTAAATACTTTAAACTAATTTATGCCGTGCTGACAGTTCAATTAATTTAATGAAACCAAACAAAAAAAGCTACATGGGTTTAACAAATTAATTTGTAAACAATTAGCATATTAAGAATAACTAGAATGTTCATACATAACTACATTCAAAAGTCTTCAAGTTTTCAGTTAATTATTTAGAAAAAAATTATTTATTACAGTATTACAATAATTATTATCAACTTAAATTTCCTATAAATGATGGGAAGATTCAAATACTGCAATATATAAAAATAATATTCTTATTTAACAGATGATTTTCATATTTAAATCATTAATTAATGCTATATATACTTCAATTAAAAACCATATTCATATTTAAATCTCTCTCATAGTGCATTGCCTACTGGTAGTTCCAAGATATATAACGCCTCCACTCTTCTCGGTCTTCCGCTTTCCTCTTTATGTCAACATATCAGTGGGTCTATAAATCATCTATCACCTAGTCTCTGCCTGCCCCTGCCTCTTTTTCCTTCCATTCTACCTTCTATGACCTCTTTTAATAGACCTTCCCTCCTTAGAATGTGTCCTCTCCAACTCTTCTTCCTATTTCTTAATACATTTATCTGTACCAACTCTCCAGAACTTCCTCATTTGTAACCTTTTGAGTCCAGCTAATCCTTTCCATTCTTCTCCATATCCACATTTCCATTGCCTCTAGTTCCCTAATATCTTCCTTCCTTAAGGTCCATGTTTCACATCCTATCATCTAATCATCCTTTCACGCCCCTGACATCATCCTTGTATGAGGAAACGGACGTTAAACCTTTATTGTTATTATTATTATTATCCATATTAATAGTGTAGTCCAAACCAAGGTTTTCACTATCTTTATCTTTGTGTATTTCTTTAGACTTTTTGTTAACCGTACTTTCCTAATACCGAAGACCTCTTTTGCTTGTGCAATCCTACTGCATATTTCAGTCTCACATTTCCCATCATCGGTTATAGTATGACCTGAATATTTGAAACTCCTCAACTGTTCCAATTTCGTACCACTTACTGAGATAAATAAATAGTACACAATTATTAACTTCACCTTTATTATGGGACACTCTCATCACTTTGGTCTTTTTGCTATTAATCTTCATGCCATATCTCAATGTCGTAACATTCAGACTATCCATAATCTTCTGCATTCCAGTCTCGTTGCTCGCTACCATTCCTTGGCCATCTGCATATCATACATCTTGTAACAAATTTCCTTTTACTTTTATTCCTTCTTCCATGCCTTGCATGGCTTCCTCCATCGTTGCCATACTTAAATAAGAGATTACATTTTTCTTGAGGTGCCTAGGCTCCAGAAATTGCAACAAAAATTTAAAAGAATGGAAGTTAAGTCTCAAATAGGGGATTGACTGATGGATGATGTGATGTAGGACAGACAGGATTTGAGACAATCTATTTGTATCCTGACCCTAATTAAACTGGGATGCAAGGGAAGATGATGATGATTAAATTCATCTTGAGGTACCTCGAGCTGTTCGGCAATCCAGGCAAAGTTGCTCTTGACAGTCTGCAGAGCCTCGGGGGTGACCTCAGTGAGGTCTCTGTAGACCTGCTTGTCCTTCATCAGGCGTCTGTCACCAGAGGGCCACAGTCGCCACGAGTCAGAGTCGATTATATCTGCCAGCAGAATCTCCTCTGTTAAAATAGCAATGAGATGGTATTTAAGGTGAAATGTTTGGTATTAAATTTTTGACTGAGCTGATTATAATGTAAGACTTCTAACATTTGAAGGATATGGAACATGAATTCCACCATCATTCATGCAGTCATTCATTCATTCATGCAGTCTACAGATTTAAATAAGCGCTATAAATATGATGTTATTACGAATGCTTAATTCGTTATGATGAAACACCAGTGAGATGTTTAAAAAACATCTAACCTCTAACAAAATAATTTTGAAATTGGCTTTAAATAAAAATGATTTACATAATAAGCATGCTACTAAACAGATTCACATTCAATATTCTTCTAATTCGTATCTTTTTCATATCTTAAAGTTTCTATATATTTTTTAACAAACTAAATGTTTTATCATAACAGCAGAATATTGATACAGAGAAGAAATCTTCCTGAAGGAAGATTATTAAAAGATAAACAGTAATTATTCACATATCGTTCATTGCCTGAAATGTACAAGTGAGAGATTATACTATAAGAAACTATGAGAGAAAGTTTAAGGAGAAATCATTAAAATTATTACCTAACCTTATAGGTAGAGTTAGCTTCCTTTCTCGAAATCATAAAATATCGGAAACAAGTAATGGATTTGAATACTGCCCACAATGATATTCGCATTAAATATAACTGATCATACCATTTTTCCAGATCCATCTAACCCAATCCTGAATAGTAACAATAAAGCTAAAGCCAACCTTAATTTCATCGACCTAAGAGATCTATGTAAGTTACAGACCAAGTACTGGTCATAAACAATATCCCACTTGACCTACAATTGAACACCAAATGTAAGATTTGACTCACTTGTAATCATGTCGATCCCATTTGACCTACAACTGAACGAGGGAACATAAGATTTGACTCACTAGTAATCATGTCGATCCCACTTGACCTACAACTGAACGAGGCAACATAAGATTTGACTCACTAGTAATCATGTCGATCCCGAACTCAATCTTCATGTCAATCAGTGCACAGTCGCGTGTCGCCCAGGTTCTCTCAAGAATCTCAAATACTGTTATCGTAGTCTTAGACATGATGTCCAGCTCAGTCTCTCCTATGGTCAGACCAGCGCACACCATTCCGGCTTCAAGAATTTGTTCTGCGGACCACTGGGGGTCGTGATTAGCATCGTCCTGTGCAATGTAAAGTAAAGTAAACACACATTATACTGAAATGATCAACTATGTAGGTATCCTTCACTTTTACTACCACATGTATGTTTAAACCGTTAGGCAATTTATTCCATTTTCCATATAACCAGTCCAGTGAATGTCCGAGATTTTATTATCAGATCAGCGCGGCTGGGATTCGAACCCACGACAGTTCCTTCCATTCACCTCAGGGTCTGTCATTTAAAACTTCATGATGTTACCCTTACGCTACTGAGACATTCCATGTAAAGATAAAATCAATCGATCGATTTATGTTCTCATTCAGATTACAACTAAGTTTTTTATATGATCCATCTTAAGAATCAATCGATTAACATATCAAGCTAGAATATTATTATTTTTAAATTACTCATTTTCTAACCAGAAATTCTTATTATAAATTAGAAATACGCTAGAAGGATGATTTGCAAACTTTTTGAAATATCACAGCAAACTAACTTAATAAAATCCACCAGTAAAGAACACAAAAAAAGTAATTTCAGTCAGACCTTATAGAAATATTCCAGCTTCGGTGGTGAGAAGCGAAAGCCTTCCTTCACGCCAACATTTCTCTTGAGGAACGACCCAGTTGCAATGCGTCTCGTCACAAACTCAATGGGAATCATGTGACAATGACGAGCAATGAAATCAGTGGCACTGTGCTGACCAATGAAGTGAGACTTTATTCCTAATCAAGTAGATAAGCACGAGTTACAATAAGCCTATAACTATGAAACTTACATATACCATTGTTCTACCATGTCTAACTTACACAATGGAGGCTCTGTCCCTTAATAAGACACAGTTAACTACTTTATATAATCCACGGACTAAATCTTTTCAAAAAGTGCTTAATTCCTAAGACAAAATTTACAATAAAAACACTGTCAGTTGTTTCCTGGGAATAAATAAATTATGCACATATATGCATTAAAGTCTAACTTGTCGTCTCTAAAAAGCTAAGGCTACTATGTACAAGTCTGTCTGTGGGAGACTTAGACAAGATGGCAACTGGCTTCCATACCAATGCTCTGCATTTTAAAAATAATTACAGAGATATAACAAACCTCAACTTTCGACAATTTGGAAAGAAAAATAGGCATATTATGCCAATAACTATTGTTGTGGAAATTTGTCAAATGTAATTTGTGCCGTTTCAATATTAATGATATTGTTGTGCTTATTGCATTCTTTTTGAAATGCAGTCTATTGTTTTCTTTTGTTTGTTGTTTATTTGCATTTGCCTTTTTCTGTACTGTGTACATTTTGATTGCCCAAATGGTGAATAAAGATATATACATATATAATATATATATATATATATATATATATCTATATATATATATATATATATCTATATATATATATATATATATATATTTATATATATTTATATATATATATATATATATATATATATATATATATAAGCAAAACATATCCGTATTTAGCACAGAGTTCAAAACATCAGCAATCAGCAGAAAATTTCAAATATAGGTATTTAGCCCAGGATTCAACATACTTAGCACAGAATGTAATACACATATATATATATTCAGGACAGAATTAAATGAATAGATAACTAGCACAGGATTTAGGATGTAGATATTCAATAAAGGATTTAAATTCATTAAATATTTGTTTACATACCAGCTTTGTTTAGAAGACCAAATATTGAGGCAGCTGTTTTTGTTGAGATTTCTGCTTTTCCCTCAAGAACATGAGACTTCACTCCATCGCCCGCTGTGATACGATCCTTGGAGTGAACAAGAACCAGACCAGGCTGGTCCTTGATTGTAGACACTATCTTTGTCTTTCCTTCGATGACTTTGTCTTGTGTAACGACATCCATTTTAACTAATAGCATCAAATAAATTAGGAAATCAAAATGCCAAGATAACTATTTACCGTGGACTATATTTAATAACTTCGTAGCACTTTAATACCTAACATATATGTATTTGTAAATATTACTTCAAATAATAGAAGAATGTGCTGTTATCTCTTAAATTATCGAAATTCATTGTACAATTTGTACAATATAACGGTTCCTTATTACAATTTTTCTATCGCCATTAAATAAAAAAATTGCCAACAAATTTTTTAAATTTATTTTATACAATTTCCCCGTGTTGTGTCCGGGTTGTTTGATGAATTGACCAACTGGTGACTGCACGTGTCATAGAAGGCAGCTAAATCACTAAGATCCATCCAACCAATTCTAACCAACGTCAGAAAGGGCATTTGATTGGCGAGCGCCTAGGCTCCAGAAATTGCTACAAAAATTTAAAAGAATGGAAAAGTCTCAAAATGGGGATTGGCTGGTGGTGTGGGACAGAGGCGATTTGAGGCAGTCTATTTGTATGCCGACCCTGGTTGGACTGGGATTCGAGGGAGGAAGATGATGATGATTAAATATAAAAAATTATTGAAATTCAATGTACAATTTGTACAATACAACGGTTCCTTGTTACAATAATTTTTCTATCTTTATTTAATATAACAAGTTATTAAAATTTAATTTGTAATTCAATGTTAGAATAAAGTCACTAAAATGCAACTGGGCCAATGTTCTACCAAAAATTAAAAATTAAAGTATAGACTTACCAAATCCTTCATTAGTGACTGCGTTTCCTGTTGTAGTAGACATGTTGTCAAGTATTAACTTAGCAATCTATAACAAAAAAAAATTACACAGTTTACTTTTAATGGCAGCCAGTGGTTAAAGTGGTGGGGGGGAATGAAGGGGAATTCAATTACCTTAGCTCTCAATATTATCTGTGGTGCACTCCCCTGCTAGGGATTCATAATAGATACTAGGAGATCTGTAATTACAGGGGCCAAAAAATTGTGACCGTTACTAGCTTTCAATTCTCATTTTAACGTGTTAAGTGAAGGAGAACTCTGTTCCGTAAGCTCTCATTATTTCTTAGGTGCGCTCCTCTGCTTTGGGGTCCACAATTGATACCACGAGATCGGTAAATACGCTACAGGGGGGAGCGAAAAATTCTGACCGTTACCCTAGCTCAAAATTCCCACTTTTTTGCCCTTTAACCACTATGCACTTTAACCACTGATGGCAGCGTACAGTGAATACTATTAGGTATTTAATTTAGAATAAAGTATTACTATCGCATGATAGTTAAGTACAATCCCGGCAATTGTGGCAAATGACACTAGTAGTCAGTCACTCTACGTGGAAAGATGTGCTGAATCGATTTCATTCTGCATAAAGATTATTGTAAACTAAATACTGAACACCTTTACATCAGCGTCAGCGTTTCCTTATAAATTATAAAATCTGCTTTAAAATAAATTCCTATCGCTAAATCTGCAATTATGGCACTCAGATGAACAAAATCCCATTAAAGTTAATGTTGGCATTTCACCCCCGCTCTTCTTTGAAATAAAGCCACCGCTCAACCCCCGCCCTTACCTGAAATGTTAACTGTAAACTCGTGGAAATATTGAAGACTTTTGACGCTAGTCTGTTGTTTACAACCCAGTAATGCACGTGTTTTACTGCACTATTCAGGTCAGGTTAAAGGTTACTGAGGTCAGACAAAATCATACCATAGATAACAATATATATTTGATGTGTAAAACTTGGATTTTCAATGTGTTTAACTAAATTTTAAAACTTCTGTTAACTGCTGCAAAAGTTTAGTCTACATTGATAATGACTACAATGATTGATTAATGTAGTTAATAAAGCCTAAAAGTCAATAAGCCTTGTTAAGTTAATCATCCTTCTTAAAGCAATTAAACTGGCTATAGGCGCTCGACAGATCTGGAATTCTCTTTTCTTCCACTCTGCTCTCATCCCCTCACCTAGGTACTCCTGATCAACCTTTCCTACTTTACGAATAGTTTTCTAGACTTTTAAAGGCCTTTCTTTTTGATCTTTCCTATACATGCACCTATATATTGTTCATAAACTGTGTGAGGCCAACCCATATGGTATTAATCAAACCTTAATTACGTTAGTACGGTAGCAAGCCTAACCTTCCTTGGACTGTTTACACGGATTTTGGTTCGCACCGTTTATTGGCCACCACATTCTGCTTATCGGTTTTGATTTGGTTCTACAATGCTAGATGTTGTCATGGAATAGCTTTTTGTTATTGTTAAACTTAGTTATTAACTTATAAGCCTACTTTTACCCGTCTCCAGCATTATGATACTGATGAACTTTAACTTTAGTGATAAAAAAGTAAACACGCATTATAGTGAAATGATCAACCAAAAAAAGTAAACGCGCATTATAGTGAATAATCAACTATGTTAATATCTATCACTTTTAAAACCACATGTTTAATCCGTTAGGCAAAGACCATTTTCCGTATAACAAGTCGTATAACAAGTGAATGTCCGAGATTTTACTCTCAGATCAGCGCGGCCGGGATTCGAACCCACGAGGATTCAAACCATCTCAGGATTCAGAACCATGTTGATATCTATCACTTTTTACTACCACATGTTTAAACCGTTAGGCAAGTTATTCCATTTTCCGTGCAACCAGTCCAGTGAATGTCCGAGACTTTACTCTCAGATCAGCGAGGCTGGGATTCGAACCCACGAGGGTTCAATTTACGTCAGGATCTGTCATTTAAAATTTCATGACGTTACCCCTACGCTATTATGATATTCTGATATTCAAGCATACCATCCACTATCATAACAGTAAAAAACATACCAGAAACATACCAGTTTATTCAATAATTCTAATCAATAAGTACTATTAAATAAATAATATTTAGAATTACAAATATTAGTTTAAATTTAGTTTAAAAATAATTTCGTTGAGGTTCTACGACTAGCAAGTGAAGTACTGCAGCTAGCTGCTATCTCTTTATTTACTCCCAAAATCAATATTTATTAGTCAGCTGTGCGAAATATACGTCGTCGTGGTGTTAAATACTTATTTATCTCTTTTTGCAAAATTAGGCTTAAGTTGACTAACATAGTCTAATATACTAACATGGAAGACGGCGAAAATCTTCCTGCTGAACATGATGTTATTGTATTGGGCACAGGTAAGCGATCTTACGTTGAAACATTTGGCTATAACATAACGATTTGAGAGCTACTGTCTTCCGTGACAATATCGAGCATTACTGAGACTAATCCATGCCGATGAGCAACCAGAAGGTCCAAAACGGTGCAAATTCCAAAATCTAAAAAATTAGTCCAAAAGTAAGGAAAGGTAAAGAAATGAGGTTTGCGTGCTAAAAGAAACAGTGCAATAGTACAATATTTTATAATGGTTTATATATATATATATATATATATATATATATATATATATATATATACCATAGAATTGCAGCAATATAGGTCTAGGGATCCAGTGTTTTGATGACTATTCAAAATAAAATATGATATAAATTTGAGACTAATTGACAGATCATCCTGCTTATGGACCTTCAATTGCTGAATCTGTAAAATGTTTGAATTAAAGATTAATTTTATCCCGTATGTATCTAGGACACTGAAGAATATGCCAGCCGTTAACTTCACAGGTCTTAATAGGTGACTTGGCATGAACTGAAGAAGGCAATGGGAAACCTCAGAAGCTGTAATTTTATGATGTTATATATCTTTGGGAAAACACATCTTGTGAAAGGCAATACGGTGCCCATCAATAACTATAGATTCACATGCTAAAGGCCTTAGTTTTAGGCTACATAAGGTGTGAATATGGCGTACCCTTTTGTGAAAGGATAAACTTGTTAATCTATGTATTGCTCTTTATAGGGTGTGAAAGTATACTGTAAGTAGGAATATGTACTTGGGATCTGCCACTAGCAGAACAATGGAGAGAGAGAAATATTAATGTTAAAATATGAAAAGCAGGTGAATTAATATCTAATTTACAAATGTGAAATTATTGTATGCTGCTGTTAATTTATTGTATTGTAGGCATGACAGAGAGCATAATTGCTGCTGCTATGAGTCGAATAGGATTGCAAGTTCTTCACTTAGAGAGGTTGCGGAATTCAATTTTTCTGATATTAAATTAAAATGTCTTTCTTAGTAATTAGTGTTTAAATGTCTTAATTGTTACTTTACGTAGAGGATTGTAAATGCATTATTCTGATAATAGTTAACATGTACATTTGGATGAGTTTTTTTTTTTGTATTTATTTCTTTTCATTGTGATGGTAACGGAATACTACTCAATATGATAAAGATTATCTATAATGTTTCATTTCTGATTTACATTTTAGAAAGTCTCAATAGCGCAGTGGTTAGAGGCGTCAGGTAATTTCATGAAATTTTAAATGACAAATCCTGAAGTGAATTGAACTCTTGTGGGTTCGATTTCTGGCTGCGCTGATCTGAGTATAAAATCTTGGACATTCACTGGACTTATTACATGGAAATTTCCTAAAAAAATGTACTAAATTTCCTAATGGTTTAAATATGTGGTATTAAAAGTGATAGCTATCAACATGGTTGATCATTTCACTATAATTATTATTATAATCTAATTAAACTTTGCAATCAGCCTAATTATATACTATTGTTATTGTCACAATTTCTACACTCATTTGTAACGCATTTTATATGGCTCAAAAGATTTTGCTGCATTTCCGGTATCCCAAGTAAAACTTTTGCATAGAATTTTGAAACTTGAAAATTATATTTTTCACAATTTGTATTTGCATATTGTTAATATTACATAATTGTAAAATTTGTTTTATTCCAGAAATGATAGTTATGGTGGTAATTGGGGTTCATTTAATTTCTCAAATATGCAGCAATGGATATCTGAATTCGAGGCATGTATATAACATTGCATTTTCTCATTAGAAAATTATTATTATTTAAAAAAAAGTGTCATGATTATTTAGAATGTTGCTTGCGGTCAATGAAATGATCTTGCGGTCAGATCAATTGGTTGGATTTAGCGAAAATGCCAAAAGAGAAACTGGAGTTGCAAAAAGTGGTAGAATCTGGAAGAACTGGTACAACCCTAACATAGAGCAATATTACAACCATCTACTCATGTATGCACACACACTAGTTTTCATTTTTGTAAAAATTTGGTTGGTGACGTGCATTCAGTTAAATATGATATTAACTATTTGTATAAAGCAATTAATTAGACTAAGTAAATTGTAAGATTAAAAAAAATTCTAAAATATAATTGAAATAAGTGAATTTGAAGACCATCATATTTATTTGTAGAGTGATGAAGGATCAAGAGCTTTCAAGAAAGATTTAGTTCCTGATGCTGGCGAAAAAATTTTGTACTTGCCTCACAAATCTACTACCATTTCAAACATTTCTGCATCAGAGATCATTAAGTAAGTATTTGGAAAATGAAGAATTTTATTTTTCAAAAGCTTTATGAATTTAAAACATTAGTGCAATGATTGAACACTTTTTAATTTATGTTTTTACTGTGCTATTTTTATACCTGCATTAATACAGGATTTACATTTGTTGCTTTGTAGCATCTTTTATTACATTGATAAAATTTTTATATACTGTATATTATGTTTTGGATTCTGAATGAGTTAACTGTTTCATATTTCATAGTTAGCTGTTTCATATTTCATCAAGCTGTACTGGATCATACTAAATAACATTGAGACTCCTTTTGAGTTATTTATAGAGTAGTAGATGTCAAAGTCATTCAAGTGTTTTCTGTCAGCATTCTGTCAGACTGCCTCATCAGTTGTTTTACTCTTCTTGAGTTTTTTTATTGTTACCCTGTTAGTGTAGTTGCAGCTGTTGTTATTCATTTTCTAACATAATTTTCCAGAGTTGGTTGTGCCCATAGAGGATGGATATAAAATTATAAATCTGTTGTTTAATTAAGCTTATTATAAAATGGTTCGATTAATGCTGGGTTTGGTAAGAAGATGGTGATGCTCGATGAATGTGTAGTCAACGATGCTCTAAAATAGATAACCAAAGTTTTGTTAGGTAATAATCTCTCTTCCTAACAATATTGAAAAAATGTGATTATACATTTTGAAGTCTAATTTTATATGTAATCATCAACGTCATCTTCCCTTGAATCTCAGTTTAACTAGGGTCAGGATACTAATAGACTGTCTCAAATCCTCTCTGCCTACGTCATATCATCCGTCGTTCAATCCCCTCTTTTAGACTTTTCCATTTTTAAAATTTTTTTGTAGCAATTCAGGAGCCTAGGCGCTCACTAACCGAATGCCCTTTCTGACGTTGGTGTGGATCTTAGTGCTTTAGTCGCCTTCTACAACACGTGCAGTCACCGGTTGGTCAATTCTTTAAACAACCCGGACACAACACAGGGAATTTTATATGTAATTTATTTTCTAATTATATATGTAATATATAAACTAAAATAAAGATTGAATAATCTAAGCATGTCAGTGTATGTTCTTCCATAGAAATATTAAAGGAAATAAAATTGAAAGATGCTTAAACAAAAAACATAAGTTAAAAATAAACTACATTTTATGCAGTGTTTTGAACATTTTGTTGTTGATTGATGGCAGAGACATTCCAATGCCAGCAGCACTGCACTTATTTGGTGAACCGGATCAAACTGATAAGAAGTCGCATGATTCCGATAAGAGTTCTGATAAACAAGAATCAGTTTCGGCAAGCGGTGACACGAGTCCGGAGAAATCTGAAGAAAAAGTAGAGAAAATTTCTGAGGGAGGGGATAAGGCTTTGGAGAAAGTTGAGGAGAAAACTGAGGAGAAAGTGGAGGGTAAGCAGTCAGCGGAGAATTTGGCTGAAGTAAATTATAAAACAATTGATGACGTGAAGAAACTGTGGAGACGATTTGTAATTGATCTCATGCCCAAGGTGTGTATGCAGGACAAATATATGTTAACTATGACTTAGTTACGTTAAACGTATTAGTATTGTTAATTATTATGCACATTTTTGTACTATTATTGTGTTAATTTATATATGTTACTTGATTGGTTGGATATATTGGTTTTGTTAACTGGGCTAATTAATATGTTATTTGTGTTGTATGTGAAAATATTTCATTGTAGGATTCAATTAGAACTGAATGTGTACAATGTGCAGTTGAAATTTTAAAATTTGTTTTTTAATATGAATCCCTGCAGCTGAATTTTTTAAATTTGTGTTTTAATATAAAGGTGTCATCAAGCAGTATCAATTAGTTAATCAATAGTACATTAAACTACAACTCTTCTATGTACTGCAGAGGCAGAACTGTGAAACGAAATGTAACCTGGCTTGAAAGAATTTCTGAAATTTATTAAACTTTAATTAGAATGTTAAGTTATTGCTGCCATTGTTCATGAAAATTTAGCGTCATTTTAGCTTAAAAGCGGGACAAATCAATATTATTTAATCAAAGACAAAAAAGAGAAATAAAACTGCTTTAATCATATCTACCATGAAATTGTCACTCCTGCTGTTCTTACGTTACACATTCAGATGTGTGTTCCGCAAGATTTATAAGCACAAGTATGCTTTACAAAATTTGTGCAATTTGTGCTATTCATGCTTTTGATAAAGACTCAGTGGCAATTAGCTCTGATTAAGTAATACTGATGATACTGATACTAATGGTACTGATTTTAAAACTGTATGTTGTAGTATTGCATTTATTAAATGATCGAGCGATTGATTGATTGATTGTTCTATTTAATTAGTTATTTTTCAATTGATTAATTGAGCAGTTGTTCTCTTTAATTAGTTATTGAGTAATTGATTGATTGATTGATTGTTTTATTCACAGATTGGCCGAGATTTGATCGATTGTGTGTTCCATTTAGTGAGTAATCGAGCAATTGATTGTTCTATTTAAGGATGATCGAGCGATTGAATGATTGTTCTATTTAAGCAATGATCGAGCGAATGACTGATTGTTTCAGATGTTATTCAGTATGGGCAGCGATTGATTGATTGTTTCAGATGTTATTCAGTAAGGGCAAGCTGGTAGAGCTGCTGATCTCGTCAGATGTGGCCAAGTACTGTGAGTTCAGATCAGTCACGAGGATCCTCACTCTGATCAAGGGAAAACTGGAAAAGGTAAAACTGGTAAAGCTGGTAAGGTTGACGTCAGTTTCCTCACTCGATAGCGATGTCGTGACGGGCAGGCCCAGGATTTGAACCCTGTACATGCTGATCCGCGGTCGAGTATCTTACCGACGTCGCCACTGGCTCGAGCCTGGTAAGCTGAGATAGACGTATGATCGGTAAGGTTTCCAGTTGCTAACCTGCAGGCACTGGGTTCACTTGTGGTGTTAGACTGTCACCGATATAGTGACCGTGGTTTATAGACTCCAAGTCTTTAAATTATCAACTCAATTAATTTGGTGTTCACTCAGGCAGTTATTCCATCATGTCTTTCAATCGTTTAGTCAATCTGTAATTCAATAAATTATTAAATTAATTAGCCAATCAGTCTGTGCATAACTATATTGTATATTATGACCCTATGTGCCTATATCTGCACCTAGAAACACCCTACACCTACCATTATAGGGAGGTATTTTGTTCGAGGGCCAATGTGTTATTTTATATATATATATATATATATATATATATATATATATATATATATATATATATATATATACCCTGTTGAAGGGTCTGTGTGTTATTATGTGTAGGACTGTAGGTATCATGCTCTAACGTGCATGTGGAATTATATGTAGGTACTCTGGGCAATATGCTATTATGTGTGTAACCCGCTTAGGGGCCTATATGTAATTATGTGTAGGTACCCTGCTTAAGGGCCTATATGGAATTATGTGTTGGTACCCTGTTCGAGGACTTATGTGTAATTATGTGTAGGTACCCTGCTCGAGGACCTATGTGTAATTATGTGTAGGTACCCTGTTTTAGAGCCTAAGTGTAATTATGTGTAGGCA
Organism: Enchytraeus crypticus; assembly: GCA_905160935.1. Classification (NCBI taxonomy): domain Eukaryota; kingdom Metazoa; phylum Annelida; class Clitellata; order Enchytraeida; family Enchytraeidae; genus Enchytraeus; species Enchytraeus crypticus. Next base: position 1,162,259 of record CAJHZI010000533.1, on the reverse strand, counting down.
CTCTGCTTAAGGACCTATGTGTAATTATGTGTAGGCACCTTTCTTAAGGACCTATGTGTAATTATGTGTAGGTACTCTGCTTAAGGGTCTATGTGTAATTATGTGTAGGTACCCTGCTCAAGGGCCGATGTGTTTGCAAGTCATGACGTTAGTGTGATAGAGAAGCGCATTCTGATGAAACTGTTGACTTTCTGCATGGAATATCAGAAACATCAGAATGAATACGCAGGTATAATATTTTCTTCTAACTCATATCATTGCCTCATTTTTTTATGTACCTTTTTAATTTATGATTTTTGTAAAATTTTTGTTTCTTAATATTATTTTGTGTTCTCTGCTGAAATAATTTGGTCTTCTAATTCAACGTATTTAATACCATTTGTAAAAGTCATCAGTCTGTCGTTCATGAAATTTACTCTATGTTTTGAGTTTCTTAGTTTTCTAGGATAGAAAGTAGAATGTGTTTTGCTATGGAATATATATATTACACTTTCGAAATGTCAGAATTACCATGCTTTTGTAAAAATGGATTTAAATAAATATGCAACTATGCGTTGTTCCATGAACACCCTTATATCTAGCATCTGTATGCTATGTAGTATCTATGATGCTATATTAATTACCTAAAAGTCAAAATGGTTGCTCTCAGTGCTTCTGAGTTACTTTGCTATGCTTCACAATGCAAACAGATACCGTATAATACACACATAATATTGCATTGGCGCCATGTATATGGCAATACTATATTCTTCTAGTAATATTAAATTGTTGTTATTTGTACCTGAAATTAGAATGGTACATTTAAGAGCAGATATATGATTAATTATTATTTAATTAGGTGATTTGTTAATTGATTAATGGAGTGAGCAGTGAGGGTAATTGATTGATTGACTCGAGGTAAAATTGACCGATGTTTTCTTCATTGCAGGATTTCTTGATAAACCATTCGTCGAGTTTCTGCAGGCCAAGAAGTTAACGGCCACTATACGTCACTATGTGCAGCATGCTATAGCCATGGTCACTGATACAACTCCCACTCTAGAGGTATCAGCCCTCCAGCTATTGAGTCTTTGCATTTATTCTTTTGCAGTGGCGATGTCGGTAAGATACTCGACCGCGAATCAGTATGTGCGAGGTTCACATCCAGGGCTCGCCCGTCACTGACATCGCTTTCGAGTGAAACTGACGTTAACAGTAGCTCTATAGCTTTTTTACTTTTTGCATTGTGAAAATAGTAAACAATATTGTGTTTATACTTCTAAAATATACAATGCTAATTATAATGTAAATTGGTAGTATATTAAATGCGTGTTGTGTCCGGGTTGCTCGGGAGACCCGTGTTGTGTCCGAGTTGCTGTAGAATAGACCAGCCATGGTCTCTACGTGTCGTAAAAGACTACAAAACACTAAGATTCAAAACCAACGTCAGAAAGGGCATTCGGTTTGTTGGCCCCTTTGCTCCAGAAATTGCTAGAAAATTTTCTAATTGGTTGGGATTAGAAGGAGTAGATGATGTTGTAAAATGCTAATAATTATTATTAAAAATGAGTGTTAAATTGACGGCCATTCCTTTAGGTTATGCGTATTTCATACTTTATATAGTCTAGTTTGAATAGTTGAACTCAGGAAAAAGTTACCCTTGAACGACCATCAGATTGATCCAAGTCAAAAACAATAGGCCTAAAAAATTTGCTGCAGCCTTTAGCTTTGAAAGAAAGATTTTATTTTGTGTTTGTCTTTAAGTGCTGCCTCAACTCATGTTAAGTTGCCTCTTATGAAATGTGCATTATCTAGTAAGTCTATACGTAATAGCAATAGCTGCAATACTGATTCAATATCTCCTATGTTGATGTATTGCTTCTGATTCAGCCTGCAACATAAGGTTCAATAACAAAGCAGTGGTGCAAAACTAATACCCATATTTACTAAGCTCGCCTTGTCACTAATCCGTAGTTTACACCATTGTTGAAGTTTAAACTGCTGTTTTTCTCACTAGTGCATACGACCATAAGTGTCAGTTCATTGGGCCATGTGGTGTAAATTATGAGGATAGTAATTAAATTAGAATTGAATTATAACTTCAAGTTATAAATCATAATATAAATCAATTTACTGGAGATGATATATTTACTACATTAATGAATTAAGTTGCTTTAATGTTTAATGCGTAATGCGCAGGGCTTGGAAGCAACTCAGAAGTTTTTGATGTCACTGGGACGCTATGGTAACACTGCTTTCCTGTGGCCTCTCTATGGCACTGGCGAACTTCTGCAGTGTTTCTGCAGGTATTTGTTTTATTATTTGTTTTACATTATTATTCTTTCTTACCCTGCCTGTACAAACTCTTTCTTAGTCTTTTAGAATCTATTCAGGATACAGATTCAGTTCAGTTTAAGGCTGGTGGTTATCTTCGGTGATACTACTCCTGATTTAAATATCCACTCACCTTCGATGTCGGTAAGATATTTGACCGCGGATCAGCATGTGTGGGATCAAATCCAGGGCTCGCCCGTCACTGACATCGCTTTCGAGTGAGTAAACTAATGTTAGCATTAGCTTTACTGGCTTTATGTGGATGTGAAGAGGAAAGCGGAGGACAGAGAAGAGTGGAGGCGTTATATGCCATAGAACAGCCGGTAGGCAGTGCACTAAGAGAGAGAGAGAGAGAGAGATACACCGTAAATTGGATTGGATTCGACTTAGGTCGCGCTATTGATAGCTTCTGCTATTGAAATACATGGCTCAGTGGTGACTTCAGAAATGGTCGACATAACCTCTGATGAGAGGAACAACTGGCTGTTACATTCAGAGCTCATCCACTGAGAAGTGTTCTCACACTGAACTTGTGTAGCATCGACAGCTGAAAGATCCAACAACACCAACACGCCAATGTTATCCGAGTCTCTGCTTTTAGTAGACTAAATGAGACTTATTTAATGTCCGTTTTCTCATACGTGGATGATGTCATAAACTGTTTGTATGTATATGTATAATAACACATGCATTTTTGCTCAATGTTCAGTAGGAATCGGATGTCAAATCTGTAGTTTTGTTGTTTTCTATCTCTACGTCACTAGGCTACCTGACTTACATTGCCAATTTTTACACAAAATGATATCTTATGTATCAGATACATTATTTCGGGTAATTGTAAAAATAATATACGTTATTTTATGTACCTTGATTTCTTAGAATGTAATTCCTAAAATATAACTTGTTATGATGCAGTTGTTGATATTTATAAGCATATGTTATTGTTTTTTATAGCATCAGCCTTTGCTTTCTATGAACCTGGCGCGTAGGCGGTTAGAGATGCTATTGTTTGATATCTCGTGGTCCAGATCAACATGTAAACCTCTTTTCCTTTAATTCATTATCTTAATGGTTTACCTGATATTACATTTACAATTTTTTGGATTTATTTGACTTTTTTCTTTCGGACTTTGATTCGATGGTTGCCAGTGACGACAGCGGCACTCTAATTTACTGTTGTTGTTGTTGTTTATAGAATGTGCGCAGTGTTTGGAGGCGTATACTGTCTCAGAAGATCTGTTAAAGCTATTCACGTTGATAGCAACAACAAGTAAGTCTGATTCCTAATATATCATATTACATTCTGTCTCTCCAATGTTCTGCCAAGTGGCTTGTCCAGTGTACATATTCTTACTCGTACGCTGCTCTTCGCGCTTCATTAAGAGCACTCCATCGATCAATAAGATATCCCTTCACAAAATTCTTTGTCTTCCACTCCTTAATGTAGCCTACACCTTGGGAATAATGTGGCCTCCTAGATAGTATCGCGTTGCCTTCCTCAGTTCGTGCTTAGTCGCCTCTTACGACACGTGCAGTTTGATATATTATTGAGCATCCCACACACAACGCAGTAAATATAATTTCTATTTATTCCATCATCGATCTCTGTTAACCAAAATAAAACGTATCTGCTAATTTGTAACTTCAATATTTTTAACTTTAAGTTGATGATATATGATAATTGCAGTTTGTAAAAACTTGCAAATGTTGCCAATTTATTATTAAGGCATGGCTTGTTAAACGTTTCAATTGCTTACTTATAATAACTGTTACTGAATTGTAAATAGTTCACACTTATCAAGCTTCTATTGGTGATTTAGTGTCTTTGCTGGTAACTGTTGTTTATTTTTCTTTGTAGGTTTTGTGGAGTAACGGCAAGTAATGGTCAGAAACTGAAGGCCAAGTAAGTCCCTTTATACGGTTAATACTTATTATTACTTTGTACTATTTAAAAACTAAGAGATACTGCTGTTGTTTATGGAGGGATACTTCATTTTCTTGATCAATCGAGGCAAGCCTGAAGGAAGTTTTGTTTAAAATAGGTGTGGCTTGGTTTAGAAAATAATTTCTTTTAGTGCTTAATTGTCCAATATTGTTTTTGGAAATGGAAGTTTAGAAAAGTCTAAATTCGGCTGGCTGTAATCTCAATCAGTTATCTCGAAGAGAAACTGGTACGATACATAATAGCCGTGTTTATAGACTGACGTTAAGAGTTGTTTGATTTTTATAACAGTTCTTGCTTAATCGCCTCTTACGACACGTGCAGTTAAGAGTTGTTTGAAATGTTTAACGTAACAGTGTTGCTTTTGCTCGCTTGATCCTCCAAATTTGCCAATTTCGAGATGGGTGTTTATAGTCTCAAATTATGCCGTTTGATTACAGATTACCGTTCTAACGGAGATTAAATTTAAATTCTTATACAACTTGATGATATGAATATGAATGAATGTACGATTTTATGACAAACTCTGATATAATGTATTGTGCTGATATCTTTCTTTTCACAAGAAAGATATCAGCACAATACATTATATCATTATATTTATTAAATATCTTTCATATTTAAAGATAGCTTATCTTAATGCTGATAATGACAGTGATGATTGTTATCGCTATTTTTTAGATTTTTAGTGATAACTTTTGTTTATTTGTATAATATGTTAACATCTTTGTCTACCGCTTATTTGCAGATGGCTGATCATGGATGCTGACTATGCTTCACCAGAACTCATTCCCAAATCTACATCTTCTACGTGAGTTGAATTATTATTCAATTTTATTATTTATTATTTAGTTTAATCATTCAATTTTATTATTTATTATTTAGTTTAATTATTCAATTTTATTATTTATTATTTAGTTTAATTATTCAATTTTATTATTTATTATTTAGTTTAATTATTCAATTTTATTATTTATTATTTAGTTTAATTATTCAATTTTATTATTTATTATTTAGTTTAATTATTCAATTTTATTATTTATTATTTAGTTTAATTATTCAATTTTATTATTTATTATTCAGTTTAATTATTCAATTTTATTATTTATTATTTAGTTTAATTATTCCATTTTATTATTTATTATTTAGTTTAATTATTCAATTCAATTCAATTTAATGAAAATATCACAAAGGGTCATTTAACCCTGTAAACTTCACTTAATAACATACAAACAAACAACTGCAAATAAAACACAAACTATATGTTAACTATGGTGAACTTAGACAAAATAAGATAAATAGTAATAGTGGGTTGTCAAATATTATATCATTTGTTTCTTGAAAACACTTCTAGTGTCTCGATAAAATTACTGGAAAAATCTTATTTAAAAAAAATTGTGTTATATTATTCTTTATCTTCAAAAGACAAACCTGAATAAAATAAAAGCTGAAAAAGTACGATAATTTTGTTTTATATAATCCTATAGAATATCATTTCAATGAACCGGTTTGTATGATACATGGCGCAGATATTTACAATGCTTAAAGTGGCAGAGCCGTGGAGAAGCTAATATTTTATGCGTCTGAATAAAAATAATTATAGTTTGGTAGCGTCATTTAATATCATACGAGTTTTATCATTCAAAAAGGTATATTTAGATGAGAGCGCTTAGCTTCTCTTAGCATAGCTTTTTCGAGTTTGATACGAATTTTGGTTTAATGGGGTCAAGGATAGCCAGTTCGATTCCGTCATTTTGTTTATTTAAGTACAGCTTTAATTATTTAACTTTCTTATAAGATTATTCTCGTTTTTGGTCGTTTGATAGCGTGCATGACAATCGCATGCGTTACTTGCTTAGTTTCTGTTTTTGTATTTATTTAACTTCGGTTGAACGATCCATGACCTGACATAACCATTTAACCTTTTATTTAACAATTTATTTACCAGATGAGTTATGTATTTTAGACGCATCTCTCGAGCTATAGTGATTACAGACAGAAGTTTTAAGCCTGACTCGACTCAAGAGCACGTAAGTATTTAAAGAAACACCAAAGATTAGTTTTACGTATATTTCTATACGGCTAGTGTGCTTGTCAGATATGATTGGGTCTGGGATTTGAACCCTTTGCCTCGAGGCTAAATATCCAGCATGTATGTTATCAAATCGGTCACTATTCAGCACTAATTACATTCTTAATTCTTATTTACTTTCTATTTAGGAAATTTATTTATAGTGATTTTCTAAGCTTTTGAAATGAAAAGTTCACCCAACAGATTAGATTGGAGAAGGTCTATTCGTATCCCAAACCTAGTTAAACTGGGATTCAAGGAAAGATGATGAAGATAATAATTTTTTAAATCTAAATTGTTTAGATTCTTTAACTCTATAGGATATTGTTTGTATTCACCAAAAGTACATATAGCTCTGCATTCTTAAACCCTTTCTTGTACAGTGAACTAACTATTTATGAATTTACCCTTTTTGCAATGGAAAGCAATTCAGACTTTTCTGAAGACAGCGGACTTTCGGACTGATACTATGAAATATTGAGCTCTTGATCTCTGGGTTCTGAGGCTGTTGCCCTTCCTCTCGGCCACAAATTCTCTCATATATTGACACATATTTACCATCTAAATTTATTCATTACAACTGTTCTTTTTCAGAAAGTTTAATTGTATTGATTTATTTTTTAATACAATAAATATACATCAGACTTTATATATATATATATATATATATATATATATATATATATATATATACAGACTGGGGCAAAAAAAATCCCCTAGCGAAATCTTAATGACTTTAAGAAAACTCAAAATTTCTCTACGAAATTTACGGAGCTTCTAGGGGAGGAATTTCTGCGTATATCTAGCAAATTTGATGAAAATCTATTGAGCAGGAAAAATATTACAGCTTTTCTATGAAAAAAGTGCAAAATCAGTTTTAACAAGGCTTTTTTTACCAAAAGTCTTAATATCTTGGACAAAACTCAAAATAGTTTTACAAAATTTTCGGGGATTCCAGAGGAGGAATTTCTACACCCATCCTGCAAATTTGGTGAAAATATATTCAGAAGTAACAAAAATACAGCTTTTCTTCGAAAAAAATTTAAAATAAATTTTAACAAGGCTTTTTTAAACAAAAGTACCGGACATTTTCTTCAAAATTTAGGAATAATTTTAACATAAGAACGAATTTTAGGCATCTTATATTGGAGTAGCTAGCAATGTAGTGCAGGTTTAAACTCCACCACTTAAGTAAACGGCCTTTTCATGGTCGTTATTTTCTTTAAAAGGAACGACTGACATTTCAAAAAGTTTTGTTAAAATTGATTTTAGCACTTTTCTCGTAGAAATGCTGTAATTTCGTAACTAATGAAAATATTTTCATCAAATTTGCAGGATATACGCAGAAATTCCTCCCCTAGAAGCTCCGAAAATTTCGTAGAGATATTTTGAGTTTTCTTAAAGTTATTGAGATTTCGCTAGGGGATTATTTTTTTTGCCCCAGTCTGTATATATATATATATATATATATATATATATATATATATATATATATATATATATATATATATATATATATATATATAGATCTTTCTGTTATTTAGTGTAATTTAATTTAATATTATTTTGATATATAAAATTTCTTGTATCGCTGAGTAATTTTTTCAGTTAGCAAATCTCCGGTAAACTTGGACCCTCTACTGACTTATTTACTCTCTTAATTAATCAAATCACTGATTAGAGTGCTTATTGATTGATTGATAAATTGATTGATTGATTTAGATAACGGTTCTAAGTCTTCCCATATCTAAGCGCACAGACAGTCGACTCACTGTATATGAACTGTCTTCTCTCTCAGTCGCTTGCCCTGAAGGCCTTTGTAAGTGTCTCTATCAATACTGCGTGCTGTTAAACAAACTATCTAATGTTAAATAAACTACCTGCTATTAAATGAACTACTTGCTATTAAATAAACTACCTGCTATTAAATAAACTACTTGCTATTAAATAAACTACTTGCTATTAAATAAACTACTTCCTATGAAATGAACTACCTGCTATTAAATGAACTACTTGCTATTAAATGAACTACTTTCTATTAAATAAACTACTTGCTATTAAATGAACTACTTGCTAATAAATAAACTACTTGCTATTAAATAAACTACTTGCCATTAAAAAAACTACTTGATCTTAAATAAACTACTTGCTATTAAATGAACTATTTGCTATTAAATAAACAACCTGATCTTAAATAAACTACTTGCTATTAAATGAATTACTTGCTATTAAATAAACTACTTGCTATTAAATGAACTATTTGCTATTAAATAAACTACTTGCTATTAAATAAACTACTTGCTATTAAATAAACTACCTGCTATTAAATGAACTACTTGCTATTAAATAAACTACTTGCTATTAAATGAACTACTTGCTATTAAATAAACTACTTGCTATTAAATAAACTACTTGCTATTAAATAAACTACCTGCTATTAAATGAACTACTTGCTATTAAATAAACTACTTGATCTTAAATAAACTACTTGCCATTAAATGAACTACTTCCTATGAAATAAACTATTTGCCATTAAATGAACAATTCCTATGAAATAAACTATTACTGGTCCGCGGTCGAGTATCTTACCGACTTCGCCACTGGCTCGGGGCGAAGTCGATACTGATAAATTACTTGATCATTTACTGATAAATTAGTTGATCATTTACTGATAAATTACTTGATATTAAATAAACTACTTGCTGCTAAAACTCCGCCACTCATACTAAGAAACACAACTAGTAATTATTTTAAACATATTTGGAAAAGTAATAGAATTGATGTGGGACTGAAGAAACAAATTTATTCAAACAGTGTACATCCCGTCTTCATGTGTGCGAATGAAACCTGGGAAAGTTCTAATAAAATAAAACACAAAATACTGCTTTCAACAAAAGATGTCTCAGAAGCCAAACCATGGTAAAAGGAAAAGAGGAAGACCTAGAATTACTTGGTTCAGCACGATCAATAAAGATTTGAAAACTTTGAACATTTCATGGGAAGATGCTGTGAGGGTTGCTGAAGACAGAAAAGAATGAAGGAATGTTCTCTTCAGAACGAATCATCATCATCAGAAGGAACTGATGATGAGGATGACTTGCTACTAAATACACTACGTAATACAGAAAATAAGAAAACTTCATCTTTTATAATTGTATTTCTTCTTAATTTATTTAATTCTATTTCAACTTAAAATATATTATTTAGTCATTTATATTTTATGCTCTTTTATTCATTTAATTTGTTTAAAATTTAATTTTAATGTATAAAAGTCGCTTTACTTAGTCGCTAACAAACTTGACTGACAAGCTTGATACCATATATGAAGTTCAAAGCTTTCAGTGTTTTTTGTACTGAACGAAATAAAGTACATTGCATAAAGTAATCCCATCTGAATGGAGCCTGTACGCAAGGTATTTGACAGCGGATCAGCATGTGCATTAAAATCTAGTGCTCGCTCGTCGCTGATATGCTTTCGAGACTGGAAACTGACGCTAAACTTGGCTGTAGCGCGTTAGGTGCAACTCGTAACTCTGCGTATTCTTCTGGCTGGAGTCAGTGGCGACGTCGGTAAGATACTCGACCGCGGATCAGTATGTGCGGGGTTCAAATCCTGGGCTCGCCCGTTACTGACATCGCTTTCGAGTAAGGAAACTGGCGTTAACCTTTAACTTTTTTTTACTTTTTAGCTTTATGAATGTGCTAGTAACTTGGCCACTTGTAGCTCGTAGTTGTTCTGATTGTGCAGATTTGGTGCACCTGACCTGTATCAGTGCTGCAGAGACCGCCAGGGCTGATCTTTCACACACCGTCGAGACCTTGTTCAGAGTTCCTCAAGAGGGAAAAGGTTTGCTATGATATTTGCTGAGTCCAATGTCAGATTTTAACGTTTACTTATGCAAGTGAAGCATTAAATCGATTTTTATAGCATTTTAGGTTCGATTTGTATATGTTAGATTTGTTGCCTGGTGTTTCTATTTAGATGTAAGTGCTTAAAAGAAGCTTCTACAGTAATTTTGTCTCCATTTTGCTAAAATACCTTTATTTCATTCTCTGTGTTAGTTAATCGTAATTCTTTAGTCTTCTAAATACATACGTTAGCAGAATGCACATGTTTACTATTGTTGCAGTAGTTAGCTCTTCACCTTGTAGCTCACGCATATTTCATAGTAGTCTTCCATCGTAACGAGATTTATTCCTTTGCTGGCTAGCATGGGAATTGAACCCAGTTTTCAGGATTCTAACGCCAGCGCTCCAACCAGTAAGCAGAACACGGTCCAAAACTAGTAGATCTTTCTTACCCCTGCGATGTGGTTTAATTAATTAATGTTGACTTATGTCTACAGAATTCAAGCCGGACGACAAACGCCCGAAGGCGCTGTGGTATGTTTACTTTAACGTTGACGACACGAGCAAACGAGATCTAACCAGTTCTGTGGATAATGTTGTTATTGTTGGAGGACCTGATGAAGCTTTGGACTGCGACGCTGCTATTATTAAGGTAATTATTCTTTGTTGTTGTTGTTGTCTATATGTATCTGTTGTTAGAACTGAAGAAAGCATTTGCTTGCACTGTCTGGAAAATGCTTCATATCATCTTCCGTTGAATCTCATTTCAACAGGGTCTGGACTTAGAAAATTTTATAACAATTTCTAGAGCCTACACGCTCACCAACCGAATGCCCTTTCTGACGTTTGATCTTAGTGCTTTGTCTCTCGTACACTAGTGGGGCAAAAAACTGTAAACTTCGCACATATTATCTGATTTACTTGTTTCTTTGCCTATACCAGGCTAAGGAGGTGTTCGAATCTTAATATGACCTAATTTGCTCGTTTGCCTATGCTCAGGCTAAGGAGGTGTTCGAGAAGGTTTGCCCGGGTGAGGAGTTTCTACCCAAGGCGCCGAACCCAGAGGACATCATCTACGACGATGGGGAGAACAATCAACCGAGAGAGACTGGATTTGAACCCATACCCGAGGCGTCAGAGGCACGAGAGAGCGGGCTAGGTGGTGGTGTGGAGGAGGGTGGAGAGGTAGGGGCGACCGGGGGTCCTGATATCAGTGCGAGCAAGCAGTCATCTGAGGAGTAAAATCTTTTTATTTAATTACATAGTTCCTGACCTCCGCAGTCCACGAAGATACGGACGTTAAATTTTGAAATTATTCTGTTGTTATCTTCACTGATGGCATAATCGACTGAAACTATTTATCTTCTCTTATGGAAATTTAAAATACTCGCTCACTTCACGTTAATCAGGAATTACTCAGATCGTAAGGTTACGCCACTGATTGGCAAAGGAATTGAATGTGTAGACTTTTGATTGGCTGATGATTCATTCAGGATTATATTACGATTGTGGCAGCATAGTTACTTTAAAGATTTACTGTGAAGCTGCGTGAGAAAAAATGTGAAGCTGACAATATTTTGTGTCTTTCTATTTGGTGTAAACTTTGTATTGATGTTCATTTGTTGAGCCAATTTTGTGTTCATTTGCCCTAATTTCTCGTTTATTATAAAGGCTTGCTTGATGTGTGATTAGAGTTTTGTGTATATTGTATAGTTGAATTTAAGATTATGTTTCGTCGAATATTCATTTATGCTTATTTCTAATATTTATTAATCATCATCATCATCATCTTCCGTTAAATCCGAGTTTAACTAGGGTTTTCAATTTTACTAAAATTAATATTATTAATATTTATAATATTGCTAATATTTAGTAGTTAATTTTTATTATAGCTAACATTATTATTATTATCATTATATCATTATTGTTATCTTTATATTTAACATTTACTATTATTAACATTTATTATGATTACTAATATTTTGTATTACTGTCATTATAATATTATTATTATTATGTTATAATATAATATTATGTATATTATATTAATATAATATTATAATATAACACTATGATATACATAATGTTATATATATCATTGTATTATTATCCTATGATTATTGTTAACGTTTACATGAAGTAAGGATTTGAATTTTCAGTAATACTTTTACTTTTATCATATATTCAGTTGTATTTGAGTATTTATTTTCATTTGTTTCTTCTGAGTCCCACACTCTAAGTTTCTTCAGCCTCCTCTCTGCTTGCATTCCTTCTACTGCTCGATTTGTTTGCGATTTCTGGGTAACTGAATTCAAGTAAATGTTGAATGATTTGCAAATCAATTAGGTTTATTTGCTAATCAATAAGGATTTAGAATGATTTGCTATTCAATAATGATTTAGAATGATTTGCTATTCAATAATGATTTAGAATGATTTGCTAATCAATAAGGATTTAGAGTCCGTATCGTCACTCGTGGACGTCGTCAGATTCATTACCGAGTTTTATATTATTTGACGAGAAATAAAACATTAGCTGAAGAAGATAAGTGAACTTGGATACGAACAAATAAACGAACAAACGAATTCGATTTAATGTTGAGTGAGACCAGTGATACACAGTGATATACTAGAGAACTTGGAATGGTTGGAGCTATGTAAACGAAAGTAATGCCAAATCTTATGTTTTTGTATTAGATATGAGTCTAGTCTGTAATGTGCCTGCTAATGTGTTTACAGACTGTTTATTGCTTTATCTTAGGATGAACGTGGTTATGCCGTTTGTTTATTCATGTAGTGAGTGCATGGCGCAGATGAACAAGTGATTTATGTTGAATTTTCCTATGAAAGTTTTTTACAGTGTAGTGCTATAGGTGGGGTGGTTGGGATCCGTGTGGTTTTGGTAGTTAGAATTATGTGTAGTGATGTATTGTCTAGAAATATATATATATATATATATATATATATATATATATATATATATATATATAGATATATATATATATATATATATATATATACAGGGTGCGCATTAAAAAAATATCCTCCTAGCACAATTGCGATAGCTTAGTCAATTCTTAATATTTCGCCTTGAAATTTTAAGGTTCTCTTGTGGAGGAATTTAGCCACAAGCTGACCAAATTTTGTAAAAATATTTTTAAGGGAACCGGAGTTATCCAAGTTTTGCGAAACAATTGATTTTTTTCATTTAACACGTAACGTAAAACGCCAATTAGAATCAATTCCTTTTTGAAAATGTGCTGACCCTGAAAAAGTCCGTTAGATGATGACGACTCTTATTTTGTGCTACAAAGTATTACACTAACACTTTTCTGCTGAAACTGATTGAAGACTGCAACAAGTTAAAGTCAAATGATTTCATTTTTCAACAGGACGGCGCGCCGGCTCACACTTCACGTCTTGCGCAATACTTTCTTGTACAATACAGGCCAGATTTCATAAAAATGCATGATTGGCCTCCTAATTCTCCAGATTTTAATCCACCTGATTCTTTGTCTGGAGACCCATGTTGGAAAAGTATCGTGTTTTCAAGCCCAAACCCAGAAACACATTGGAATTAAAGGCTGTTCTTCAAGGAATCTGAAAAGATTTACCACAACAGTCAATTTTGACAATGACAGCGCAATTTTATCTGTAACAAAAGATTTCTGGCCGGCATTAAGGCCCAGGGCGTTCATTTCGAGCACACATTGTAGCACAATATCAGAGTCGTCATCATCTAATGGCCTTTTTCAGGGTCAGCACATTTTCAAAAAGTAATTGGCGTTTTACGTTACGTGTTAAATGAAAAAAAATCAATTTTTTCGCAAAACTTGGATAACTCCGGTTCCCTTAAAAATATTTTTACAAAATTTAGTCAGCTTGTGGCTAAATTCCTCCACAAGAGAACCTTAAAATTTCAAGGCGAAATATTAAGAATTGACTAAGCTATTGCAATTGTGCTAGGAGGATTTTTTTTAATGCTCACCCTGTATACATGTGTATATATATATATATATATATATATATTATATATATTATATATATATATAATATATATATATACATTATATATATATATATATATATATATATATATATATATATATATATATATATTATATTTTAATTATGCTTTTGATTTTGCAATTTTTGTTGTGCTATTTATGTTAAGTAATTGTGTGCCTTGGGATCTCGTATCATTCTATAAATTCATCAATCGACAGATAATACTTTGATGTAAAGATATAGTGAACAATTTTCAGCTGCCAAAGGTTGGCTGATTGTTTCGCATTATCGGGCACTGCACTCTTAGCCCCTTGCCTACCAAGCTAGTATTCTAACGACCCGTTGTACTAAGCTAGTATTCTGACGACCCTCTGTACTAAGCTAGTATACTAAGCGATACTGAGCTAGTATTCTGCTAACCGCTGTTACCAGATGCTTACAGACTTTATAATAATTGTGGTAGTGTTTTGAAGTTACTTTTTTAGCTATCAGTTGATGATAATGAAGATAATGAAACTTGTTAGAATTTGCAATACTACTTGCCGAAAATGGACAGACTTATCTAAATATATCATATCTATCGTTATATTTCAATTTTTGTTTGATGTTCACATGTATAACGACTAAGAAGACCAAGCTACCCCAATCACTTATTTTGCAGAGGTGTAGAACTCAACGAACTGCCCTGCGTTGTGCAGTAATGTTTCTTATCTCTCAGAGTCTGCTTTCACGCTTCATAAGGAGCACTCCATAGATCAACGAGTTGATTCATTCACGAAAGGCTATATCTTATCCATACATTATATAGCCTATAGCTTGGGAAAATGGCTTCTAGGTTAATTTCACGTTGCCTTCTTCAATTTTTTTGCTTTATGGCCACCTAAGACACGTGCAATGAACTGTTGGTCTATTCTTTAATATCCCGGACACAGCACAGAAAACTAATTTCAATAACGTGATTAATATGTTGTTAACAGAGATTTTTGTTGTTAATAGAATTTGCACAGAAATTTTCCATCCTGCTAAAGTTTTTGATTTTGTTTCTTCCTAGGACCGCTGTTGTGAATTTTATATAAGATATTGAATGATTGTTTATTTTTCTTTCGTCGGTTCCTAAAGTTGGAGATTAGACTAGCAGTATCTCGCTATAGTCGACTGCTTAAGGAGGCGAGGGATAAGGCCATGGAAAGCTTGTAAACTACCCCCATAGCGTTATTTCTACAAACCAAAGGCTACATTTTATGATAGATAGCACTATAGATATAGTATAGATAGCTGAATACTACCAAGCCTATGCGTGCTGTCTGGTTGGCTATTCATATGGCTCCAGTTAACTATAATCCCAGTGAAGCGATAAATGGCAGATCCAAAGTTAACCTTACTAATTTGTGATCAGCGTTGTTGTTAGTCCAAGGCGCCAGGGGGACGTTCCCAATTCCTTTATAACCAATAGTTCAGAATTAATAATAATAATAATAATAATAAAGGTTTAACGTCCGTTTCCTCATCCAAGGATGATGTCATGGACGTCCCCACAGCACACATCACTACAGATCAATTCACCCAAATTAATCTGCAAAAAATGTGCTGAGGAGAAGGTCCTAAACGAAAGCCCACACGGTTTATCGAAAATGGTCACGGTTGATCGATTAAATCTACCATGGGAAAAAGGAAATTAGTGTCAAAGTTAGAATTAGAGTCAGTTCAAAATTAGAATCTTGTTCATTTCAAAACTTGAAATAGGACACAAAAATGCCCCGAACATATGTAATGTCCCTTAAAGCGATTAATCGTAGAAAAACTTAAATGCACGTATAGTATATGTATGCATAGTTATTATGAAGACCACTGATTAAGACCCAGACCAAAACCATAACACTCAAGACAAAGATTATATAGCACTCAAGACTAGGATTATATATCACTCAAGACCAGGATTATATAGCATAGTTAAGAAAAGCACGATATGATATCAACTGTTTGAAAGGTTTAAAGGAAATGTAGCTTCATGGCAATCGATCTTCTTGATGTAATTTGTGATAGGGCGAATAACATTGTTATTTGACTAGCAAGGTTAATTGAATGTCAATGTTATTGGAAAGACAACAACATTCATTTCAATGGCAATGTTATTTGGAAAACAATGTCATTTGGATTGAACGAATCTTAGTATTAATCCGAAAATATGTTTTGCTACGCATTTCTGGAGCATGCAACAAACAACAACAGCAAGTAGCGCGATACTATGGCCGTCCATTATAACTTCGAGCACACTGCAGATGGTAAATGTGAAGCTCGATATGATGCTTTTATATAGTATTTGACTCTTCCCTTGGGCTGGGATTTAGAAGCTGAATGCCGTCCAGTTAACTATTTTTATGTTAAAACGTGATTTAATTAATTAATTAATATTACTTATTTTTATTGCATCTCAGGGATTTCACACAATTGTTATGAGACAGGTGTTGAAAAGCAAAACCCGACAGTCCTTTTTAGACGATTATTATCGAGTTGAACATAAACAAGCACAACAGAAATGTAGTCATTCAAAAATTCCGTAAAATTCCTACCGTACGTAGACTCCACTCGTACGGTTGTATTACTTGTGTATATTACAATGAGGTCTTGACATAGCTTGGTACGAATTTATGACTGGCATAAAATAGGCCTACCGCAGAATTCCACTGATTTATGAATTCAGCGTTTTGCTGCAGCGACGTGCACGGTGTAGGTGGCTTTGTACTGAGTTAAAACGTGGTCTTTCCAGTAATATTACAACCATGTGATTACATCACTGAAGTGAAGGCTATGCTTTAAGCCTTAATGTGTCTTAAACTACGTTCATATATGTATTTGTCAAATCAGGAAAGAATGATTCTGCTTTGAAAGCTCATATGATAGAAGTTGATATGATAAATTACCTGCATAAGCTAATCAATGCTGCAGGAATTGTTAACTTCAAGGAATTTGTACGATTTAGTAAATTTGCACCGAATTTTGTCTGCTGCTCTTTTTGGCCTAATTCTTAATATAAAAAACACTAATTATATACTGTAGGCCTACTGGATTGTATCACGATCTACAATGTCATATAACAGAAATTGATATTTTCATATTTTGCTTACTGTTTGTTTCAACCGCTGCTTTCGATCGTTGCTACTGTTGATTATTGCTTGAGATCTTACCACACAAGCCAAAACCACCAGTTTAGTAATATCACGAGCGTCAAGCCATCAACTTAGTAATACTACGAGTGTAACGCCACCAGTTTTAGACGTAAATTGTACCACCTGTTCACCGTTTGAACCGGAAACCCCCCTTCGCTTCAACAATAAAGTACTGTAAGCCTCCATATCGCTACTGCAAATATCAATAAAAATGCAGTCATTTGATTAATACAATATGGACCAGTGGTTTATTTACTAAGTCCCAGCACAATGTCGTAGATAGGACTCATTCAGTAGCAGAATCAACTAGAATGGAAAGATTTCTTGCGTTTTTGTGAAGGAATGGGCATCCATAAACCAGGACAGCGACGAGCCTACGATCAATGCAATAGGATTTTAACCTTATCCTAGTGACAAAAATAAAAGCTGTTGAACTGATTAATAGACACGTGTTAACAAAAAACCACATGAGAATGAGTGTGCACACATTATAACCTCTACGCAATCGATGCCAGCCCATGGAGACAGGCAAACACTATCTCTCAGCTGAATACTACCAGGCCATTGCGTGCTGTCTGGCTGGCTATTCAGAAGGCTTCGGTTAACTAAATTCTCAGTTAAACGATAAATGGCAGGTTCAAATTTTATCTCATCAATTTGTGAGCAGCGGTCTTTCGAGTTTTCTTTAAATTAGACTTTATTGAGCATGCATTGTTCCCCCGTGTTGTGCTGGGGTGTGATTGAACCACTGCAGAATAGGGCAACCGCAAACAATCTGCTGAGTGTATGTAAGAGGCGACTAAGGCAGGAGCTGACGATGGCAAGGGGGACCCACCTCACCATGAAATATTTTCCCCCAGGTTTAAATGGTAATTAATCCATCTGAGGAAGGCAATGGGAAACCACCTCCATCGCCATACTTTTCCCAATCTATAGGCTACATTTTAACTGATCTTACCAATTGATATAGTCTCAAATCATACAAAGTTAATCGCAAACCATTGCCATTTGATAATGATAAGACATAGTTAGAAGGAATAAGAATTATAATTGAGAGCTATCTCGTAGCTTGCGCAGAGTCACAAATTTTCTATCGAATTATTACTTTATATTGTTTAAATCTTATTATTATTTTCGATTCTTAACAAAAACATTTCTGTTGATATACCTCATGAATTGATCATACGAGTTTATATGTATGCTGAAAATCTATTGAATTACGAAAGACTAAGTTTTACACACATCTCTGAAATTAATACTTCAAGTAAAATATCTGGCCATACAAATTGTTTAAAGGAAGTAAAAGGAATACCTTCCACTTTCAACGAATGAATGGGTCTGCCTCGCTTAGATTTATGTTGACCAGCAAACAGCTCATCAAGGCTTCAGTCTACTCCAGCTCAAAACACAGTGTCTGCGATCAGTGTGTAAAGCTTGAGAACAGGTACGTTTATTAACAAACTAATATTTTAATGTTTAGATATTTTTGCGAAAAACATTTTGTACTCTTTTTAAAAGTATGAAAATGGCGATTGAACTGCTGTGTGTTTTAAAGCGTCATTGTGCAGTCATCGATTATAGAATTACTCAAAATAACGAAACTCTTGGTCTTTAATCTTCTTTAAGATTAAATAAGTAACTTAATAGGACTAATATATAACCTATACTGCTGTCACATTATCGTATATGGAGTAGACTGCAAGCTCGCAGATGAATCGAATGTAATTAATATAGAAATGATTTTTAATCATTTTAGAATCTAAAGCAGAAAATGTCTGAGAAAACTTCGTGGCCGGAGGTCGTTGGAAAGGTAAGCACTTGTTTCTAAGTAACTAATGCTATGATGACATGAAAAACTAATTAATTTCGTAGTTCGTTTGAAATGTGCTTAATATTTTTTTCATTTTGTCTCAATCCACATGTATCGTTGTGGTTTTAAATAAAAATAACTAACTTATATCGATTGGCGATATGCTACTCTTAGTTCAGAAGCAAACATTAAGTTTCTTTGAATCGATAAATTTTTATTCATCTTCGGACATTCCCCAGCGGACTTCGACGGCCGATAGAATGGGCGCTAATTTTATCTTTTAATCTTCAAGCGAAATTTTTATATCATACCGTTTATTGGCTCATCTCACACTGATTAATTATACATTATACTGATTAATTATTGCCAGCCTTTCATTTAGGACCTTACTTCTCCTCAGCACATTTCTATTGGAGATTGGTCTGCTTGAATTTATCTTTATTGATGTGTACTGTGGGAACATCCGTGGCATCATATTTGGATGAGGAAACGGACGTAAAACCTTTATTATGATTATTAGCATTATCACTATTATTATAACTATACTGATTGATTATGCGTACTTTTACTATAGTATGCTTATTACTATAGTATGCTTAGAATGCTTTTAATTTCTGATGTTTTCAGACAGGAGAAGAAGCCAAGGCTCATATTCTGCAAGAACAATCAGGATTAAATGTAAATATAATTATTATGATTGTATTTAATATTCCCCATGTTGTGTCTTGACCAAAGTGACCATAGAGTAAACCGACTGTAACCTGCAAGAGTCATAAAGGCGACTAGCAGGAAACTGAGAAACCATCTCAGAAGCTAAATTTTCAAGAAGCCTCTGTGCTTGGACCAACTTATTATTTAGATAATAAGATCAGTAGATCGGAAGAAGAAGATGATGATAATGTTGATGACGATGATGCTGCTGCTGATGAGAATGATGATGACGACATGAATATTGCGATTATTAAATATGCTCCGATGTCATTACTGTTGTAAATAAAGCTTGAAGATGATGACGAAGTCAGCTTCATCTCTCGAAAGATATATTAATGATGGGGCGAGACCAGGATTTGAACCCCGCATATATTGATCCGCAGTTCAACATAAAAACCAGATCCAAACCAACGTCAGAAAGTGCATTCGGTTGGTGAGCGCGTAGGCTCCAGAAATTGCTGCATGATTTAAACGAATGGAAAAACTTCAAAAAAGTCTTTAGGATTGGAGAAGGTCTATTCGTATCTCGACTCCAGTTAAACTGGGATTTAAGGGAAGATGATGATGATGATGAGATATTGATCCGCAGTCGGATGTCATATTATATCGCTGTGTATCTCAACCGGTACTCATCTGTCCCATCTGTTGTGTATTATAGATTATAGATTTTTTATGTTTTCTCCGATATATTATGAAATACTCTTTATTGCATTTTGCCAGGTGCAGATCTTGAATGAGAACAGCCCCTGTACTATGGACTACAGAACGGATAGGGTGCGAATTTTCGTTAACGCCGAGGGCAAGGTGGTTCATCCCCCAAGCACAGGATAAATGTGTAAAACAAAACTAGACTAATAGAGCCAACTTTTAAATTACTGTAACCATTTTACCATAGCAGTCTGCTTTCTTATATAAAAATTAATATTTGTACACTACCAATATATCAATGATGGTTTAAAGACCATTACCTTTTCCGAATGTACCGCCGTAGATCCTTTACAAAGCGTTGCTGACGGTTTGAAGCTTTCTATGAGTAGTGGTTAATAGCCGAATGGATAGCACACTTGTCTGAAAAGTAGAGCTCATTAATTCGAATCTCAGTCAGACCGTCTCTGACAGTATCCTTTATGATATGGAAACAGACATTAATCTTAACTTTACAGCTCTAGATGTACTGTATACAGAATCAGATGAGAAAGTGCTATATTCAGTAGAGTTTGTTTAAGCAGAAATTGATGAGATTTGATGCTCATTTTAATGATCGTAACATGGCATCTAGTTGTCTTGGTGTCTGTCTCCTTCAAACTAAATTTAGATCTTAGTACAGAAATACAGAAGTTAGGTTTCTAAGGTTTTCTTTCATTATGATCTTAATTGTCTGCTACAGTTTATTTATAGTAAACTCGTGCAGTTTTCTGTTTGTTCTGTAGTTTTCGTTTAACCGACATGAAAACAAAACTAATCCGACTATGTGTCAAATGTACCTCGTACTGTATTTAAACTGTCGTTAAAGTGAGCGTAATAAATAAAATGATTGTCCATGTGTATCAATAGATTGACCATCATTTTATTACAAAATATAGGAATACTGTACGATAATTTTTCTTTATTTGTCTTAATTGTTTGACATCGGATCAGTAGGAGCAAGGTTCAAATTCCATGCTGTCACCTTCACCGACATGCAATATAAGCAGGAGACTGACGTTAAACGTGTTTTTAGCTATTTTAATTTGAGCTAATCTTTGTCAAATGATTTCTAAATAAGTGGTTTTGATTGACTAATTGAATAAATAATTGTCACTAAAATAGAAGCGCAACATTTGCAGTGTAGAAATCAATTTAGCGCACTATTTAAAAAATTGAGATAAAAAAATGAAATCGTTTAAAATATTCAAAATAGAATACTGTTCTCCTATTGTCACCCGATTCGCTCACTCTCTCCCTCCCTCTCTCTCCTCTTTCTCTCTCTCTGTTCCTCATTTTTCAGCCACATCTTTTACCATTAATCAATTTAGTCAATTATCCAAATTACCTCTCCTGTGAACTTGCAAGAGTTTAATCACTAATCAACTGTATCCGGAAGGTTGTTGTTGGTCTAAGGCGCCAGGGGGCGTCCCAAATTCATTTATAACCGATAGTTCAGAATTAGAGTCAGAGTTAGAATTAGAGCCAGTTCAGAATTAGAGTCATGTTAATATAAAAACTTGAAATAGGACACAAAATGCCCCGAACATATGCAAGTATCCCTTAAAGCGATTAAAACGTAGAAAAATTTAATATGCATATATTGTATATGTATGCATAGTTGTCAGCGCTTTTATCAAGATAACTGATTTCAAGTCCAAGACCACAAGTCTTAAGACCCAGACCAAAACCACAAATTCTACCACTCAGGACAACGATTATATACCACTCACGACAAAGAATATACCAGTCAAGATCACAGAAGACAAAAATCAGAAGACTCTAGACTAGGACCTTGGTAGAATAACACTAAGCCCAAGATCAAAGACATCAAGATCAAATCAAAACAAAAGACTTCAATATCACCAGGCTGAAATCAATATCACGAGTGTCACTATCAAAATAAACAATTACATTAAACTGATTGCTTTGAGTTTTTATTGATGATGTATTTAAATCCTCTATATACACTGAAATTCACAGTTTATATAAATAGTTATATTTTGCTCTTAAGAATGTTGCCCTAGGCTAATAACAATTAAATTATCAAGTCATTTTTAAGTAACTGTGTAATTGTGTATGCAGCAATTTGCATACACAATTAGACTGTAACTCCTGACAATATTATAGTCTTACAAGTCCTTGGACTGAACTTCTCGGACTTTGGTTTTGCATCGCTTTTTGATCCCACACTCTGCTCATCGGATTGGATTTGGTACGATAGTGATCATTGTTGTCGTGGACGGCAATAGCAGTCTAATTCTGCTGTTGTTGTTTTTGTTCTAGCTTACTAGGAGTGTTGAACGGTAACATTGCAAAAATTTAAGTATCGGAAATATACAGTAAAGTACATTATTATACAATTCAATTCAATTATAGAGCTATAAGGGCATTGATAAAATAATGCTCTCAAATCGGTCTTAAATCAATCTTATTAAATCAAATCAAATTAATCAAATCAATCAAATTAAATCTTAGAAGCAAAATGCCTCATATCATATTTTACACCGCATATTGCGCAGTTAGGTAAGCTGCGCTTCAAAGGACGAAGTTAAGCTACGTCGAACGCGTTTAATACAAAAAATGGGTGATCATCTTGGACAGAGTGTTGACAGCTTTGAATTACAAAGTAATGCCGAGGGCGTTTGAACGTTATTCTTAAATCCACGCCGGAAGAGAAAGGATGATAAAACGAAAAACTACAAAAATGGAAGCTAAGGAAAAATATCGTAAGTTAACACATGCGGTTTTCATGTATGTTACTATGCAACCAAAGAATTAAAATATCAAGAAGAGCTACATTACAAAGAACAATTATAACTGATTGTCTCTAGCTGACTTTCTCAATAATTTTATTTTCTCTCTAGGTCCGATCTCTCGCATTGTATGATAATTTCTGTTCCTTATGTTTTTTCTACATACTGTTGTTCTCAATCTTACTGTAATTTCTCTGTGCAATGTGTTAATGCTTTGCGTTTGTGAGATCTGGTATTAGACGGAAATTGATTGATGAAGAGCACTAGTGTGTATGAGTATGAGTGTGTATGAGCATGAGTGTGTAAGAGCACTAGTGTGTATGAGCAGGAGTGTGTATGAGCAGGAGTGTGTATGAGCACTAGTGTGTATGAGCAGGAGTGTGTATGAGCAGGAGTGTGTATGAGCACTAGTGTGTATGAGCACTAGTGCGTATGAGCAGGAGTGTGTATGAGCAGGAGTGTGTATGAACAGGAGTGTGTATGAGCTGGAGTGTGTATGAGCAGGAGCGTGTATGAGCAGGAGTGTGTATGAGCAGGAGTGTGTACCTAGAACTTTTTCAATCTTTTAAGAGAACTATGAATTTTACTATGAACTATGAATTTTACTAGAACTATTTGAATTTTAAATGAAAACAGCTGAATCTGCTGCCGATTTCATTATGTAATTAATTGTCAAAAATGTTACCTTGAACCAATACAAAAAAATTTAAATTAAATTTCTAAGTAAATTTACTCGCTAAGATTTCAATACTAATCAGCACTTGAAATTCAACTGAGTGACATCATTACAGTGTCGCTTGATTAAATTTCTTATTACTTTATGGATGGCTTCCTAAGGTAAACTCAGATATTTTGTCGAAGCAATAGACCAGCTGCGAAACTTTAGTCTTCGTTGAATGGGTAATGTATATGATCAGTACCGGTGCTGTAAAATATAATGCAGAATTATATTTGTAATAGTGACTGTACAATATAGCATAAAAACATAGGAAATCACAAATATACACTTTCATAAAGCAATTAAAAATATAAAACGGTACAAGTGTATGATTTTATATAATATTATGCAAGGCCAAGGCAGCATTAAAACACGATTGAATAATACAATTATTAAAAATATAGTAAAACACTTGCATAGAATTGTAATGCATAGAAATGTAATGAAGCACAAATGCTTGATTTTACAGGTATATATTGTAGCAATGACTGTTACAGACAACAACAACATTGCACTTTTCTTGTAAGAGTGGTATCACTGTGGTCGATCAATCTTTTGGACTTCCGACCCATTGAATTAACATGGGAAGTGACTTGATATATCTCTTACGTACATCTTCCGTTGACGTCAAGCTGAACACTCCATCGAGAGAGAGAGAGAGAGAGAGAGAGAGAGAGAGAGAGAGAGAGAAGAGAGGGAAAGAGAGTTGTCTTACATCTTTCTACACGACAGTTTAGATTAAGCTAAGTATTGTTTGTAAAGTATTGTTACTTTGTGTGTACGTTTGGAATGCTTAGTTACGGCTATGTTTAATTAATAAATTATCCTTATAATTTATTATTGAAATACTGTCGTGGTATTAAGATTTGATACTACAGCAACGTAGAGTGGTGTGCCCATTTTAATACACATGCAGTTATTTTTGCTATGAGATACGAGTCAAATAATGTGAAGTATCACACTAGAGCTGAGGTGGTTTTCCTTTCAGTATTCTAATACTCTAAAGGGTCCCTAGACACTTCATAAGATACCTTTCATCTCAGTAATATGCATTGTAAATATATACCATCAATACAAAAGTTTTGTTACCGAACAAAGACG
This sequence comes from Enchytraeus crypticus, assembly GCA_905160935.1. Classification (NCBI taxonomy): domain Eukaryota; kingdom Metazoa; phylum Annelida; class Clitellata; order Enchytraeida; family Enchytraeidae; genus Enchytraeus; species Enchytraeus crypticus. The sequence continues at coordinate 1,137,130 of CAJHZI010000533.1, read as the reverse complement.
TAATTCAACAATTAGTCACTTAAGAGTAAGTCAATGTAAATAGTAAATAGTCTGTAGTCATGAAATGTAGAAATACTAAAATTTAAAATGTCGCCATAAGAAGAGCAATATCTTCATGCAACAGCATCTTTCAGGGTTCTCATTCAGAACACTCGAAAGTCTTAAATCTGCAATAGCTTCCCCAGAGGAAACAATGTGATAGACGTAATAAAAGAGAAACCTGACGAAGATGCGCAGATTTCTATTAAGAGAGTGAATCTTCTTCATGTCCTCTTCAGTTAAGTGAATCCTAAATGCCTGTTGATTCAGTAAAACTGTAACCTTTTAATAATATTTAACTCAAAGAAAATTCACAATATTGATTTTTTCGTTTGGTTTCACATATGACACTCAATTAATCAATAAGAGTTTAACGTCCGGTTCCTCGCCGTAAGGCGATATCTGGGACGTCAGCAGTGTTATTTCAGTTCTCAAATTAATTTCAGATTTTTATTACTATTCTATTCAAGGATTGTAATTTGTATTACTATTCTAATTTCAGTTCTAAAATAGCTTATAATTTCTATTACTATTCTAATTTAAGTTCTTTAATAATTCCCAATTTCAATTACTATTCTATTATGGAAAATAATTTCTATTTCTATTTTGTTTTTTAATAAGCTCTATTACCTTTCCATTCGAATTTAAAAAAAATAAATTGCGAATATGCAATTCAAATATTAATAGCGAAACTAAAGATATCATTTATATTTCGTCAGGCGTAGTTCCAAAATATAGGGCCACAAATTCTTACACATTTTTCACGAAGTATAGTTCAGTAAACAGGAAATGACAAAATTCTAAGTTTGTTGGAGGCTGCAAGTCAGATTGGTTTCAGATTTTAAGTAGAAGAAAAGTTACATAACAAGTGAAATTTGATAAAACAGCATGATATTCAAATGAATTTTATCAAACCACACTTCTGATATGCACATTCATGCACATACATTTATATGCATTATATGTGCATGTACTATATGCATGTGCATGTTAATATATATGTTTGTGCACATTGCGTCTATTTCGTTGGGTCCATATTTATATGATTTGTTTTTTTCATTTTTAGTTCGTAAATTTTTTCACTTTGTATTTTTTGGTATGCATGAAGGGTGGTCAACTAGATAGGTTTTTATAATCTATTTGAAGTGTGTGTTATTTAATATTTGAGTGTTTTTTAAAAATAAATATGATTCTCTCTCTCTCCCTCTCTCTCTTTCTGTTAAGTTTCAGAAGATACTCGCATTTCCAGACTTTTCTGAAGCCTTTTTTGACTACCGGCTGTTAGCAAGCCCCATAAAGAGAAAACTATTTTTACATAGGCTTGGGTTGCCGGTGCCAGATCTTCAACAATATCTGCTAATCTATTTTACACTGCTCTACTGTCTTTCCAAAAGAGTAACGCATCAGTATAATTGCTGCTCATCACATTAGATAAAGAAGCATTTAATTGAAAAGAATCATTCATAAAAATCTATTAACTTATCACAATTTTCGTTCTTATAAAATTTCCGTTCAAGTTACTGTTCTATTCAAGTCATCGAAATTTCTATTTCTATTCTATTTCTATTTTTTAAATAATTTCTATTCTTAATTTCCGTTATCGTTAACGGAAATCAATATTGATAATAATATTATATCGTTAATATAAATATTATATTAATATTATATTAATATTATATCGTTAACGTTATTATAATATTAATATCGTTAACGGAGATCAATCCGTTCTAATTTCTATTACCGTTAACGGAAATATCACAGGACGTCATACAGCACGTGTTACAGAGTTTAATTACTTTTAATATATAGTAATACATGTATATCCTTGTGTTGTGTCCGGGATGTTTGAAGAATTGAACAACCGGTGACCGCATGTGTCGTAGAAGGCGACTAAAGCACTAAGATCCACACCAATGTCTGAAATGGCATTCTGTTGGTGAGCGCCTAGGCTCCAGGATTTGCTACAGAAATCAAAACGAATGGAAAAGTCTCAAATAGGGGATTGACTGATTGATGATATGATGTAGGACAGAGAGGATTTGAGACAGTCTATTCGTACCCCAACCCTAGTAAAACTGGGTTTCATTGAAAGATTATGAAGATGATGATGATATAGTACCATACACATCTGTAGGTTTCGATATTTCCTCCTTCAGTTTTTGACAATTAGAAATCACTACATTTAGGAGTTCAGAAAGCAGCTGGTTCGAATAAAAATATTCTTGCGGCACCCTGGAGTTTTACAATTTAATACTGCAGTTCGGTCTTTCAAAGCAGTCGCCCATCCAAGTATTAACTGAGACCGATTTTGCTTAAATATACGTTTGTGATAAGCATGCTGTACGAAGAACAGCAAAATTCGCCCAAATTAGAGTTTAAAAGAAAAGCTGTACTAATTTCTCAAAATCGACTCTTTCAGATTTGGAAATACCTTTCTGAAGGAGTTTGTTTAGCAACAGAAGATTGGTACAAGTGCTGTGTAACATTTAACTATGGAAATTTAAATCTGAAGTAAATGCTTGTTGTATTCCGCGCAGCTTAATATTTTACAGTTTACATATAGAATTTTAGTTACTTGAGCTAATTTATCTCGTATTCGTGTCTAATTATCCCACATTTCTGTGAAACCTTAAGCACATCCATAGTGCCATAGACCTATATAAGACTTATATGGTTTACACGAACGTGACTCATTTAGTCTGGCTTTCACACATGTGCGATATGATAGGGATAAAAAGCTAAAAAGGCTAAGGTTAACGTCAGTTTCTTCATTCAAAAGCAATGTCAGTGACGGGTAGGCCCAGGATTTGAACCCCGCACATACTGATCCGCGGCCGAGTATCTTACCCACTTCGCCACTGGCCAGTGGAGAAGTCGGATAGATCAATTTGATTAGTAAGTAGGAAAGTGTGCAAGCGTGCATGTCTACCTGTCTAACTTTTAGGATAAACAGTTCAGGGTGGCTCCCTGGAAAGAAAGATATGTGCTTAGGAAATTACACTTAGCTCTCGGATCTAGCCGATTACGAAGCTAAATGTTTCCGCGAAAAGCAGTACAGAAAAATTGTAAACATAAGCATGGCCAACAAATCACTCATTAATTGAGATCAGTACATCGAATAAGAGTTAAAACTATACTCACGTTCAGATTTTCCCGTAGTCTGTCTAGCCTTTCTGTTTTAGGTATAGCCACCACCCCACGTTTTAGCTGATAAGCTAAAGCAACCTGCGATAAAATGTTAACTTTATATAATTTCTCATTAATAATTAAGAAATTAATCAATTACATCGGCCTACTTATTATTAATTGAAATTGATTAGCATTTTGTTAATATATTAGCCTAATTTGTAGCGGAAATACTAGCTTGCTAGAATCAGAGATGAATTATTTCAGATTTAAATTCAAATATTGTCCCAATAGGCCTACTAGTGAAACATCAAATAAGGAAAATGTAATTCACGTATTGCTTAGTTGGTAACAATGGTTGATAATGGAAAACAACTAAAGTAACTTCTTTAAAGAATTTATAAACTAGCTTAGTCACTTTGTTACTAGTCTGCCCAACCCTTTATAAAATTAGATTGCTAGCCGAAACCTACTAGTAAGCATATTGACAATAAGCTAATTCACTGTCGATCACTTAGAACTTCAAGACGTTACTGGATGATAGTAGGCTAATATGGTAATATGGTATTATGATAATATGATAACATGATACTATGACAATATGCTATCATGCTAATATGATAATATGCTAATATGCTAAAATGCTAATATGATAATATGCTAATATGATAATATGCTAATATGCTAAAATGCTAATATGATAATATGCTAATATGCTAAAATGCTAATATGATAATATGCTAATATGCTAAAATGCTAATATAATAATATGCTAATTTGATAATATGATAATATGCTGTTATGATAATATGCTAATATAATAACATGATAATATGACAATATTTTAATATGCTAATATAATAATATGCTAATTTAATAATATGATAATACGCTACTATGATTATATGCTAATATGACAATACGATTATATGCTACTATGAAAATATGATAATATTATATTATGATAATAGACAGAGATCTTGTTTTTCGGATCCGACAAGCTTAATGATTAGGCTAGTATTCTATGCATACTAACGAAGCTTCGCAACCTAGTTAATAACGTTAGTGATTGATTGATCGATCTATTGATTGATTGAAAGATTGAATTCTTGTTTGATTCTATGTCTGACTCATTTATAGTGATCATCTCATTGATTTGAATAATTGATTGCTTGATTAGTGGATTGATTGATTGATTAAGCTATTGAATAAATAAACGAATGAATGAATGAATGAATGAATATATGAATAATGCACAAAAAAGTAATAAATTATTAAATATTTTATTGATTGAAGGAATCAATTATTGATTGATTGATTTAAAGTAATTTTGTAACCTGAGCTACGGTGCAGTTATATTTCTTAGCGATCTCCTGCAAAGTTGGATCTGAATGCAGCTTATGGAGATTTTCTTTTCTAAAAAAACCATTTGGGCAAATATTATTGAAGCCTGAGATGATACTATTAATGATCTATGCCTGAGATGATACTATTAATATCTTGATACTATTATTGATATTTTAATATTAGCATTTATCCTATTAAGAGCCTGTTAAAAATTACTTGTCATTGGCTTTAGACCGATATTTTAGGCTGAATTTGACTGAGTCAGTGGAATGATGTAGAGATATCCTTATGGAGTTCAGTAGGCACAAGATTCGAATTAAGTCACTTATATGCTTTTGAGAAATGAGAGTTACGAGAGAGAGAGTTATGAGAGTTATGAGAGTTAAAGCTCGGCTGTCGCTTATTTATTCTTTATTTTCTTCTTAGAGCGATTTGCATAAATTATAATTTTAGTCTGTAGGACAATTGCTTCAGAATAAACTGCCTATTTATGCACAGACCTAGGCATACATTAAATACATTGTACGTAAACGAATTAAAAACTGTAAATAAAATATAGGCACAAATTGGGCTATTACCTAAATTATTACAGATTAAATACATTGGATTATAATTTTATATATGGATTGGCAGCAATGTTGTTTAAGCTAGTTTGACCGGGATGGACGTTGTTATAGTGTTCTCTTGAATCTATCCTGTGTGGTTAAGTACTTATATAACTCAATTATTTGCATTAAATAATGTCAGTTCATTAAATAATGTCAGGGGAAGGTCTATTAAAAGAGGTCATAGAAGGTAGAATGGAAGGAAAAAGAGGCAGGGGCAGGCCGAGATTAGGTATGTTAGATGATTTAAAGACACACTCATATGTGGAAATGAAGAGGAAGGCGGAAGACAGAGAAGAGTGGAGGCGTTATGTACCATGGACCTGCCACTAGGCAGTCCACTAAGAGAGAATGTCAGTTCAGAAAAATTGAAATCTTTAAATCTTTGTTATCTATGAAAACTCAATCGACCAAATTCGAAGATTAGGTTTAATCTTTCTAAGACTTTCTTCAAGGACAAGAAAAGCACTAAATCGTAAATTGCAGTCACATCAACAAGCTTGTTGGTATGTTTTAGTTTAAAACTAATCTTTAAGATTGGCTTAAAGATTACACACACGACATATCGCACGTGTCTACTGAGATTTCTTTTTAGTTTCTATTTAGCTTTTTTTCTTATTCTGCCGATCCTTTTGATGCTTATTAAGCATCAAAAGTTAAGCATTATCTTTGCCCAAACTTGACGATACCCAAAGCAAGCCTTCTTACTTATCTGAAATTCTTCTTCCCTGTCGTCCCTCACGTGCACTTCGCTCCACCGATGCCAATCTTCTCTCAGTTTCAAATATTCTCACGTCATAGGGCAGACGTTCATTATCTTACGCAGCACCCACAATTTGGAACTCTTTACCTGCTAATCTTCGCTCTTGCTCTTCTCTTTCAACATTCTCTAGCAAGCTTAAAACTTACCTTTTCCCACCATAGGCATAATCAATTTACCTTGACCATTTTTTGATCACCGGACTGGCTTTCGTTTAGGATCTTACTTCTCCTCAGTACATTTCTTTCGCAGATTGGTCTGGGTGAATTGATCTGTAGTGATGTATGCTGTTGAGGACGTCCCTGACATCATTCCTGGATGAGGAAACGGACGTTAAACCTTTATTATTATTATTAGTATTAGTAATCGTTGCCTTTGATAACTCATCGATTGCAGTCAAAGCGGATTTAAGAATAGACTTCAAACACCCTGGGATTTTCCATTTCATGCCGCCATCACTCGATCTTCCAAGGTGATCGCCCACCTAAGTACTAGCCGAAACCGACGTTGCTTATATTTTTATTTATTGATGCGAACGCTAAACTGAGTGAGCTAAACCCCGTTCACCCCATCCATGATGATAGCAATGACTGGCTGCGATACATACTCCACTTTGTCTGCTCTACCGCCCAGAGGCGCATACACGCACACAGCTACTCCTGCCTCTCTGCAGAACTGAACCAGGGACTCGTTGCTGAAATATGGATGACTTTCAAACTAAACACACAAACAAAGCACTCAAAGTAGTTTATATATATTATACTAGAAATGTAAAATATAGATTAAATAACATAATGTTTAAGATTTTGGAGAATTCTAAAGGTATTTTCACTGTGCTCTGAGGAGAAATGTTTCAACTAAAGGGTATAAAAATAACACATGATAATATTAACGAATGGCATGCATTATGGTGAAAAGATCAGTCATATTGATATCGTATTTATCACTTTTAGTACCACATGATTAAGCCGTTAGGCAATTTAGTCCCTTCAGTGTTACCAGTCCTGTGAATATCCCAAGTTTTTACTTTCAGATCAGCGCGGCGGGAAAAACAGGATAGGAAAGCATGGAAACATGGAAACATGAAAACACGGAAACATGGAAACATGAAGACATGGAAACATGGAAACATGCCACGACAGTTCAATTCACCTCTGGATTTGTCATTTAAAGCTCCTTGACGATACCTGTCGCTACTAAATACTGCGCTATTGAGCCATTAAAATATTAACGAAACATTCAAAGAAACTAACGCCTAAAGAATTAATCAATTATAAGTTGCAAAACTCCCCTTCAAATACTGTCATACTTTACAGATAAACCAATTCTAAAGGAAAAGAAAGGTTTTAAGAAAATATATAAATATAAAGAGATACACATTATTTTGATATAATCGTTAACGAAGACTGTTGGAAACATTTTCATCGACCTCTAGCTGTCTATAATTTTCAAAATAAGGTGCGTTAATATACACTGTGAGTCATAAAAAAGCATGTGCGCAGTATTTCGTGCACAACTTTGACAGTTGTGAACCGATTTTGAAAATATTTTCAGAATAGTAAAGAAGAAGAAAAGTATTAATCTTAAATCTAGTTTATGTGACACTTCTGGTTTATTTTAGACAATAAGAGACGATTTTACAAACATAGTCTGTTTGTGTTGAAATTTTAAAATGGTGTTTACTAATGACGATAACGCGCTAATAAAAAAACTTATACCTCTTAAATATACACTGTGAGTCATAAAAAAAGCAAGTGCGCAGTATTTCGTGCACAACTTTGACAGTACTATGTTTTATTTCAAAAATACACTCAAATATGCACACAAACTAAGCCGTCAAAGAGGTTTAAAAAACCTATTTAGTTGATCACCCATCATGTATGCATAAAAGTACAAACTAAAAAATGAATATGCAAACTAAAAATGAAGAAAGCAAATCAACTCCAAGAATAGAAGCAAAAAATAGAACTCAACTCAATAGAACTCAACGAAAGAATAACTCAGAGAATATAATGCACCTACATGCAAGTAAACATATGTACATAGACATAAACAGAAATACATATACAAATAATCTCATAAGCACCTAGTACTAAGTAGAAATTTTCGTATACCCAAAAGGTAGATGTTTAAGCAGGAAATTATAAGACATACCAATAAAGATATGAAAAAAAAACAAGATTACCGATAACAAACACTACTCAAGCAATAAACTAAGATAATTTTTGAAGTTAGTAACAAACAATTTTAATGAACGAGAGTTGCGAATGTCAATAGGAATTTTGTTCCATTCGAAGACACAGTCATAAATATAAGATTTAAAATAGGCAGAGTTGGCATTAGAATATACATGTATATAGTTTGTATTTGACAGCCTGGTATGATAGGGGTGAGAGAACTGTAGAGTATTGAATATGTCTCTGACAACCGTTGACATTAAACCATCATAATTCAGACACTTATAAACTAGTTTAAAAATAGATAGTTTATAGAGTTGTTGATTTGGTAAAGTTCTATAGTTTAAATATAGTTTATTCACATTATAGTATTTATTTCGACCTTGCAATGTTCTTAAAACTCTATTGCATGAAACATGAAGTGGACGTAGGAGCCTAAGAGATGATTTGCCATAAATTTCAATACCATACTGAATTCTTGAATGAATATGGGCAAAATAGAGATCTCTCCGACAGATATCAGGGATATAGTCTCTTCGTCTGAAAAGCATGCCATTGAAACTATTAATTTTTGAGACTAAGAAATTGATGTGCTCTCTAAACGAAAGAGTGTCGTCAAGCAGAATGCCAAGAAATTTCATGACATGAATCCTATTAATTAAGCACATATCTAGTTTAATGGAAAGATCATTATATTTAACAATATCATCATCGTCTTTCTTAGGAAGAAATAACGTAAGTGCCGATTTAGAACAATTTACCGTTAGGCGATTGCACTTGAACCAAAGGCCTATTTGGGAGCAGGCTAGGTTTGCAGATTGAAACAGATCCGTTAGATTTTTACCAGATACAAATAAATTGGAATCATCAGCAAACAAAGTCAAAGACGCATTAGAACAAGCATACTGAATATCATTTACATAAATTAGAAATAAAAGAGGACCTAAAATTGAGCCTTGAGGTACGCCAATTGAGAGATGTTCAATACTAGAGGTAATATCGCCAATAACAGTGAATTGATGTCTATCTGATAGATATGACTTAAATAGGTCATATGCTCTACCTTTAATTCCGCAGTTATTTAGCTTATAGAGTAAAATATTGTGGTCAACTGTATCGAAGGCCTTACTGAGGTCCAAAAAGATACCGAGAACACGATTATTTTTAGCATTTTCTGTTTTGAGCATATTAATTCCACTAAATAACGCATTAATGGTCGAGTGTCCCTTCCTAAATCCAAATTGATATTCATTTAGAATATCAAAGGTATTTAAAAAATCAATGATACGTTTGTAAATTATTTTTTCAAAAATTTTACTCATATTATTAAGTAAGGATATAGGTCGATAATTAACAGTATCATCCGTATTGCCTTTTTATGAATAGGAATCACTTTCGCAATTTTAAAAGTAGTAGGAAAGTAACCTTGTTCCAGCGACTTGTTTATGATGAAAGAGATAGGATTGGAGATATAATAGGCAGACAATTTGAGAATTTTGGTGGATATTGAATCATGACCAGTAGATGAGTTATTTTTAAGACATTGACTCACACTGAAGATTTCATTAGCTGAGGTAGGGGCAAGGAAAATAGAATGGGGGATATTTTCACGGAGAAATATTTTAAAGTCAGTGTCGCTTTTAGGAATGACAGAAGCTAAATTATTGTCAACATTGACAAAGTAGCTATTAAACTCTTTTGCGATTTCATGCTTGTTAGTAATAGTACGATTATTTATGTGAATGCGCTCTGCAATGGAACTTTTTGTTTTATTATTATAGCTAGTAATATTATTTAATGATTTACAAATATTTCTAATTGAATTAAAATTTTTGTTCAGTTTATTTTTAAAATAAATTTTCCGATGTTTCTCAATTTCTTTTTCCAACAGTTTGCGATACGCTTTATATTTTAATTCAATATCTTTGCTTTTAGTTACAGTAGAGTTATAGTATAATTTATTTTAATTTGTTTTTTAATTTCATTAGTTAACCATGGTTTATCGTTAAAGCTCTTTCGCGAACATTGAACTAGTGGAAAGGCTTGTTCAGCTGCACTGACTATTTTTTCAGTCACAAAAGCAATTCAGTCATCGATATTAAGAGAACTGTTAATATAGGCCCAGTCTATGAGTGAGAGCCGAGAATTAAAATTGGCAATATTTTTATTAGAGAATATGCGTACCTTCGGTCGATCGGAATAGATAACTCTTTTTTTATTAGAAACTATAAGGACTATATTAGCAAAATGATCACTTATATCACAAGAAACGGTTAATGACTTCACGCTATGCACATTAATATTAGAACATTCAGATCATAAAGGGTGATGGTGCACATTGGTTGATTGCCGAATTTCCAACAACAAATGGATGCTGGGAGGGCTAGATTGCTTATTAGAGAAATTACGCCGAAAAGAAGAAAATTAATAACGTGGACGAGTTGAAGCAACGCCTGGTGGACGTTTGGTAAGACATGCAGCAATCTGTCATTGACAACGCAAAAGATGAGTAGCGCAAGCGTCTCCGCGCTTTTATTCGCGCCAAAGGAGGACATTTTGAGCATATGCTTTGACAATTGACAGTAGCTGTATGACACTGTTTGTTTCGTGTGATTCATTGTTAGTTCCACTGGATTTGTAAACATTATGTAGCGATTGATTTACTTAAATTGAATATTGTCAGCGAGTATATTTTCAAGCACTGCTTCAAAGCAAAAATAATAACAGGGTCACTTAATGTTATTTTATAGCAAATGTTTTCCTGATTATACCTATGCAAGAAGTTAACAAATCGGTTCACTATTACAAAAGTTATGAGCGAGAGACTGCGCACATGTTTGTTTGATTCACAGTGTACATTAAATTTACACTATAAAAGTGGCCACACACGATCAAATTTATCTGAACAGATATCTGTTCAGATAAATTTGACGGAGACCACACACGGTCAAATTTAACTGACAGATATCTGTTCAGATATCTGATCAGATATCTGTTCAGATAAATTTGATTCGTCCACACACTCAAATCTGTTCAGATCTGAGATCTGAACAGATATTTTGGCCACACACGGTCAAATTTATCTGCAGATAAAACTGATGATCGCCCACATACGGTGAAATTTAACTGTTCAGATATCTGATCAGTTATGATAATTAGCTGTCAATAATTCCCAGCCTGCAGCGCGCGAGATTAGCGTTGTTAGGGTTGGCATAACCCTAACCATAACCCTAATCAATCAACATCTTTTTGTGCTATGCAAACTACTAATTTGAGAGCTGATTGATGGTGGCTGTCCATTTGACTGAAGTAACATTTAATAGGTTCATTTATCGTATATCCCTATTCGAGGTCGAAACGAAAGGGTCTATATAGGAAATGGAACATTAAGGTCGCGTATAATTTTATATTTTGCTCCGTTTTTTACCTTCTTTTTGCTCGCCGGTTTGATTTTGTCTCAATAGTTCTCGATGTTGTCATTGATGACTGTAGCACTCTACATGTAATTGTTGTTATTATTATATCGATTTGTCACCACCACGTTTGCACGACTATGTTTTTATTTTTTACGTCTTAACGCAGTCCCGAACTCGCGACCTCTCGTTCTAGAGGCGAGCTCTATATCACTACGTCACGAGTCATTCAATTTACATATAAAAATCAATATTGTAATTTAATAATGATATTTAATTCGGTAACGCTTATCTCTGTATGTCAAAAGCACCGTTGTGGTTTACAATACTTTTATTTTAATTACTCATTTATGAAATTAATCTCAATCTAGAATGCTCAAATTAAAATAAGTTTACGCCGACAAGTGCGCCAAAAGTCTTTGTGGTCGGGACAAGTCGTCAGATCTGAAAACTGACGCGGCCACACACGATCAAATTTATCTGAACAGATATCTGTTCAGATGAATTTGATGGTTTTCCCATCAGTTTTGAAAACTGACGCTCGTCAGTTTTCCCATCAGTTTTTGTCCACACACGATCAAATTTATCTGTTTAGAAATCTGAACAGATATCTGTTCAGATAAGTTAGTTCAGTTAAATTTGATCGTGTGTGGAGGAACTAGGTCATCAGTTCTCCGTCAGTTTTCAAATCTGACGCGGCCACACACGATCAAATTTTTCTGTTCAGATAGCTGAACAGATATCTGAACAGATGAGTTTGATGGCAAAACTGATCGTGTGTGGCCACTGTAACAACTATTATGCATCATATACATGTACGATACCGCCATAGGCTAGTATGAATACGGAATACACTTTTGTTAATGGATTAATTTATTGTCTATGAGCTGTTACTGCAGAATCTAAGTATAACTATGTATTTTGAACATATCACTTGGCCGAACACTAGACAGAGAATGCAACATATTAAAGAAAGTAAATTAATATCAAACAAATAATATTAAAATATTCAATAGAAATGACTGAAATCGGAAAAGGATAAGTCAAGCAATGACAGCAGTTTCATATTTTTGCTAATACATAAACTAAACTGCTCGAAATAAGTAGTAGGGCCTATTATCGCTACTTGTACTATAATTACACAATAGTGGTGATGATTCCGCCATAGAAACATTGAATACTAAAGTAAACAGTACCTGGTTAACTGCAGGTCGAATCCTACAGTTGTCTAAGACTCTCTGCAGTTGCTTTCTGTTGAAATTTGAGACTCCGATTGATTTTGCTAGTCCGTCAAAAACACATTCCTCCATTCCCTATATGCATGGTGTGAATTAAAATAAGAAGAATTGCATTAACAAACGGGCCTTACGAAAATATCTTCGGTATCATTTCGTATCAACTAGTTTTTATTAATTAAAGCTTTTAACATCAGCTGAATTTATAAAATTGTTAGCGATATTTACAGGGACTCTTGAGTCAAATTGTTTCTAATGTGATACTGTGAAAATATTCACATTCTAATTAATTACTTTGAATGTCATATAAACAAAATATATTTCAAGTAATTAGTAATCATAAATATTTTATTTCTCTTCTAGAAAACAAATCACAAGGAACAATTTGATTAATTAAATGGTAGTGGGAAAGAAAAGAAATTATGCTTCTAGCAGATATAGGCCTACACAGAATTTTTGAGAAAAAATACTAACGTTCGAAGAAGAAAATCTTAAGTTTGATGTAACACTGGTTCGTTCCGGGAGGAATTTAACAACACCTAGCTTAGTTTTTCAATTTTGTCTTTTCAAAAATGAAAAGAAGAAAATTGACTAATTCTATTAAATCACACTTATAATGAGTTCACATTTGATTAGTAGTATCATTTTTTGTAATTGTTGATCATATTTGTGATTAATAAGCATTGTCAGTTGGCAAGTTGTTTTCTAAGCATAAATTTGATTTTAGGTGTCAGTTGATTAGATGATTGTTTGACAGACTACATATGTCGCATAAATTAACATAAACTCTGACGATCATTACCTTCCATGTGTCCACATAATCAATCGACTCGTCATAAACAATCCTTCCATATTCATCCTTAGGATAATGGACACTGCCTGCCTGAACATAGTGACAGTTATGATTTTACATTTTGTTAATTAATAAATTTTCGATAAATGCAAAAGAAAGGAAACACTCTTTATCTATTTACACGTAGGTTATTGAATCAGAAATTCTTAATAATGTTCAAATTTAAAAATACATATAAGATTGTTAAGTTCCTATGATACTTTTGAACTTCAATTTTAAAAAACTTTCATCCCGACTTAATCTTGGAAGTATGCCGTAACGTTCCTATTTGCACCAGATTTTTAATTTATTTTCATTAATTTTTTATTCTTGAGTCTGAAATTGTTTTGAATTTATTCCATTACTACCCATTTGTGCATATTAAAATACAAGTATGATAATATACATGTGCATGCATATCTGCTAAAATCTGATTTATATCATATACAACGCTAGAGTGTTCCGACCGTTGCGTCCATTCTCGCTAAGTATGAATTGCAGTATTGTGCGAAATCTGCATAGCTGTATGGTATGAAATGATTGAATAATTAAAATAAAATAAATAAACCTTAGCTAGTGCGGATATATTTTATTAACCACACTGGAGAACGACTGAAAATCAATCAATCATGCAACTGAATTTAGCTTTGAACTATAAACACATAAGTGAATAAATACCTAAAACGTTTGCGAATTTAAGCTCTAAGTTGGGTGTGACAGTAGAACGAAACGGGAAAAAGAAAAGCGAAGTAGGCAGCATTAAGCTAAACCTTACATTATGGAATAATAAGAGCTAGGCTTACTCAAGTCTGTAAGCATCAGAAAGTCTGAAATTAAGCCTCTTTAATTAAGCCTTATTATTCAATAAATCCGTTTTCTAATTTTAAATGTCAATAACATTGAGAATGATTTAAATAGTTAGATGATTTAAAGACCCACTCATATGTGGAAATGAAGAGGAAGGCGGAATACAGAGAAGAGTGGAGGCGTTATGTACCATGGACCTGCCAGTAGGCAGTGCACTAAGAGAAGAGAGAATGTTGAGAATTCTTATCATTTTTTGCTCAGTGCAGATACCAAGAAGTAATCGTACGCTCCAGACAGTGATAACTGAATAAGCGATAACTGTATTTTTTTCGTATAAGTCAACCAGAGCAGTTACGGGAATGCGAATACAATGATTGCACTCATATCGCAACGATTGAAGAGTTTTAGATTAGGCCTAATTTAGCTCAATAATTCAACATTTTAGAGTGCCAGCTGCTACACCGTATCCACTAGTCTATTATACTCTATTAAGAGACATTTAACTTCAGAATTAACTTAGCCTTAATATCTTAAATTTGATTCGTTTGAACTGGTAAGGTTTGGCCTCATTTATATCTTTGTTTTGGCTTAGAAAGTACAGCAATTTTAAAAAATAATTCCCTGCAATTCGTGCCAAATTGATAGGAAATTTACCCGAGCTAAACTAGAGGCCACGGGTTCGGAAATGTAGTTATTAATATATACATATATTAGTATATGTACTCGTGTACACGACATCAATCTGATCACCAGTCCGTTACTAACCGCACTTTTGCGCTTCGGAATGCGATTTTAAACTTAGCTATTTAGCGCTCACCTTAAAGGCGTTTGGAAAGTGTACCAGAAACAGATCAACGTAGGTGAGCTTCAAACGCTTTAGACTTTCGTTTAGAGAAGGTTTGATATCTTCAAGCCTGTGATGAGTTCTCCATAGCTACATGTATATAAATCATAATGGCATAAAAGAATGTCAATAATCTCTCAACCTAATAGAGATATTGCACAAATAATTTAATAGGATACAATTCTCTCCCTTCCTCTTGTTTTCTGAAGGTGACAGGTCCAAAGTACATATTCCTGTTCACAATATACTTTACAGCTTGATAGTAACAAGCCATTGATCAATAAATTGATTAAATCACTAAGACTAAGCTGTTATCTTATTGTACACTTATCTTGGATAAACTCATAGCAAAGTAATTTAATAGGGACTGATGTGTTTTCCTTTACCCTCCTCGGCTTTCTGCTTAGTCGCCTCTTGCCATATGTGCAGTTCACTGTTGGTCTACTATGTGATGGACAGGATAATGGGACACAAAAAGGAATTCTACTCATTGGAATGCAACCATTGGCGGATCCAGGAATTTTTTAAGGGGGACCAAAATTTTTTGGAGAGTGTACACATTTTTTGCTCACGCTACGCCTACCTAGGGACATGTGACGCAATACGAAAAATGCTTTGGGTGGCTTACAATTTTTCACTACTGCGCTCGGCTCATAGAGTGAGTGTATCTTGCCCACCCTCATACCCTACTAAAGTCAGGGGAAAACCTAAAATGCCTAAAGTCGTACATTTATTTTGAAAAAAGTAGGTTATTTTTTAACCTTCGAAAAAACTCAGCGGATCTGGACGAATTGCAAAAGTGCCCTAATTCTGGCGGTAGGGAGGGCCCTCCCAGCCATGGCTGTTTGCATCACTACTCAGGGACAGAGTTCACATTTTTTACTCACACCCATTTCCCTCTCATACAGTGGTTAATGTGAAAATTGAGAGCTAGTGAAACGGTCAACATTTTTCGGGCCCCCAGCCATTATACAGGGCTCCTAGTATAGCAAATATACGGACCGCCAGTGGGCCCATATTTGAAAAAAATGAGCTATAGTGGAACTGAGTCCCCTGTCGTACCCCCTCCCCCAACCACTGCTTTTGCAAACATATTTACGCATAGAAATTGCCATGTAAACAATGAAAATATAATTATTTTTTCGCTGGGCATAAGGGGGGGGGGTCTCTGGCCCCCCCTGGATCCGCCACTGAATGGAACTACTTTAGATAAACGCTTTCTGAATTAATATACAAGTACATCTAAACTACCTGTGTATTTTAAACATACATAATTTATCGTAGATCTTAGTCATCCAGTATTTTTTTAGAACAACTGTCTAAGCTAGTGATATCTTATTATTTTATTTTATTCTGCGGATAAAGAGGTGCGGGGTTCAAATACAGTGTCGTCCGTCACTGACACGATTTCAAGATAGAAAATTAATTAACTTTACATTCTGATATAGCTCTTTATATTTTCATATAAATCCGATTTTGAAGATTAACTTTCACACAGAAAAAAACAAAAAGAAAGGTGTCATAAATTTTAAAATTTTACAGAAAAAGACTGCTAAATGGGAGCAAGCAAACCTTAGTAGTAATGAAGAGCTGCTCTCTCTTCACAAGACCTCTGTTGATACATCTCGCCAGTGCGATGCCTATGGCTCTCTCGTTACCGTAAACTTCTGCTGTATCGAAATGTCTGTAACCAATCTCTACAGCCGCTTCTATCATCTGAATGACTGGGTCATCATCCGGCTGTTATAGGAACGATACTTTAAATATGTTAGTCTACTTAACCAAATTAAGGTAGCATTTAAGAGCGCATAATATTACAAAAGTGAATGAACATCGCATTGAATGAAGACTAAGTGAAGCATACAGTAGTACTAAGCGACAAGACATTTATGGTAGTGCTATAAGTTTGGATAAGCTTTTGTAAAGTTTCGAATGGAATGTTTATTACGTCCAATGATCGTTTTATATCTGCCTACTTATTAATACTGCTTATTTTGTAACGCTTATTAAGTTATAGAATTTCTTCTGAGGGCCTTAATGAATGCCTCTAGCCTAAGGTTTACCTTGTCTTATTAGCTTTTAGCTGTTTCATGTCTCACTAATGTGATTTTATTGTGCAAGACAAACTCATAAAATTGAAATTTCCCATACAGTGAAGCCATATCGATACGATATAATACAATGCAATGTATCGCATGGAGCATATAAATGTAGCCAACTTGTAAGCTAATTTTGATGAAGATTAAATGTTCTATTCCTAGTTGAAATATTGAACATCTCATGCGGAAATTGAACCGCAAGAAAAAATATGTAAATTTTTGATTCTAAATCAATTAACATCGATTTAGCACTCGTTGACGTCTTAATGTCCCGTATCTTTGCATTTACTGTTATAAATGTTGGCACCATTTGTAGGGCAACCGTACGTGGATTGGAAACGAATATAAATAGTTACGAACTAGGATTATCACTACCCATTTATTTACCTGTTATTAATTAAAGGCTGTTAACACTGCATGATAAGTTTAAACTGTGAAATCTCTTTTACTAAGCTAGCAGTATATGTCCAGGTCAATCTCATCCCAATAAAACAATTATACAAAAGTAAAAGTTACAAAATCTTACCGTGTTAGTATCCATCCTAGTACCGAGTCCAAGCCGCGGAATTGTAAATCCGCTATTCAATGGCATCGCCGACAAGGAGCTGATACCGGAGGGCATTTTAGAAAAGATTTTACAGATTCAGGCGATTACAGTGTTGGTATTGTTATTATTGGTTGTTGTTTCTGTATATCTTTAATGTTCTACCAAGCAGAAGATTCAATGTACATATTCCTACTTGCAGTCTGCCTAATCGCTCTCGTAAGAACACTCCATCGATCAATAAAACGATTCCATCTCAACGGTTATAATACGATAATTATAAATCTCAATCACTAGAACAGATATTATAGCTAAGTATAAAATATGGTAACAGAGTCGGTATCAAATGTACATGTATATCCAATATATTCAGTGTACTTCTATTCCGTTATTTATCCTGGAATAAATTTAAAACAGTTCCCACACCGAAATAAAAGTATTGAAGCCTGCTGTTGAACAGAGCTGGAAGACTCTAATCGATTCCGAGGTGAGATCACAAAATTTACCTTTAAATCAAATTAATTCCTACAATGGTGTCAATGGGTATATTCAACAACAATCATCAAGATTAGTTGCTACTCATTCCATCAAACTAATTTTAATGTGGATTTAATTGATCCGCTGTAAAGTCTAAATTTAGCTTTACAATTTATTCAAATAGGCCCTCACAAACAAATATTTAAAAAATTATTAGTTTTGAGCCTTGCTATTTTCATTTGTTTAATTTGAACCGAAGTATTCTAAATAGGTGCTTGCTTGCATATATATACATTTTATATATATACATGTATATATATATTGTATATATATATATACTGTATATATATATATACATATATATATATATATAGGCCTATATACAGACTGCGCCAAAAAACTTAACCCCCAACTGAAAATTGTCTATAACTTTTTTTATCTGATGTCTCTTTATCATGTAAATTTTAGCGATAATACATGATCCAATTCTCCACATATGCTGAAACATTCATGGAAATATATGCACCATAATTCGAGTTACAGATCTTTTTACGCCATGCCCCTACCTCATAGGTTCTCTAAGCAGTTTGTCACTGAATACTCCTGATTAGAGCCCTTCATTGATTCATTGCGTTGTTAGTACCAATCCTGCGAACTAATGCGGCAGAAACCCCTGGTACTTGAGATATCTGACGTGTGTTACGACGAGTTCCAGGTTCTCCTTCCTAAGAACAAATTATTTCCTCAACAGCAGCAATATTTGCAGGTATTCTTGAACTTTTGAGCCAGCCACAGCCCGCCTTTCTATCCGTTACTCTCTCTCCGCAATCTTCCGACAAATACTCTTAATATTTGACAAGGACCATCCTTTCAGAGGATAGGCTTGCTTTTTTCTTTTCGACCCGCAACCATGCTCATGGAATGTTTGTATCCGCAACTTATCGTGACTGCAATGGCAAACTGCTTAGAGAATCTATGAGAGGTAGGGGCATGGCAAAAAGGATCTGTAACTGGAATTGTGGTGCATATATTACCATACATTTTTCAGCATATGTGTAGAATTGGATCATGAGTAATCGCTTCAATTTACATGATAAGGAGACATCAGATACCCAAGAACATTTTCTGTAGGGAGTCAAGTTTCTTTGACCCAATCTGTATATATGCATGTATAATATGTGTGTATATAGTATATTTTGACTGTATACATGTATATGTGTATATGTGTATAGAATATTTATGCATAGTCTGCGTCACACTATGGGTAAACACGATTGTATGGGTAAATAGGATTGTTTTCCCATCTGGAATTTACTGGGCAGGGAATGACGCCCCTGCCCAGTAAATGTTAGTCGAAACTGAGGAAGGTATAGGGGGCCCACCTCGACATATGCAGAATCCCCCAATAATAATGGTATTTCAAAGGGAATGATTGAATGATTCACTCGTATGTGGACGTGGAGAGGAAAAGAGAATTAGAAAAGAGTGGAGGCGTTACATACCATGTACCTGCCGGTAGGCAGTGCGCTAAGAGAAGAGTGTCTGCGTCAAAAAATAAAATAAGAAAATGCTCAATAGTTTCTGTACTTGATCTTATTCTTGTTATGTAAATTTCTACGACTGTTGCCAGTCTAATTCCACAATTTCATAGAAGTGTTTCAAGTTTAATGTGTGTTTCAGTAAGATTTAAATCCATGAATAAATTGATTTGAAAGAAATGTTTTAAAAAGGACATTTGAAGCTTATTCAAAGTGCCAAAAAAGCTCCTAATCATTTTGCACTCTGAAGTTAATGATATTTGTACTATAATTATATTTGTAGTGACAAGTGATGGGGGACGTCCCTGACATCATCCTTGTATGAGGAAACGGACTTTAAACCTTTATAATTATTATTATTATTAATTAATTATGCCAATTATTTTACTTTTGTATTTTTATTTGTCCTAAGCAACATTAACCTAGTTGTTGATTTAGATAATTTTAGACATGTTGCTTTTATTTCTTGGTTTCATTTTCCTGTGTGTGGCCAATAGAGTAGTTCATGAGTTGAAAATAGTCAATTATATGACTACCAAGGAGTTAATAGTGAACTAGAAGTGTTTGTATTTCAGGCATGAACTGACGTTTGACAGCTTGCTGCGAGAAGGAATGCTCAGTCTCTCTAGATTAACTAACTTAGAGGTCCTGGTAGTACTGCCTGGATGTAGGCTACCTCACTTGTAGTATGTGAGACATGAAACCATTTTCAGGTGGAGTGATGGAATTGTACGTGTATGTTAGAGAAAATGTCTTGTATAAAATACGTTCTCTAACTTTGAGCAAGTGCAAGGACTTGAGAATTGGAGTAGCTTGAGAATATTTGGAGCTACGAAAGATATTTTATCAATCACTATTACTGACTCTAAATATTAACTAACTCAAAATACTAACTATGTTTATGTTCTTGGTAATGTCGGTATGGTATAAATCACTATATACTACAGTTCTTAATTAAGATATAACAGTTAATGAAAGAATTATAATTTTAATTCATCTCTCCTTCTTATCATTCTTTCGCTAAGTTGAAGCATATATATGTATACATGTATATTCCATTAATTCGGATTATAAAATAGAACATATAGGCCTATTGCTAATTTTTCACTATAAGTGACTGTAACGTTTGTTATTAAGTTGACAAAATCAAAATTAAATAAGCCGAGCATAATTAAATGCACGATTTTCAGTGCTATGTTAGTGAAATCATCTAAATCAATGAGCGTGTGTGAGAGGCTTGGGCCTGAAAGCATTATCTTTTACTGAATTCTATATTTGTAAAATGATGATAAAATTAATGATGATAAAACGCCAAGGACTATAAATATGACTGAAGCAATGGTGTGTGTCATATGTTTTTAAACAAAACTTCAGTAGGTATTACTGAAAACTGCAAGATTGCGTGTTCTGAATTGAACTCATTTCAACATTAACTGTTAGCCTACTTTGGACTTAACTAAGCGTGCATAATAATAAAAGAACGACAATAATGAGAACATTATTGATAACGATGGTGTTGAATAATAATATATTATGAACAATAAATTATAATTGAACAAAAACATAATCTTCCTTTTTAGATGGAGTTTTTGTAAATTTTTCTGTTACGGTATGCATTACAGACCTTGTTAAGCACAAGGTCTGTAATGCATAGTACGGAGAAAGCATCTGTTAACCTTAGTTTTAAATTGTAGAGAATTTTGAAGTCACTATAATTAAATGCCTTTGATTTATAGTTCCCAGTGATATATAAAACATAATATAACTTTTGTAATTGACTCATGCCATCTAAATGAAGGCAAATAAGCCTACGCACATTACAAAACATTAAAGTTATGAACTAATCAAGAGCACCAATAGGTTGTAAAATCAGGTCAATATCAGGACCATTATGAACCACCTATGAAGAAGTAGCTGAAAAACAATAGGCGCATTTTTTGCACAAAAATCTGTAAAATTTTAGTCAAAGTTTAATTTTTAAGCAGGATGAAAGTCTATTGAAGAAAGCATATAATGATAATAAATACCATATTCATAAAACTTGAAACATTGGTATATATTTAATACTAATAATTTTATTAGAGCAAACAAGCATTGTTAACTTGCAGTGAAAACTTCAATATTGTATCTAATAGGACTTTGGTTGCTAAGCATTTTAAAAACAAATATGAAATTTATATTTTCAGTATCAATTGCAAATATATCCATAGGCCGAATTAATTAATCATGATTTATTTCAGCCATCATTCTAAATCTTTAATTAGTTGATCGTAGAGGGGACCAGAAGAGGAAGAGACAAAACAGAGAGAGAGAGAGAGAGAGAGAGAGAGATCAGGGAGAGAGAGAGAGATCAGGGAGAGAGAGAGAGATGAGAGAGAGAGAGATCAGGGAGAGAGAGAGATCAGGGGGAGAGAGAGAGAGGGAGATAGAGAGATCAGAGAGAGAGAGAGAGAGAGAGAATGAGAGAGAGAGAGAGAAAGAGTAGTAGGATAGAGAGACAGAAGATAAATATACTAGAGAATTAATGTGATAATTTTTTATGATTCTATAGTCCGTAATTTTTTTCGTGTTGTGTCTGGGACACTCAAGAACAGAGCAGCCGTTAGCGGCACATGTCGTAATTAAGAGGCGAATAAAGCATTGGCTAGCAAAAATAAGATTAAAGGCAGCCATCAGTGTCGTTTCCGGACTATTCCACTTGTGCAGTAGATCAACACAAAACTGCAAGTGATGCAAAAGTTGTCTAAACTGAACTGCGAAAAATAGCAATACTGTCACATTAGAAGACAAATGCATCGTAAAATTAAAGATTACAGCTATATGGACTTTATGATGAGAGCAACTCGTTTGTCAATGGAGTGCTCTTTGGACAGCTTGAAAGAAGTCAGCTTATAGAAATACGAAACGTTGATTATAGAGGAAGAATTGCGAATATTTGCAATTGTGTATCATGAACTGTTTTTCAGTTGATTGTAACCTTTTTGGGCATACGTCAGAACCTACGGACCTCAATTCCATTTTCACGTTGTTCTGTGCCCTAAACAGGGGCGGATCCAGGAATTTTTTAAGGGGGGGGGGCCGAAATTATTTTTGGGACAGTGTTCACATTTTTGCTTACGCTTCGCCTTCTTCGGGACTTGACGCAACCAGAAAAAAAGCTGTGTGGGGGGGCTCAAATATTTTCAGCATACTGCGCTCGGCTCATAGAGTGAGCATATCCCCGCATCTTACCCCTCCCCCCCTCATACCTGTACTAAAGTGAGAGGAAAACCTAAAATGCCTAAAATCCTACATTTGTTCGGAAAAAAGTAGGTTAATTTTTTCACCTCTGAGACTCTGTAGAAACTCAGCGGATCTAGACCAATTGCAAAAGTGGCCTAATTTTGGGGGAAGGTGGAGGGGGGTTAAGCCCCTCGACCCCAGCCAAGGCGGTTTGCACCACTGTTTCGGGAGCCGGGAGAGAGTTCACATTTTTTATTTACACCCTTTTTCCTCTTATACAGTGGCTAAAGTGAAAATTGAGAGCTAGTGAAACGGTCAACAATTTTCGGGCCCACCTTCCGTTATATGAGCCCCTAGTGGGGCCCATATTTGAAAAAATTCCAGGTAGTCGGACTGTTCAAGTTCCATCTTGTACCCTACCCCCCCTTAACCCCCTCCGCCCTTGCCCTTAAAACATATTTACACCTAGAAATTGCATAGAAACAATGAAAATATAGTTTACAATTTTTTATCGTCGGGCCTAAGGGAGGGGGGCCCGGCCCCCTGGGCCCCTCTTGATCCGCCACTGGCCCTAAATATGATTTCATTATGATTTTCGTGAAAATAGACATATCTATCTAGATTTATCTATCTAAGAGAGAGAGAGAGAGAGAGAGAGAGCGAGAGTGACAAGTTATATTTTGAGTAAAACGTGAATAAACTGTCCTCGATGTACTATATTTTCAGTAATACCGACAGAATTAGTTCGAGATTAAAATAAAGTTACTTACATTAAAATTGAAGCTGTGGCAGGATAAATGTATAAGCGTTAGTGACTCTATTATGGATACAATGTAACTGTGAGTCATGATCTTTGCAGCTGCGGAAAAAGCTTTTATCATCTTTTAATTTCTTTACTATAATGTCAAATTTATTTCTGTTAGTAGAAAATTTATTATCCAAAACGGTCATGTGAATACTATATAAATATAGATTGCTATATACTAATATCAGGACATTCAAACATCTACTGTAGTACATTAGCTTGGGCTAATTAGAACTAATTTCGATGGGGATGAGAATATTAACAAAGAAGCACGTGCTAGGTAAACTCCATTAAATCGCAAGTTGCCTGGTCAAATTGAAAAAAAATGAGAAGAATTAATTAATCAATTAACTTCCTTCTAAAGAGAAGGATTTTACTAGTGGAAATTTTGATAAATAAAAACAAATTATAATACATTCTTAATGAAATGGAACTTGTTAGTTCGAATGGAGTGATTGCAATAAAACTCAAATTTTTACAATTTAAGTAGCACCACAGTGGTATGGATAATTGTACGAGAATTGATCAGAATGTTCTGTTATGAAATAATAATAATAATAGGCCTAATAATATTACTAAAAATTAAAATTAAAATAAGCCTATCATACCTTACATGTATCCTGAGGCAAGAGTTAATCAAAAACCGGATCAACTCAATTTCTCACGAGCTAAATGTTACATAAGAATTTTAACGTTCGTTATTCTTCACAAACTCCATTAGATGCGTCTTCATGTACATAATTACACGTAACGCCACTAGGGTTGCCTACATCATTACACGTAACGCCGTTAGGGTCGCCTACATCATTACACGTAACGCCATTAGGGTCGCCTACATAATTACACGTAACGCCACTAGGGTCGCCTACATCATTACACGTAACGCCATTAGGGTCGCCTACATCATTACACGTAATACCATTTGGGTCGCCTACAATATTACAGGTAACTCTAGTAGGGACGCCTAAAAATTACAAGTCCTACTAAAAATTCCAAGATAAAGCAGCCTTTGAAGCATGGATGAAGTACCATAGTCTGATTAAATGTCATATAAAGTGAAACAAGAAAAACATTTCGAGACTTATTTTGTCTGTACGCATACGAAATGCAATGAGGCTGTAGATAATGCCATGAGATTAGTAATTGTTTTGGTTATAAAAAGTAGAATGAGAATTATAGAGGAATATCGACATTCTGCTGTAGAGCACATCGATTCAGCATTCGTTGAACACTATTTCTTGGTAAGTTCTTGTCGTGTTGAACACACTAAGTGGACTGCTAAATTAGGAAACATCCTTAACTTATTTCTTGTTAAAAATTGACTAAGTACTTCAACACATGACGCAGATTCCATGCTAATAAAATCAGCCTTTAATGTTGGTCTTATGATGCTATGCTAAGAGCAGTATAATTGGATTCATTCAGGGTAGCACGTGTCGTTAGCATATAAAATCAGATTATAAATAAGTGCCCGCATTTCGCAGAACAACGGTTTATTTTAATCCACAAGCTCCCGGCACTAAGAACATCTGTAGCAGCTTCGTTTAAACAAAGTTTGTACGATAACCTTTGTATAATTTGAATGTAAAGCACGACTCACAATGTCTCTGCAAAATGTATTCATTTTTAATCGTTTACAGCATACATGTATAACCACTATTTTAGCAAGATATATTTATTAGCATGATGATCATGATCATGATCATCATCACTGCCTGGAGCCAGTGGCGAAGTCGGTAAGAAACTCGACCGCGTATCAGTATGTGCGGGTTCAAATCCTGGGCTCGCCCGTCACTGACATAGCTTTCGAGTGAGGAAACTGACATTAAACTTAGCTTTACCAGCTTTGGCTTTATCATCATCATCATCATCATCATCATCATCATCTTCCCTTAAATCCCAGTTTAACTAGGCTCGGGATACGATTAAACTTTCTTCACTCCTATCTGTCCCATACCATAGTATCAGCCTATCCCTTATTTTTCATATCTCTCTTAATCACCGCATCCCAAGTCAAGTGTGGTTTAGAGACTTTTCCATTTGTTTTAAGATTTATTATCAATAAAGGAATAAAAACAATTATCGTCTTGTTAGAAAATTTTTATCATTTTCTTCATCCCAAGAGAGTGCTATGATGAGATCATGATAGCAGATTGTGATGAGGAACGAATCTACTTTTCGGCAAATCGCATAGACGAGTTGGGTTATTATTTTTTGTGTATTTATTGGTAGTTCGGGACATATATGTATAAAAGACATGCATTCTAAAAAAGGTTGAGAAGAACTAAATTTAACGTCAGTTTCCTGCACGATATCATGTCAGTGACAGGAGAGCACTAGCATTTAATCTTGCACCTACTGATCCTCTGTCGAACAACTTGCCAGCTTTGTTCATGATAGCTGTATGGATAAATGGTACTAAAATGTAGACTAGAGTTAGTGTAACAATAACAGTCTGTGTTTAACGTATGCGGTAATAGATAGTGGCAATTGACTATGTGGTTGTGAATGATATTTGGGTGATTTATGACCATAGCCTATATTTCACATAATATATAATATTATAATGTATATTATCGATTGGAGAGGCAATTAATTTGTACGCGGTTAAGCTGTGCGACAATTAAGCGAAGTTAAGCTACGTCGAGCTAGGTTAGTGCTTGATTACCACCTTCCTTGTAAGATAGAATGTTGCAAGTTACGAGAATTACAAAAACAGCAAATAAAGAAAGGAAGCACATGCGATTGTCATATACTAAAAAAATTAGACAAATTACACAAGATTTGGAGTAATTATTGCAATAGAGATTGTTCTGAAATCCTGTGTACATTTAAATTCTGAAGTCCTGTAGATATTTATATTTCGAGGTCTTCTAGACATTTATATTCTTAGATCCAGCAAACATTTATATTCTGAGGTCCTGTAGACATTTATAATTTTAGGTCATGCAGACATTTATTAGCTGAAGTCCTGTAGATATTTATATTCTGAGGTCGTGCAGACATTTATATTCTGAGGTCCTTTAGACATTTATATTCTGAGGTCCTCCAGATATTTATATTCTGAGGTCCTGCAGACATTTATATTCGGAGAAGAAATTGTAAGATTAGGAAAATGATATAACATTTTCCAACAAATATTGATAAAATTTAAATCGAAATATAATATCGTCAAATTTAAAAATTGAATATTGAGCCAGAAATTAAGTTTACTATGACGTTTCTATATATACACAGCGCTGGAATAAGCCGGTAAGAATGCTTCCACTCATTGCTCTCTCCTTGTTACTCGCAGCCAGTTCTACAGGTAATTTATTTTTAATCGTTTTTTACGTTCTGGTTAGATGGAGGTAAAACAACAGCTTAGTTTAACACCAGTCTTTGTATTGCAAATATGTTGTACTTTCAAAGACGGTTAGGCGGCCATTCTAACCCATGAGTATCAGGCGAGACTGCTACTTTAAATGACACGTGTTCAAATGAGAACATAATTTATTCCTAATTAAGAGCTGGTACTCTATAGTAGCAGGAGTTGGTAAAGCTTCACCAAACTCTAAGTGTGTGTGTATCACCCCATCAACTTTTGATTTGTTGATATTCTCAGTGGCTTTGAAGAAGGATGCTACCACAGAATTTCTTTTCTTTGATCAATTTACTAACAGGGCCCAGAGTTTTATATGGGATATTTTCTCTATTTTCGACTCAATCAAAAGAGTCATTACTATAAATTTAGAGCGGCGGTGGCGTATTGACTCGCTGCTGTTATATGTACTATTCATTAGATGTGTTATTTGTACTATCACTTTGATTAGTTCAATACTTGTGACATTAGATTAACTCAGAACCCGTCAAAATTAAAATTTGAAATTTAGCATAACTGTTGAGTTGTAAATCATACGCAATCAATTAAATTTTATCCGGATAATTTGTATTCATATGCTAAGCGGTGCAGTTATTAAGTAATGCCTATAAATGAAGGATATAGCACATTTTGCATTTTATCTTGAAAATTGGTAAAGAAACAACTAAATATTCTACGTTTTCACAACGTGTGACAAGCAACTGTAAGGTGGTAGTGTAAAGATCTTAGTGACTGTTATCAAATCTTGCAGAGTTCAGGTACTAAGGTTGTTAAATTCTTCAAAATTGAATCTTTAAAGTGATTAATGTAGAAAGACTTGTATCCATGGTTTGTGGAGAATTTCTATAAATTTTCCAAGCCGTTGTAGACGGAATCTCAATCCGGAGAGAGTCAAAGTTACATCATGACGGCTTTAGATCATCATTTCTTCACTTTATTACATTGCACTAGTATGTAATATTTTCAGATGCTGGTACATCATTCATACGCTGGGGCAGAACTACTTGTCCAACTGGATCTATTTCTCTATACAAAGGTACTCCTCTATTTCTATTTACAGGACTCTTTAGGTTTGACGTTTCTTAAGACTATTAACTAGACTGCTCAACACGGAAAGTGAATTCATTTTTTGTAAACTTTAGATTTCAAAATAAACTCAGTTTAAAATGATTGTCATTGTTGAGCGTCAGAACCTTTTCAGAAATTTAGCATTTCTATTCATAGATAACCCAGAAATCCTAATATAGTTCTGTGATTAACATTGTAATCTTTGTTAGCACCTCATCACGTCATTATCAACTATTTTCAATTATTTATATAGGGATGGAAAACTAAAATATTTTATTCTCAGTTATTATGTTAACAAAAATAGGCAATAGTCAAGAACAGAAAACATCAAAATTGAGTGGTACATGTAGATAGCCACTAACAATAAGTCGATAGCTATGAATGACTACATAGCTATCAACTCATACATATCAAACATAGTACAAACAGAAAATAAAACAGACTATAAGTAAATAGAACAGCATTGACTTACGCAATCCGTAGTGACATATCTATTACAATGGTAAAATTCGCTTATCAGAATTGATAATGCAAATGAAGTCTATATAGGGAATTAAATTCAACAGAAATGAGGATTTAGTGCCAATATACGCCGTATGGTAAACATACCAAAAAATCCGAATTAATGCAATGCATCATATTCCTAAAATGAAATATTGAAGTCTAGATTTTAAAACTTAGAAGGAGTCAACAGATTCAATATCACCAAGTGTTCCAGTGCTGTATATGTCTAATTTCTAAACATTTTTCACGCAGTGAAATAAGATGAGAAGTAAAAAGATAGTCATAAACAGTTCTAAGATGGTACGAGACATTATTTACAGTATTCAAATTATTCATTGATAACATATACTTACTTATTCCAGGTAATAAGCTTAGGCGATATTTGAACCATAATACGCTTACAGTGGTAGGTTCTGCTAAACTTGTTATATCGCATCATCATCATCATCATCGTCCCTTGAATCCCAGTTTAACTAGGGTCGGGACACAAATAAATTCCAGTTTAACTAGGGTCGGGACACAAATAAATTCCAGTTTAACTAGGGTCGGGATACAAAAAAACTTGCCATATCGCATAATCACAATAATTCATTACGACGAATATCTAAAAAGTTCAGTGTATGCTAGAGCGTCGGCTGAATTTTATAACATTCTGAATTTTTTAATGAGCGATCGCTAGGTTAACTGAACTCTCAATGGTGCCCGAGTTCGACTCAGAGTGGGGTCGATGAAATGGTGAAATCTTCAATATTCATAGCACTGGATGTGTAGGTGACAGATATGAATAAGGATAACGTAACTATAATTTGTGTTTTCTTTAAACTCCAGTGTATATCAGACCATAACATCTCCTGGCACAGCTTCTGCGCCAGTCTATTCAGTGTGATTATTGTTATTTATCTCTGAAATAAATGGGAACGTTTCTATCGTAATGCAGACTATCTGTTTTATCGCAGGTTACATGGCAGGACCGTATTATGATTTAGGCGGAAGTGGCTCAAACTTTCTCTGCATGGACGAGAAGCCTCAGTTTGTTAGACCCGTTGCGGGTCGTCAGAGTGGGTCAGGATTCATTCTAGGAGTGGAGTTCGAGAATGCTTATGGCTCCTACCCAAATCTATTTTCCACTGAGAACCTAAACGGTGGAGTAATGCACAACCAGGACATGCCGTGCGTGAGATGCTACGTCCAGGGATCCACTGACCAGATTATGCTTCCGGGAAGACAGGATTGTGGAACCACCGGATACGACCTGATGTACAAAGGATTCCTGGTGAGCGAGTGGCACGGGCCTAGAGGGCGGTCATCTTTTGTGTGTCTGGACGAAGCACCAGAGGGAGTGACTGGGGGTACTGCCGACAACAACCAGGCCGTAGTGTATCCAGTTCAGATCGCTTGCGGCTCACTGCCTTGTAATCCGTATGTAGACGGGTACGAAGCCACGTGCGCTGTTTGCACCTACTAACTCTACTTCACACTGAGGGCTCGTCAATAATTAATTCTGCATTTTATCAATAATAAATGAAGATTTCTAATGTGGAACAATTGATAAAACGCGAAATACTATATGTACAATTTATTTTTTCTAAGCCGTATTTACAAGATTACTGAAAATTGAATACTTATAGTTACAAATTTCAATATGATTAATAATTAGAAAGATTTTCTTACACAGAAAATTATAAAGGTATAAATTAATGATTTTAAAAAATTCTTATTAATTGTTGTCAATTGTCATAACCGTGTATAAAATAACGATTCCGAGTGATAATGGAAATAAATTAAGAAAGCAGATAATGGTTTTTCTGTGTCTCTGTCTATTCTGATTGCAGAGATTTGGAAAAAGTTTATCTTTTAAAGTTAACTAATAAGAAGGCCTTTCCAAAAGCAACGAACCTCACAGGAACCTAATATTTCAAAAATAACGCTATTATGCAAATTTTCTTGTAAATTGCTGTAAATAGTGAAAGGTATAGGGGACTATAATTTTGCTTTAAGTAGCAGACCAAAGTTTCTTTATTTGTCATCGAAAATATAATGTATCATCGATGTAAGAGATTCCTTTAACACTAGTATGTGCGGGGTTCAAATCCTGGGCTCGCCCGTCACTGACATCACTTTCGAGTGAGGAAACTGATGTTACTCTTAGCTTTACCAACTTTACTTTATTAACGAAATACTTATAAAGACACATCAAACGAAGAGATGAAGATATACACTGCATATAGCGCAATTATCGAAATAGGTTACCATGATTATTGCGATCTTGTTTCTGAAAATTACAGCAGCCATTAAATCTCAATACGAACACCAGTTACATTGACAAAAGTTAATAGCCACTTAATTTTCTCAGCGTAAGTAGAAATAATGCCTAGCTCATCAAGATTTCTCAAGAATAGTGTAATAATAGCTTAATAGTTTTAGACTTTAATAGTTTAATAATACTTTAATAGTTTTAGACTTTAATAGTTTAATAATCTCTGCTGTATTTATTGCGGTTTATTTAATCCTAGTTTTCCACCGGCAACGTTCGCTGCAGTCCATTTAATTGAGAAAGAGACGAATGGAACTCCATTTAACTAGGAATTTCTAATCTTCAGTATAAGTAATATGCACACGGTCTCTGGGTATCTGAGAATGCCCACTAGCAAATATTAAAGAAAACTGTTCTGTTAGTTTACTATAGAAGGTTCATTGGGATAACAACACCTCCAAGTACATGTACGTGCATATGATGGTCGGCCAATACAATAGTACTAGACTAGGTTAAGGTACATTACGGTACTAATTATAAATTTTGGAGTTTAACTATTGATGGCTACGGGAAACCATTTCAGACGCCATAATTTATCCAAAGCTACCTTGTATGGCCTACATTCTTATTAAGGTGTGAATAAGTTGTGGCCGTTTGTGAAGGGATCAACTTATTAATTATATATTAGTCTTTATGAAGTGTTAAAACTGTATGCGAGTAAAAAAAAGTAGAACGGACCTGCTACTTGGCTGAACATTAGAGAGATAGAGAGAGCGAGAGAGGGACAGGGAGAGAGAGAAATCATGAAAACGCAGGACAGTATACGTGTATAGGCGGTGGTTCCCCTTATGCATTTATTGTATATCACGTGATTTATGTTTTTCGTTGAGCCTATCAGTAATAATAATTATTTACATCTATTTACCATGTTAACTATATAAATATAGACCCGCGTATAGATAATTAGGTTTAATTTAAAAGTCATGTGAACTGACACGCTATCATTAGTAGCTATAACCGGTGTTAATGTTAGTGTCTTATTCTGACACTTGAGATGGAAAAGATCTCAGGAACTTGAATTGAACTATTCATGCACACACTGTCCTGGGTCAAAGACTTACTGTACCGGTTTTCCGAAACTATTCCAGAGGAACTTCTTCTCTCTCTTTAGTGCGCTGCCGGCTGATTCAAGGTACATATTCATACTCAAAATCTGCTTTCTCGCTCCATAAGAGCACTCCTTAGATCAATAAGTTAATCCTGCCTTAGTCGCCTCTTACGTACACTCAGCAGATTGTTTGCGTTTTCCCTATTCTGCAGTGGTCCAACAACACCCGAGCACAGCAAGGAACCAGTGGTACTTAGTAGAGCACAATTCTAATATATAACTCCAGATACACACTTTTCTCTCTCTCTCTCTCTCTCTCTCTCTCTCTCTCTCTCTCTGTTAGTCACACTAAAAACGTCGTCGCTCAAGAAAGAGCGTACCGTGTCTGTCTTTCAGGGCTGGTTTTCGTAGGAAAGGTTGCACTCTTTCTTTTTAATTTGTTTCATAATATTTGCAATGTTTCATTTAAATTTTATTGGTCAATAAGTTCATTTTCTCCATAATCACATTTAATTATATTTACCTTTTTAGCAGCTATATTATAGTTCAGTGAATATATATTGAAATATCTAGTAAAATGTGTCATCAAAAGGTTGTATTCTAACCCTAAAATTACTGGTGTTTAAAAGTATGTAATGTGATGTAATAGAATCACTAGATCAAGTTAATGTCAGGTCACTTTAATCTGGCCTTTATGTTCTCTTTCCAGCCTGCAGACTTCGTTCTCTTCAGACAAAGTTCCCATCAGACTAAGTTCCCATCAGACGAAGTTATTTGCAGACAAAGTTCGCATCAGACTAAGTTCTCTTCAGACAAAGTTCCCATCAGATAAAGTCCTCTTCAGATAACACTCTCTTCAGACCTCAGTTCTTAAAGAGATGCTGCGAATTGTAGTCATTATGTCACTGTAATGCTTGAAAGAGAAGGGCGAGTTCATTGTAATTTAATTACATCACGACCTTTTAGTCTTTGCTGAATGGATAATGCAAACTGTCGGGATACCTAGATAAATAATTTAAACTAGAATAATTAAATGAATAAATCAATTATAAATACACTGATTGTAAATTATTAAAAAAATATACCGCCGTCGCCGTCGCCGTCGTCTTCGTCGTCGTCATCGTCATCATAATCATCATCACCATATCACCATCAACGTCATCATCATCATCATCATCATCATCATCATCGTCGTCGTCGTCGTCGTCGTTATGGTCGTCATGGTCGTCATCGTCGTCATCGTAGTCATCGTCGTCATCGTCGTCATCATCATCATCACCAAATCACCATCAACATTATTATCATCATCACTATCGCCATTCACCATCGCTATTAATCAAGAAGGAAGATAGTCAGACAGACAAAAGCAGAGAGAGTTGATTGCTAGACAAACAGAATATCACCATACTCATCGTATATGCGGTAGTTTCTATCCAGAGCTTGTACGGTCTTTATGTCTTGATCATCCAGTTCAACATTTAGCGCCTGAACACGTTAACAAAGTTAATTAAAAAACCAAAAATTGAAAAGGAAAATCGACCAATTAGGCCCTATTATTGCAGCGGTTGCCTGTCGCCCGACACTGTATATTACAAGTTTATCGTTTGATGAGCAATATGCAAAATATTCAAAGTATACCTTTTCTTGTATAGTTTTCCATGTCCCTTCTATTGGTTTTGTTGGCGTATGGAAAACTCGATTATTGCGCTTAAATATCTAATTTAAATTGTAAGAGCGACAAGTTGTTTTGATATCCCTTTAAAGTTTTCAGATACTTTAAGATATGTATTTTTAGACATGTAGATATTTTGCGGTATCACCCATACATACAGGCCTATAGTGTTATAACCACTTGTGATATTTAGACAAACAGGTGCTCCAAAACGACAGTTTCTCTAAGCAGCTTCCATACAAATAGTTTTGAAAGTGCATTAAATACCCCTCCCCCCATCAACCCCTAGTAGTGCCCCGGCCATTGCTCATCCCTTCCTTTCTCAACACATATGTCAAAACCTAGTGATGCCATCGCTACAAATGTGGAGATATTTTTCTAGTATTCTGTTTAGTAATTGTAAATTTTAGATTACAAAATACATCAATTATAAATTAATGGTCATGCACAGACATAACAATTACATTTCCAACTACAATTACAATTATAATTACAATTAAAGTAGTTTGTGATTTTCTTTAAAATCTTTTAGCTATCGAGTTGGACATTACTAAATGAACCCTAAAAGTTAAAACGAACTTTATAATGCAATATACATATTACAATTCTTTACAAAAGAGTAATAAGTAACGGATAGCATTTGAATGGGCTAATGGGTAATAATAGTAGGCCTAATAATAATAAAGTTTTAACGTCCATTTCCTCATCCAATGACGATGTCAGGGACTTCCCCACAGTACACATCACTACCAATTAATGCACTCAGACCAATCTGCAAAAAATGTGCTGAGGATAGGTAAGGTCCTAAACGAAAGTAGAATAATTATATTTACGGTGGGAAAAGGGTATTGAATAGGCTTTATATGGACATTGCATAGGCATTGTATGGGCATTAAATGGGCAATAAATAGGTATTGAATGAGCATTGAATAGAATTTATTAGCAGTGAAGTGACATAGCGCTTTTTAATAAAACTAAAGTCACCTAGAACATACGAGGCTACTTCAACAGGGTTAATTAGGGCCTAATCTAATACATGGTCTAGACCGCAATTTGATGGCGCCTGCAATTAAGAACAAATTAGAAATTGCAGGTTCTTTTAAAATGGCCATTACATAAGCTCACATCCTAGATTCAGAATTTCAGACGTGGTACTAAATTGGCTGGAACCAGTGGCGACGTCGGTAAGATACTAGATCGCGGATCAGTATGTGCTGGGTTCAAATCCTGGGATCGCCTGTCACTGACATCGCCTTCGAGTGAGGAAACTGACGTTAACATTAGCTTTAGCTTTTTTAAATATTGAATCATTTATAAAGATAAATCAGTGAAAACACACGTGCAAGTTTTCTTTAAGTCTCTCCCGTTTTTCAGATTTGGGAAGGACAACGACACCTCGCTTCAACTGATAGGCTAGTGCGACCTGAAGCAGAAAGTACGTTTATTTTCAAAAACACCAGAGAAAAAGAGAGAGGAGCGAGAGAGAGAGAGCGAGAGAGAGAGAGAGCGAGAGAGAGAGAGAGAGCGAGAGAGAGAGAGAGCGAGAGAGGGTGGGAGAGAATTACAATAGTTAGATTCACCAGCTTTAGTTGAAACGTATGGAACTAATATAAAAATTAGTAATTAACTAATTAAATGTACTAAATTAGCTAATTAGTATGAAACTAATAGCTAAAATCGACTATGGAACAGTAGCATATACGGGATAGTCTGCGCCTCGAGGACATCACATCCAGGCCAATCCGTCATTGTTATCTTTCTTCATTTTAGCATTCCATGCCATTGTCAGTATAGTTTAGTTCATGTGAAGAATGACTAAGTCTGCGGCAGCATCGGTTAGGTTTCCGACAGCTGATTGGTCTGCATGGTCTTAAATCCTGGGCGCGCCTGTCACTGATGCCATCACGAGAGTTGAATCTGAAGTTATCCAATGGATTTATACCTGATTCTCTTTGTAAATACACACCATCAATCAACATCATCATCTTACGTTTCTCTCCAATTTACTTAGGTCGGACACGAATTGACCTTCTACACCCTTCTCTGCCCCATATCATATCACCAGTCAATCCTCTATAAGCTCTTCCATTCGTATTATAAAATTTAAAAACACCGGTAGTTGTAAATTCATTCATTGTATTTATTAGAGCATTATTAAGTTTGTTCAGCTTATCGCCAACAACAAACACTGAAAGCTGAATCCTTGTTCAATAATAGTTTCCTGCCTCGGAACTTTGTCAGTGAGGGGGCGAGCACTGGATCCTGAATCCATTGATCCGCAGTCAAGCATTTTACCGATAGTGCTGATGACTCCGCTTCCTAGGAACTATCATTGGCTGGAGCCAGTGGTGATGTCGGTAAGTTATTCGACCGCGGATCAGTATGTGCGGGGTTCAAATACTGGGCTCGCCCGTCACTGACATAGCCTTCGAGTGAGGAAACTGACGTTAACATTAGCTTAACCAGCTTTTATTATTATTATTGCATAACCTGAGCTGCTGAACAATTTCTCTTCTTTCCAATCTCCAGTAGGACGGCATCTTCATAGAGTTTGGGGTGATTCTCTCTTCTATAAGCAGATAACAGCACAAAACATCCCAACTGTATAATTTAGCTTACAACAGAACCACATAGTGCTGAGTTAACTTATGTTTCATTTAAAAAATATTATTTCCGATATTTTTTGGCCAATGTTGTAGTTACTGTCATAAATTATAAGAAAAGTATCACAATATTAATAATATTTACAATACTCATCATCATCATCAGTTCCTTGCATTCTGTACAGAACATAGTGCGGCAAAATTCCTCCATTCGCTTCTATCATCAGAAATCTTCACAGCGTCTTCCCATGAAATGAATAATGCTCTCAAATCCTTGTTGATCGTGCTCAGCCAAGTACTTCTAGGCCTTCCTCGTTTCCTTTTTCCTTGAGTTGGCTTCCAGTTAACTGCAATCTTTGCGTATCTATCCTCGAACATTCTCAGTAAATGACCTAAAAACCTCAACCTTCTCTCAGAAACTATTTCTCAGAAACTTTAACTCCACCTCTGGGATTCCCAGTGCCTGTCCTAAGCCTGGTTGAAGGAGGAGGGTTGCTCGTGGGGTTAGCTCCCCTACACCGTCAAAATTTGCATTGCTACAGAAACGGCATTAACAATACTAAAAATAAAAAATACAAATAAGGCCTAATGAAAAATGCAAAAATAACAGTAGCAATAATAAGGTTTGTTTTTAACAAACCTCGGATTCTTAACACACGGGGTAATAAAAATAACAATAATAATAACGGAATAACTTTAGTGCGCTGCTGCTATGGTAAATGTACCGTATGGGATTTCACGATTATTGACACTATGGCAAACTCAGACCTGATATGAAGTTGTTCCGGTGGCCATTGAAACCATGGGTCCCATGAATCCCGATGGAGTTGACTTCATTAATGGCATAGGCAAACTTATTACAGAGCAGCCGACTATAAGCGAGAGACCTCTCTCCTATGTAAAGGCTTTCCATGACCTTGCAAAGATTTAACGCAGTTTGCTTCAGCAATTCTTTTAAAACGCTTGATTACCTCAAGTAGCCGGGCGGCGATTCAGCAAGTATTGCTCGAATCGTTTTATCAAACCTCGGGTTCTTTATTGAATTTAATTTAATGTAAATACCGGGTTCTCTACGCCAGGGGTAAGATAATAATATTAACAATAATAATAAATAATAAATATTAATAATAATAAAAATAATAAAAATAATAATAATAAACTAATAATATTTTTTTCATCTTTCTCTTAATTAAATAAAGTCTTTTTTATCTTATATTTAGCCTAGGGCCTTATACAACCCAGGGCAATAAAAATATTATAATAATAATATCAATAGTAATAGTATAATAATAATAATTTAAATACTAATAAGCATAATAAAAATCAGTAGTTTATTTAAATAAAAGATAATGGTGATTTTATATTACTCAATTCCACATTTTCTGTATTCGTAGTATATGCTCAACTCAACTCATTGTTTCATTTGGTGATTTTCTTAGTCAATTTTAATTCAATGCCAGTTATTTTATTATTTCATTAATTTTTTATAATTAATTAAATTATATGGTTCTCCTATTTGTTTTGCACACGGAATTCCGATGAAACAGAATTTTTTAACAAAGTGTCAAAGTCTTCGTTTCCCTTTCCATTTCTGACGGAAGTGGAAGAGCCATATCCAATGAAAGCAATTCTGCTGGAATTCAACTCATTCTTTTCCTCCTCACGGAAGCTTTCCCTCATACCACTAGAGCTACTGGCTAGAGAGTCCCCAACTATCGCTAAAGAGTCCCGAAGATTGGCTTTAGGACTTGCTGGACTAAGCGCTTCTAGGGGTGCGAAAGAATTATTCTGAGAACTAGACGTGCACTGATTAGTAGAGGTGGAAATGGAATTATGAAGACTTGGAGAACTGGTGGCAGAGTCTTCCAGATCTCTGAAGTGTGCAGCTGAGTGGTTAACGTGGCTGTTGGAGGGAGAGAGAGGTTTCTGCTCTTTGGTGAAAATTGAATGAAGTTTGAGATTTTCCGCTAAATCCACATCGTCGTCTTTACCATTTTCATCCTCATCTTGAATGTTATCATCGTTGTTATCGTCATCCATGATGACATCCATTCTTTCCGAAGCGCCTCTGTCGTAGAAACTTCGTCTGTGTGAATCGCTCAAATAAGATCTGACACAGTTAAAGCTGTATGGTGTTGAGGCAGCAATAGATGGAGAGCCCGCTGCCTCGCTCTCCTCGTCTAGCTCGCTCTGAGGCTCGTACTTAGGAAAGCCTAAATCTTCTGCCACTGAAGCCCGATAGTTGTCGAGGTCCCCAAAGTAGCCGGCGGATGAGAGTAGAGAGGAGGAGGTGGATATAAGCATAATAATTATTAAAATACTAATATTTCATGTATACTGCTCTCCAGCGTTTCAATGCTCTCTTTTACGATGGCACTTTTTCTAATGCGGCTTCCCAGAGTGTAGAGGAATTATTTTAACTTTTAATTAGATAAACTCTCTTTTTATGTTATGTTTTAGCACAGGGACCTATACAGCCCAGGACATTAAAAGTAATAATAAAAAGTGAATTAATATGATCGCCGCTCTGTGAAATAAGCCACAGTAGCGCTAAAGTAGTTAATTCTATGTAGGATTGAACAAAGCTGTCATAAACTTCTATAGAAAGCTCAGAAGAGATATTGAATCCCCTAGTGCCAATCTTTGTACAGTTCGTGTAATAAATGTACGTTTAAATTTAAATTTAACTTTAAGTTCGAAACAAAAATTGCTTAATATTAAATTCTCATTTAAACTTAATTAAATTCTATTTAGAAGTACAAATTACTTACTCTACTTTAGCTGAGTTGCCACCCAAAGGCGCATAGACACATGCTGTTATTCCCTTCTCCTTGCAGTATTGAATCAGTTTTTCGTTGTTTAGATATGGGTGACTCTCAAACTTGAAAAGATTCATAACACATTTAAATTCTTTAAATAATGATCCCTAATTATATTATCAGCTATAAATCAATCGAGATTTTTAAAATAATGTAATTACTACCCAAAATTAAATAACTATGAATAACTGAATTTGGCATGTCTCAATACTATTTAATGAATAATGTTGCAACCAGAATCTGAGGATATTGTAAAACAAAGGTAAAACATTATTTAGCAGAACAATATCAAACGAGGCGTCAAATAGCATTAAAAACACAAGTTAATAAATATCACTGCATAATAACGTTGCCGATTTCTTCGCAAGTTCAATGAATACAGTTAGAAAATATTCCGCTAATGCAAAAAAATGAAGCACTAAAGAAAGAAGAGAGCAGAATTAAACCTTCTGCTCTCTCTCTCTCTCTTTTACTCTCTCTCTCTCTCTCTCTCTCTCTAGGGTTCAGCCACGTGGCAGGTCCATGATACATATTCATAGTTAGAGTCTGCTTTCACGATCCTTAAAGAGTACTTCACAGAATAATTTAAAAAGGCTCCGCCTGAAATCTTTACAATATACCACTGACACCAGAGAGAGAGTTATTAGGTTTTTAACTCTACCTCACCTACTACATGTATTCTGCTTTCTGTATCTTTTCGATGAAACAATTGATTTTGCAAACGTTAGCATTCACTAAATATTTCTTAATAATCTTAGTTCATTATGTCAGGTCAGTACTACTTTAGAAAGAAATCACACAGAAGTATGTCAAAGTGTTTACTTTTAATCATACAAACCTGATTTACTGCTGGTGGTATTCGGCAAGTATCTAGAACTCTCTGAAGTTGTTTCCTGTTGAAATTTGAGACTCCGATAGATTTTGTAAGTCCCGCGTCTATGCATTCTTCCAATCCCTTAAATATTTTAAAATGATTATATAGAAAAAGATTAAAATAAAGTCATAACATCAAATGATATTTGTAAACATGTTTTAGCAATCTCTGACGTAACTATTATGATAAAGATTTAAAACATAACTATTATTCTGACTGGAAGTCAGAATTTGACTTCCAGTTTCAAAGTCGTCATGAGTCATGAGTTCTTTTCATTGACATCGAAATCTAGAAGGACTTGTACTTGTTAAAATCTTCTATAGAAGCCACTAACTGCGTACCAATTAACTTGGAATGCAGATCTATTTGACTAGAAGAAATTGAAAAACTTGTTATTAAGTTATGCAGAGAATATCACTATCGTAATTAATACCTTACAAAATGATACAGTGAATTGGCCAATTGCATAGTTACTACATTTAAAACAGTGTCAGTTACGTGTAAGCGTAATTTCAGTAAAAGGATATTTTCTTATGCATGCAGCTATTCGAGTGTTCGCTTCGTAACTTCAGTTTCTAAGTTAGTATGCTGTTTATTTTCCTATAACCGAACAATTTACAGGTTGCAGAAACTTACAGTACACATAGCAGTAATTAGGTAGACAAGCAGGCACTATGAAAGAGTAAATAACGAGTAGAGGGTAAACAGGCAATAAAGGGTAAACGTCTGCTCAAGTAATCAGTATAACAAAATTTACCACACTAGCCTAAGAAGTACCGTAAAGATGTTGGTATCCATACAATTGACTAATTTCAAATTAAGAACTATTCCAATGATCAGACAATAGTGAGTGAAATCTCAAATAGAAAAGTTATATTTTAAGAATATAAAAATATAACAATTAAGCTAAGCTAATTTCAAAATTAAAATAATAAGGCTAAATGAAGTAACTTGTGATTGCGGAAAAGAAAAACATCAGATGTATCTTATTAAATACTGCACGTGTTAAAAATAAGCACAAATAAATAAGGACCTGATTAATATTGACTTACTATGAGACAAAAACAATCTCTCTTAAAATTTGAAATAAAGTAGATGTAACGTTTTATGACATCTGACAAATTATTCTGCTGTTTATAACCATGAACAGATAGGCATTTGGTTCATATGTTTGTAAGCGAGAATAAACGATATATTCTTTAACAGTTCTGAGATAATAATTATTATAACCCATCCAAGTGATATGTGTTGTACATGTAGAGTGGTTACAACTTAATGATAGGAAATTGTATTTACATTTGACATAAATAGCACTTTGTAGTAATAGTTTATTTCTGCCCTATTTTTATCTATTTATTTATTTTTATTTTTTATTATTCTTTTTATTTATTATCCCAGCCGCGCTGATCTGAGAGTAAAATCTCGGACATTCACTGGACTGGTTATACGAAAAATGGTCTAAATTGCCTAATGGTTTAAACATGTGGTATTAAAAAGTGATAGATATCAACATAGTTTATTATTCACTATAATGCGTGTTTACTTTACTTTTTTCTGACTATTTCAAACTAGCAAATATAACATTTGCTTATTCATTAAGCCTTTATTTAAAATATTTCTCAGGCGCTCAAATTTATAAAGCTGTAAAAGTAAGTTTAACGTCAGTTTCCTTACCACAAGGGATAGTGTCAGAGTCAGTTCGATTGAGATTTGAACCGAGGGCCTCATGCTTCTCAGGCAAGCAATGCAGAT
This sequence comes from Enchytraeus crypticus, assembly GCA_905160935.1. Classification (NCBI taxonomy): domain Eukaryota; kingdom Metazoa; phylum Annelida; class Clitellata; order Enchytraeida; family Enchytraeidae; genus Enchytraeus; species Enchytraeus crypticus. The sequence goes on along the minus strand of CAJHZI010000533.1, from coordinate 1,095,245 downwards.
AAAACATGCAGTAGCGGTTTTCAATCCATTCGATCACCCAACCGGCACTGCATGTCAGTATTAGCTTTATTCACTATATAGCTGTTGTTATTAACCCATCAACCTGTAGGCTAAGCTGGATATAATAATTATTCTACAGCTGATATAATTCATACGTTTCATACAGCAATACGTTTCCAAAGTTATAGGCTAAATAAGGTATGGATAAGGCATAGACTTTGTGAAGGGATTTACTTATTGATCTATGGAGTGCTCTTATGGAGCGAGAAAGCAAACTTTGAGTATGAACATGCACCTTCAACCTGCCACTTTGCACTGAAGAAGAAGAAGAGATACACTTCGGCGTGTAACCTTACCTTCCAAACGTCGACATAGTCAATGGAGTCATCAAATACTATCTCTCCACTCTCATCCTTAGGAAAATAATCCTCTGACGCCTGAAAAGTCAATAATGTGTCACTAGGGATTATCTCAAGATATGTAATCATTGATCGATATGTAGGAATAGAGGATGTGAATTGATATGAATGTCTGAATAGCGTAGGGGCGACGCTATGAAGTTTTAAATGACAGATCCGGAGGTAAATTGAACTCTCGTGAGTTCTAATCCCAGCCGCGCTGATCTGAAAGTAAAATCTCAGACATTATGTGGAGTGATTATACGAAAATGGACTAAATTTCCTAACGGTTTAAACATGAGGTGTTAAAAAGTGATAGATAACAACATAGTTGATCATTTCACTGTAATACATGTTTACTTTTTAGGCTATAGGCCTACTTCAAAATTGCAGAACAAAAATATTGCAGTACCCGCAACAAAGTAAAATTTCCCATCGTTTGAATAGCGTTACCAGAAACCAGCTATGACTGAAAGTTATGAGAAGAGGTTATTGACAACTGACATGGAGCGTAGAAGAGACATCATCATCATCATCATCATCATCATCATCATAATCATCATCATCATCATCCTCCCTTGAATCCCAGTTTAACCAGGTTCGGGATGCAAATAGACTGTCTCAAATCCTCTCTGTCCTAAACCACACCACCAGCCAATCCCCAGTTTGAGACTTTTCCATTCGTTTAAATATTTGTAGCAATTTCTGGAGTTTATGAGCTCACCAACCGAATGCCATTTCTGACGTTGGAGCGTAGGTGAGACGAAATACGTTAATCAACACAGATATATAAGTTATATTATGTCACACTTCGAACTCGGTTTGAGATCAAATACATGTGCTAATATTAGTAATCCTGTGTAAATACCCCAAATATTCTGACATTAGTTCGAGTATGTTGTCCTGATACAATGGCTTAATTTCAACGGGCCTGTTAAGATGCGACTAGAGTTCATGTAACAAAATGAACTTTACTCTTCTAATCTGACAACGGTTACTGAAATGTAATTTTAAATTTGTTAACAAAATTTAATTCCTTGGTTTTCTTTGCACTACTTAAACAAAGAGATATCACTAACTAAATTCAAAATGTATCCAAGACAGTTTACCCTGAAAATTGTATATCTGCTAAAAACTCTAGCAAGAAGTTAAAAAATCATAATCACCGTATCTTCTGAAATGTCCACACAATAATAACTATTACATGAGCGCGTTATGGAAATAAAGAGACTAGATAGGCGAAAAATTTAGTTAATCTGAGCCAAATGTAATGATCTAAATGTCATGATCTAAATGTCATGATCGAAATGTCATGATCTAAATGTTATGATCTAAATGTCATGATCTAAATGTCATGATCTAAATGTAGTGAGCTAAATGTCTTGAGCTAAATGTCTTGAGCTAAATGTCTTGAGCTAAATGTCTTGAGCTAAATGTCTTGAGTAAAATGTTATGAGATAAATATCATGAGTAATTATATGATGACAAAAGCCATAAGTTAAATTTCATGAACTAAATGTCATGTAAAATGTCATTAGCTAAATGCTATGTGAAAAATAGCATGAGCGGTAAAAAGAAACTATGATTATGATTAATACATATTCATGTAGGCCAAATAGGCAATAGCCGGTGGTTAGAGAGACAACTAACACTGGAAAATTTAAAAGACAGCAACTAAGCAAGACATTCCTTAAGACCCTCGTTATGCCATCATCACCGTCATCATCTTCCTTTGAATCCTAATTTAACTAGGATCGGGCTTAGAACATGTAATATCAACTTTTGGAGCTTAGGCGCTCAACAACAGAATGCCCTTCCTGACATTGGTTTGGATCTTAGTGCTTTGTCGACTTTTATAACACGTGCAGTCCTCGGTTGGTCTATTCTTCAGAAATCCGGACACAACATGGGTAACCCTCGTTAAGTTATATGTATAATTAAATTAATATAAAACTTTATAATTATATGTATCTGTCATGTTTCTTATTAAGCTGCTAAAGAAGACACTATGTTACAATACCTTGAAGGCATTTGGCCAATGGATGAGATACAAGTCCACATAGGAAAGCCTCAACCGTTCCAGACTTTTCTTCAGAGTCGGTATGATATCCTTGTGACTGTAATGACTTCTCCACAACTAATTACAACAATTAATTACACTTATACGACCATTGTCAGAATTAAGAGAGGGAAGGGGTGGGACTGGATGGTGTTTGGCAATTCTTCTGCCACTAGGCAGGTAGTCGCTTAGCCCTTACAACACGAGCGGTTTAAGATTGGTCTATTTCTCAGTTGCTCGAACACCACACGGGATCATTTATACTCAATAAATGTAGAAGCGGCAGAATAAATCCTCTGAACGAACCCAGACAGATCAAATTTTGCGATTAATAGAGCTTAAGTTTCTCACAGATATAAAAACACTGCAATTACAATGATTTTCGAGCACCTTTAACTCTTCCAGAACACCTTTGACGTAAAAGATAATAAGAGTGTACATCAAAGGAATGGATAGTGAAACCGTTCTGATTAAGTTGTTTGTAAATATATATTCTTGAAAAACTACCGAAAAGTATAAAAGGTCTATAACTAGAAAGGCAACGTCAAGTCGAAGCAAATCCATTACATAAGTATGACGATCATCATTGTTAATTTGCCATTTTACTAACATATTCCGAACACCCATGCAAAAACTCCAAGTGTTTTCTAAAAACCCTTGAATTTTTATAAGGTGTAGAATAGTCATTAGTCTATTCCAGATTCACAATAATAAAACTGCTTCTGAAAATATTTTATTACTACTAATAATAATATTATAATTTTAGTTATATCATTTGCAATAACAGTTAAACCTTAGTAGTAATGAAGAGTTGCTCTCTTTTCACAAGACCTCTGTTGATACATCTCTCCAGTGCGATGCCTATGGCTCTCTCGTTACCGTAAACTTCTGCTGTATCGAAATGTCTGTAACCAATTTCTACAGCCGCTTCTATCATCTGAATGACTGGGTCATCATCCGGCTGTTTCAGGACAGACAGGAGGTTGTAATCAAAAGAATATAAACATAGTCAATAGATGTAGAGTATCGCATGCGTCAAAAAAGTCATTATTCTCACTTAGCCGGTGCCGAACTTACAGTTTTTTCTGCAGGACAGCTCAAGATGTAAATCGTACTTCTTCTCCTTCCCTTTTATCTCAGTTAATTAACTAGGGTCGGGATACGAATGGACCTTCTCCACTCCTCTTTGTCCTATACCATATTATATTCTCCTCCATTCGTTTTAGAAAATTTGTAGCAATTTCTGGCGCCTAAGCTTTTACTAACTGAATGCCCTTTCTGACGTTGGTTTGGTTCACCTTCTACGACATGTACCGTCACCGGTTGATCTATTCTTCAAACAACCCGGACACAAGACGGAAAGTCAAAATTTAAACCATACAATTTATTTTTACTGCAAAGATATGTCGTTGAGAAAATAAACCATGTTCTGTAGACGATAACTCTGTGTCTAAATATCTAGACACAATCGATAGATCACTGAGAGCTTTGAGTAATATATTTCAAATTAGAAGTTTAACCAAAATATCCACACTTTTCTTTTGTTACGCTCAGAACATACCATTTTTCAGAGCGGTCATTCTCAATGACTCTTTCAGTTTTGCTATTTGCTGGTCTTATGATGATTACAGTAATACTTGGATGGGCATGACGCTTGGAATGGGATGTTAAATATTCTAATAAGCACAGTGCGCTGCCTTCTGATAGCGCATAATAGTAACAATCATTATCATCATCTTTATCTTACCTTTGAATCCCAGTTTAACGAGGGTCGGGCTACGAATGGAACTTTCACTCCTCCCTGTCACATATAACCGATCATTCCCCTATGTTTCATGTTCTTCTTGTTCACCGTATCTCATGTCATCATTATAGATATTTATTGCTGATTTATAAATAATCTTCCAGTATCCTGGGAATTTTATTGACTACTTCCAGCACTCGGTCTTCCGAACTGGCAGACCAAATTCCAGTATTAGCCTAACTGAGCCCGATTTTGCTTCAAATTGTGTATTATGTGCACGCTCTTTCAAGTGCACGCAAACCTTGCCCCCTACAGAAAGTGAGGCACCGCTGCCTGTCATCACGGTTAAACACTTATTATATAAAGTACTTTTAACTATAATAAAACCATATGGATCCAAATGATACTATACATGATACTATTATAGATCTAATGATCTATATAACTATATGTATCTAAATGGTAAACTCGCATTCGTATCCCAACCCTGGTTAAACTGGGATTTAATGGAAGAAGAAGGAGAAGAAGAAGAAGATGATGATGATGATGATGATGTTAGACTCATACGATTATGAGTTATCTTTTTTTGTTCATATAGTTTATTTGTTCATCACAACATTATTTGTTCATTATTTGTCAATGATTCGGCGTTCGTTAATGATGAAATAAACAGCATAGAATATACAAACAATATAAACATGTAGTTAGATAACTATCTTAATTGTCTTACCGATATTGAGTTCATGAGAGTCCCGAGTCCAAACTGAGGAATCTCCAATCCATTGTTCAACCGGATTGCAGGCTGATGGGCGAATCCGGAAGTCATTTCAGAAAAGATTTATGTTTCTTAGAGATACTGACAGTATACTATTGGCTTAATGTTTCTGCTTTCACAACATTTTGAAACTATGCCACTACACTTAATTGAGAGAATGCTATAACTAAGATATTTTCCCAGCCAGTAGTAAAGCAAAGATGTACATGAGTGTTGACAAAAAGTGATCCACTCATATGTGGACATGATGAGGAAAACGAAAGAGAGAGAGAGAGAGAGAGAGAGAGAGAGAGAGAGAGAGAAAGAGCGAAAAAACGTATTGGAGGCGCTAATTACAAATAAGCCTTATTCATACCTCATGTAGCCTAAAGCCTGGGGAAGTGGCATCTGAGAAGGATCTGAGGTTATTTTCGATAGCTTTCTTCGACGTTTGCTTAGTCACTTCTTACCATACCGGTAGCTTGATTAATAAAAATAAATGAAATAATTTCAATTAGCTAAATGTAAACTACACGTAAGTTACATTTCAATTAGCTCAAACAGTTTACGTGTAATACACGAATTTGATGTATAATTTTATATAACCTGTGAATATTAACTAATACACAGTAGATAGTCTATGTTTAACCGTTAAGCAATCGGAAGCGAATGAAGTAAAATTCTCTTATCTATGTAATAGTTGAGCATATCAAAGGTCAAGTACTATAAGTTGCAATATATCTGTAATTATCATCGTAATGTATTAGACAGGCTCGTAATAATTTAATTAAGTGATTACATTTTTTTCTTCTTACTTAGTATACATGAAAAACGGTTAGTAAAAACACTGAATATTATCAAAATGATAGCTTCTGAAAGAAACCCATTAATGATCTTTTATTCAGATGTCTTTAAAGATTTAAAATTAAAAGATTTGGTTTAAGATTCGATGTTGCTTTGTCATCGTGACAGTGCCCAATCTCTTATTCACTTCTGTTGAGAGAATTTCACTTGTCTAGCATCGACTCAACCTATCAAATCTACTTCTTCAATTAATAATTTTTCTAGTGTACAGTTGTAGGCAGAGCCTAAGATATTGTAAGGCCATGACAATTTTTGTTTAAAGCTCCTTCACTAGTGTTCTGCTGCGTGGCATATAGAGGCTGATATTCCCCTTCATATTATGCTTTCAAGCTCCATAAAGAGCACTCCATCGATTCGCTAGTGAATTCATTCTCTAAAACTATGCTTTACTAACACCTTAATGTGTCATATTACTGAGGAAAACTCTGTTTCTAGGATGGTTTTGCAAACTTTAACTCGCATAAAATCCATATATCACCAGATGGCAGAAGCATTACTGTATTTTTCTAGCATTTTACCCAGTCAGTATCTGCGTGTAGGAAATAATGGAGAAACTTAGATGGACTGACGAAATAAAAAATGAAGAAGTGATAGAGTTGGCACAGATAGGCAAATAATAAATATAAGAAATATAAAGCATAACTATTAGCAAAGCTTGTTCTATTAGGATTTTAGAGATTTTAAGTGTAAAATCCTCCAGAATTTGTTATAATATGAGTCATCAAGATTTAAATGATACAGACCATTAAAGCTTTAAACACTTGAGAATTTGTATTTTTAATATAAAAATAGATATATAACAGTATTTGGCTAATTGCTATTTGACTAAAACTTGAAACTGATTATTGTAAGCCTTCACATTTTCGAATATGATAAAAAGAATTACCCATAAACAATTTGAAAGATTTGCTCATGGAACTAGATTCGCAGTCTCAACATTAATTTTGTGATGTTTTATTCAACATTTATTACTTTAATGTAGATGTTTAATTTTTATTCAACATATACTTAATATTTATGGCTTTTACTATATTAAACTTCACTGTATTGCGAGTTCCAACGGACAATGTTAGGCCTAAATGCATCTGAATTCATTATATAATAAAGTGCAGAAAAATTCTCAATTTTAAGTCATCGAAAAAATGTGCAGGAGTGGTATAAACACAATTGAATGCGGTTCCTATTTGCAGGAATTTATTCCGTCAAATATCTTAGAGGCTGGCTGTATTCGGTATTATTAATAGAATGATCTCAGTGAAAGGATCTTTTAATCGATGGGGCGCTCGGTAGTGAAAGTTAAGCAGAGCATAGGTCATAATTTATTCCTTGAGTCTATCGCTCTGCAGGACATAAGGAAGATTATGCATGATAGAGAGAAATATAAAGCTACGTTTAATTTCTTAGAGACTTTAGAAGCTTTCTTTTAGTGCACTGCCTACTGGCAGGTCCATAGTACATAACGCCTCCACTCTTCTCTGTCTTCCGCCTTCCTCTTCAATTCCACATATGAGAGGGTCTTTAAATCATCTAACATACCTAATCTCGGCCTGCCCCTGCCTCTTTTTCCTTCCATTCTACCTTCTATGACCTCTTTTAATAGACCTTCCCCCCTTAGAATGTGTCCTATCCATCTCTTCTTCCTATTTCTTAATACATTTATCAACTGTCTATCTGTGCCAACTCTCTCCAGGACATCCTGGTGAGACTTGGCACAGATAACTCTCTATTAGAGTTATAAAGTTATATGGTTATAACTATTAGAAGCTTTATATGGGAATATTTTTAAATTAGTTTTTTGTACGGCTGGTTGACCTATTGGACAGCACGCTTACTTTAGAAGCTAGAGGCCATCGGTTCGAATTCCACCCAGATCATCTCTGATAGTATCTCATGTGATACGAAAATAGATATTTGATTTAGAATTTTTTCATCATCATATCGTCTATTTGCTCATCTCGGCACTGATTAATTATACACCTGACAGAAACATACATGTAATCAGATAAACAAACAAGCAATTTGAGAAAGGGTACCATAAAGCAGCCATAAAGCGCTATTACCATAATTATTAGCTATCAATGTTTACTCTAGTCTGAATTACTGAGATTTCTATTACACTATTAAACGCAGCAACACTGTTTTGACAATTAAGTGATAAATATTAAATATTATTATAGAAATATATAAAATAATATAATACAAAATAATTAGAGAATTAAAAAATTAAAAAGAAATTAAATAATTATAATATTAAATAATATTTTACAGTAAATATCATTTCTCATTATAAGACTGCGGCAACCAGTATTATATTTGAGCAGACTTTTTATCTAATCGCAAGTTTATCAGCCTGAGGCCCTGCGCTTTAGTGTGCATGATATATATGTAGAGTACGGTGATATCACATTAACGTTAGATTAACGACCTCAAGTAATGGATAAGTCAGGGAAATATTAAGTGGATATCAGCTCAGAGTCAACTGTAGTGGATTATAACACAGCCTTAGACCTTTGGGCGACTGATTCAACTTGCCCCGGGCAATGTTTGGACATCGAAATAGAAAACAAAAGTCCACGTTAGACTTGTTGTTACAGTTCTAAGGGAACAGATTGGACTTTGTTAGCTATATTATTTTAAACATTTTCAAAAATCCAATGCCGCAAATCCAATGAAATTTTTGTTAGCTGCTTTGCTAAAAAAGCTTTAGAATCTTTGATTTAGATTTGGCATCAAGTTAGACGTCACATCTCAATATTGGAACAACTTGACGTCTATTGTCGACTTTTAGAAAATAACTACAATTCAATTTTTCATCTCCATACTCCTTTCTTGTTTCTCTCTCCAATGATTATGTTCTTCTCGTCGATTTTGCCATTTCATTCTCATTTGCGTTTTAGTCCCAATGTGTTTTCTCTCTCTCTCTCTCTCTTAGTGCACTGCCTACTGACAGGTCCATGGTATATAACGCCACCACTCTTTTCTGTCTGCCGCTTTCCTCTTCATGTCCACATATGATTGGGTCTTTAAATCATATAACATTCCTAATCTTGACCTTCGTGTTATATCTATGTACGGGTATTTCTCTCGGGTAGGTCTCTGTCGAGTTGATTTCTCAACAACTAATTAGTTAATTAATTAATTAATGACATCAACTGAGCGACAATAACTTCGCGACAGTAACTTAACGACAGCCCTTTCACAACTCACGACTCATTCCGCTGATTTTGTCATACAAGCGGAACAGAAGATCACAGCCGTAATCACAACAGTATGAAAAAAGGTTTTAAGAATAATACAATAATAGTTAAGAATATAAGTTTTTCCTTCAAGCGTGTCGTTGCCGTTTATGAGATAAACATGGAGGGATCTAGAAGTAAAGTAAAATCTTAAGATCGGCTATATTCGGTTTGATACCAACCGGTGAATAAAATTGGCTTATTATTTACTCCATGGAAGAAAATTCCCATGTCACAACTCAGGCTCGAACTAGTACCCTATCTCTCGAGAGACGAGAGCTCTACCATGTCGACACAAAACTCTTCTTTTAAGAACCCGTATATTTTAAGTCAAGTCAATCAAGTCAAGGGATTCCTGACATTTAGTGTTTGGAGTCGAAATCTTGATCAACTTAAAGGTCGCTAAATTTCCTTAAAGCTTGCAAGCAGACAATAATAGCAAATGTGTACCTCATCCATATCATTTAACGTACCTTCAAGACTGACAGACAGATCTACAGACAGAGAAACAGAGAGACAGAAAGGGAAAGGGAAATGGATAGAGAAGCTGAGAGTCATACTATTCTAGAGCAACACTCAAATCTCTGGAGTGATTTAGCAGCTGCTCGTTCCGTTACGACGATAACCGACTTCTAATCTATTGGAAAATTTTCAATTAAAGTCAACTAGAAATTTTCGCTATCAAAATAAATCGAAACTCTCTGGGTTCAATTACCGCAAGAGTCGGTGTTATAATTAAGAACAGTGGTGTGGGCTGTAGGCTGAAATAACTTGCCAATTATGAACTTATCTCGGTTCTGCCATTACCTTTATTACAGATTGGTCGGTCAGGTACGGTCTGCTAGTGTTCAACTATTTAAAATTTTACTAAATAGAATTACTCTAACATCGATTCATCGAATTCTAGTCCATTTAATTGAACTACTGACTATAATTAACGCAAGATTTCTCAATTTGGCTATCATTGTATTGTATACATGTATCTTTATTTCACCATTCAGCTAGCAACATACAAATAAACTGCTAATACAATCATACGAGTAAATCATAATAAGAATATCAAAGAAAACCACACAAACATGAAAAACTTAAATCAGCAACTCAAATATTAATGTAAAATAACTGAATGACTTTCCAGCTAAAGTTCAAAGTAATTTCGCAATAATATGATATGATAGTGAAATACATTTTATTAGTGGCTAATAAAGGGTAATTTCTATACAATATACAACGTGTATTGTATAGAAATACGTATATTGTAAAAAGTTTCCACTTTTTAAATCGAAACAGATTCATTAACAAAATACAATAATTTAAAGAAATAAAAGCTATACAGATTAGTTTAATGTATGTTTCTGTTACCATATCACAAGGTATACGGTCAGAAAGGGTTCAGTTTGAAAATTATCAGATGGCCTTCTGAATAAAGGGCATGTGTGCTAAACGTTCATCATCCATACTAACAAAACTCAACGCTAAGGTTAACGTCAGTTTCCTCACTCGAAAGCGATGTCAGTGACTGGTGAGCCCAGGATTTGAACCCGCACATATGCAGATCACAGTATGTCGCAGTGGTCATATTGGTTACAATGGTACTAAATTCACAATGTTATCGGCAAGACAACAACATTTACGTGACATGCCCCTTCGTGATGCCATTGCCACGTTAAGATCTAAAATATATATGTATATATATATATATATATATATATATATATATATATATATATTTCTCTCTCGTAGTGCACTGCCTACTGACAGGTCCATGTATATAACGCCTCCACTCCTCTCTGTCTTCCGCTGTTCTCTTCATGTCCACATATGAGTGGACACGAAGAGGAAAACTCCAAAATCTCCTTTCTGACTATCTAAAACATTACACTTAAACTCAATTTATCTTTAAATTAGGAATGTAAGCGTCCGATCAATAAGAGGAACAACTATACAAAAAATCAAATCGACTTAGTCCTATGTTCCCCACTTTATCCATGTTTCATATCTCTTCTTTCTCCCTCTCCTCTCCTCTTTCTCTCTCTCACAGTCATGCTGTATCATCTTATAACATCTCACAGTACACCAGATAAAGTTCCTCTTTATCTCTCTCACCCTTTTCTTAAACTCTCTCACTTTAGTCATATTCTCTCACTTTTCAATACTGACCTTGATGTTGACTAATTTTGTCTCTCTATTTATTTATTTATTTTTCTTTCTCTATGTATTGCTCTCTTTGTCATTCTCTCTCTCTCTATCTCTCTCTATCTCTCTTTCTCTCTCTCTATTTATCTCTATTTCTCGCTCTCTCACACACTCTCTCTCTATCTCTCTCTCTCTCTCTCTTTCTCTCATACACACACTCTCTATCTCTCTCTCTCTCTCTCTTTCTCTCTCATACACACACACACTCTCTCTCTCTCTCTCTCTCTCTATCTCTGCACTACTACATGTATCTCAGATCAAGTCTGAGATGCCGCTCAGTTGTAATGAAGCGTGACAGCCTATAAGCTCTTCTCACACACTGATCTTTTCTTTGATCACCATCTGTAAGCCGGTGAACATCCATTATCACAAGCACTACATGATATTTTACACCACCTCCATATTTACATTTGGTAGTACAGCGTTTAGCTAATGAAACTATGAACTAAAATTAAACATTTCATACTTTGAATTTTCTAGAGTTTTGTAGATTTTATTTACTCTTACAGTCTCACACTGGAGCTGATTTCTGTCTATGTTTATGGTTAATTCGACAATGGGATCGCCAGGATTCACCAGTATGAAAATCAAAGAATCTTTCCCTCTGTCTTTAGTGGAAGGCCCAAGGAATATATTCATAACCACAGCCGGCTTTCAAGCTACATAAAGAGCACTTTATCGATCAAAAGTTAATGCCTTAGCCTACAAAAGCCAAAGCCGTATTCACAATTTATTGGCTATAGCTGGAGAAAATATTGCTTATTAAGTGACTTTCCCTGTGCTTTAATAATTTCTTGTGTAGTCTCCTGTTATGACACGAGGTGTTAATCACTGCTCAACAAACGGTAAACCGGCCCAAAGTCAAGGAAGTTTGTCAATCTATTTATATAAAAGAATTATCATATGCATTGAATGTCTCAAGAGTGCGTTGGTTAGAGGAGTCAGATAACGTCATGAAAATATAAATGATTGATCCTGGAGTGAATTGAACTCGCGTGAGTTCGATTCGGACATCACAGGACTGGTCATTCGGAAAATGAAATGAATTGCTTAACGGTTTTGGCATATAATATAAAAGCGATATCAACATAGTTGACTATTTTACTATAACGCGTGCTAAATATGTAATTTATTAATTGAGTATGATCACTTGGATTCCATCCCCATGCACATAAAGTTTTGTTTAGTAGCGCAGAGATTAAATCGTGAGAAATTGACGAATGCCACAGATTTCTGATCTATAAAATGAAAATATGCCGATGATTTGATCCTGCATGGTTTTCGGACAAAGATGAAATCTATCCCACCTATCTCTTGTTATCTCTATGTCTACAGATCATCGATGGACGGCCAAGGGTTGAACCCATAGTCTAGTGTTACACTGCACAGCTGCATTCACGAGCACGCAGCATCAATTAACCCGCTCTCTTAAGTCGTTTGTTCTTTCAACTTCTTAAACATTGCACTTCTTGCATTTCCCATCTACGAGTAATGCGCCTTGCTTAGATATTTCACACTCCTTAAGACCGTGACGAAACTACATTGAATCAAGGATTGTTCTACTGGGGATATAGCTTACAAGTCTGATTTGGAAACCCCTTTGTATTGACGAAACTTTGGATTAAGGACGTTTGCGTTGAATATAAAATTGGGAAGTTATTTCTCCTGGCAAATGTAATACTCTCGAAATAGTTGTCAATTAATAGACAAACATCACGTTTTTATCTGACTCAAACAGTTTGAAATATCTACCTAATTTAGCGGGATAAGAATCTGTTAAGATACTTCATTTTAAAATATTCTCAAAATTGTATTGATCGAAGTCATTCTATTTAATAGTCTAGACCACTCTGATTATATGCTCCCTAAGGTTACAGAGACGAACCATTTTTGACTCAATTTTAGTGCTTTATCACTTTAACTTTTCAATCCCCTTGAAAAGTTATTGAGACAAGTTAACAGTTAAAAGTTAAAAGTTAAGTTATTCCCCATGATAATTATCTTAAGTTGAACTCAATACCCCTTTAACGACACATCTCCTTCTCCCCCCCCCCCCCTCCATAGGGATACCGCCCACTTGAGGACCCTTAGTAATATATCATGAGTCCCATATGGAAACCTCCATAATAAATTGTCAAAAACTGTACTTTATATTTAACTTTTATTTCCCATAAGCATCCTGATTGAATGAATAAAATAGTCAATGGAGTGCTCCTTATGAGATGTAAATAGACTGTGAGTATAAGGGCATGATGAGGATGACATTAAGCGAAACTATTTGGATTTTTATACCTAACTTAGTGTTTCTATTGGCTGGAGCCAGTGGCAAAGTCGGTAGGATACTCGACCGCGGATCAATATGTAAGGGGTTAAAATCCTGCTCTCACCCGTCACTGACATTGCTTTCGAGTGTGGAAACTGGCGTTAACCTTAGCTTTAACAGTTTTTGCTTCTTACCATAAATAGATTAACATTTAAGGAATTCATAATTACATTTTTAAATGTATATCTTTATATTATAAAAACGTTTGCTTACATAATATACGAAAGTTGGTAGAGAGCTACTAACTGTTTTAACGTTAATGCGTTGACCAAATATACACAACATAAATCTAGGGCTAACCCATTGCTGATATAGCCTTCAGCCTTAATCCAATATTCCACTAGTATTATAGTTTATACCTGGAAAGTGTTGAAAAAGACTGGAAGAGCAGACACATGTGTATTTATCCATGGGAACAAAATCCGATTGGCATGAGATTAGTTGAGGATTGTATTTGATATGTGATAGGAAGTCCTGCTGATGTGTTGTTGTAAATGCGGATTCGGATCAGTTGCCCATTGAACACCTGTCCAGTCAGAGTGATAAAAGTATTCCTTATCAACAGCTGCCCATCTTATCCCGCTCCATGCACAGAGATTGTAATACAGATTTGTTAATTACATGTACAACTAGTATTATTGCACTTTGTTGTAATTATTTGTTTTTTTATAAGGTCTTAGATTTATTTTTTCATAAATATTGACTTTATTTCAATTAACCAAGGCAATATAAATGACAAAGTAAAGGATAATGTATTTTATGGTGTTCCTAGATGTATATTTTCATATTTCAATGCATTTTGACGTCTCTGACAACATCCGTGTATGAGGAAACGGACGCTAAACCTTTATTATTATTTTAGCTTAATCTTATTTGCTTGAATCTATAATGTAATTATCAAACAATTAATTCTTTTTCCTAAACTGTTAATATACTTTATTCTTAACTACCATCCAGTTACTTTCCACTAATATTTTATCCGACTCTTCCCGGCTGTGAAGGGTGGGATAAAATATTTTCGATTAGATTATTGCTGAACATTTAAATTGGTCACTAATTAAGCTAAGCAATCATTAGCATTAAAATAAATTCATTTATTACAGTTAGTAAAGCTGAAATCACTAATGTATACATTTAGGATTGTAGGGCATTGTAGTCCTATATGTATCTCATTATTTAGTTAAATATTCTGTTGTAGTCCCTGTTGGTAGAGTTTGACATCGTTAATTCTAGTCTTTATGTAGTTATATTAACTACAGTATATTGTTGCTTAGCCTAGCTCTTCCTCTCTCTACGTTTACTGAATAAAGTTCTACTACTAAACAAGTGTTTCTTATTTTGTAGTTTTTTTTATCAAACCCAGTGATACTATAGACCAATCACAACATAGTAATGTAACAGTAGTTCAGCTGGTGCGTCTGGATAACTTTACAACTTTATTCAGTCATTATACTCCGATCTTTATCAACAATCAAGCGGAAGAGAACAGGGAACAAGAATTCGATGCCACTAAAAAAATTATTTATTTTTTTAATAAATAAATAAATATCAGATAAGGTTACCATATATATCTAACATATTCTTCTCCTAAGTCATTCATTATCGTGAAATATTACACCAGTTTGAATATATTTTTAATTTTTAACATAACTGTTAATTAATTACTGAGAACTTACTGTAGAAATTTTGGCAGCATTCTTAAAATGGAAAATTTAGAGTAGATTGTCTGCTGATACGTCCTGTTAGCATGATATCCTACATATCAACAACTGCCCATCTTCTTACACACAGCTCCGGTTTGCTTACTGATAGAAGATTAGCAATTCCAGGTGCAAACGAGGTTCTATTTTGATTCTAGATATATTTTACTTAAATTATTTTATTCTTTTTAAAAATTCTTTTAGTTGAATTTTAATTTTTAAAAGATACGTTGGCACATTGTTGGTCACCTATTCGTGTATTTAAGATATTAATTAAGAATGCAAGCGAATGTACCGTTTGAATGGACTGGTCTGCAGCAATATTAACTGTTAAAGATTAGGCGATCGATTCAAATTACTGTCAGATCGCCTCTGACAATATTAAAAAGTTTATACTACACTGAAATCAAGCACTAAACTTTGCTCTCACGTTTTATGCCTTCAGTTTCAAACACCGTTGATTAGTATCACGACTTCCTATGTTCTGCTATTCAATTAAACTATTGCTTAGTTTATAACTAAACTAAGTTAACTGTTAAACTAATAATCTTTTCAACAGTTTATATGTGTTCAGAGGAAGAGTATTTATCTAGCTGTTAACTGTACTGTACATGCAAAAACTTAGTCTTAGCGCGCAATTTGTGTAATGATATTTTTTGTTCAAATTTAAAGATCGATATACTATTGGTCAAAGAAATTATTTTTCTTAATTTCAGAATTTAATTGCAAAAAGAGATTGCAAAAGAGAGCTGAAAGCTAGTGTTCCTGTTGAAATGAATCCAATTCACAGATTTATTTACATCTGCATAATGAAATAAGGGACACCAAATAAGCTGCTGAAATATAGTCACATTTTCAATGGGTAAAGATTTTCCTAAAAGTAGACGAAAGTTTAGTTTTCTTAAAGAGGAATATACTTTAGTCAGATATTCTATTTATTTATCATATTGTACGCGGTTTAAATTCCTCGAACGATACAATTCTTGCTCATTTGTGAGCATAAAAGATGGATCTATTGGCAAATAGCCCAAAATGTATCGAACACTTTTTATATAATAAATCAAGGCATTTGTTTGCTCGAAATTCAATTTCATAAAAGTCGATTAATCAAAGTCAGAGTTTAATATCAGTTATATCTTTAGAAAAGATAAAAAGACAGATGAACCTATCAACTCTGCGCTTACTTTGCCTATGAACCATGTGCCTACTTTTCCAATTGTACTTAAAAGGTTAAATTATATTAAATTTCGCAGTTGCTTTGAAATCTTGAGACATTGGGGAACGTATAGGCTGTCAATGCTTCTCCTATCAACATCATAGCATCATAGAAATCATTAATAGCAACTGACAGACTCATGTGTCAGGACGAATTACTAACGTAACAGCATTTGACTGATATTAATCTTTCAGAAATGTCCAGAAGCTGTTCGCTGGAGCGTGAACGATTGCTAATTGCCAAGCGCTAATAACATACGTGTAGCCATCAAGAGATCCCACATCTGGGGTCAGCTGTTGCAGATATCATCAGAGTAGCCGCAGCTAGAGACGTGTATGAAGGCAATTATCAGAATATCAACTGGGAGTCTGTCAGAACGTCCTTGCACTTTCAAGTTTAATGATATAACACTGCGCTAATAATGATAATGAGTTTTCCATAAGGTTGGCAAATTACCTGGTTTTACTTTAATGATTTACTTCAAAGAGTAGATTGTATTAACCTACAATTGCTGAATTTATAGGCCTCAATGTATTGCTGGATAGAATCTTCCCTTAAATCCCAGTTTAACTAGGGTCGGGATGCGTATAGATCTTATTTTGAAGTTTTTCCATACGTTTACATTTCTATTTTCTAAATTTCTTGGAGTTCGGTGCTCACTAACTGAATGCCCTTTCTACCATTGGTTTGTAATAATAATGTCCTCCTATTACATCTTATTGTAAACTTTCCTCTCTTACACTGTGTCTTTACCAATTCTTCTTTCTATTTCTTAATGTAGCATATCTCTTCAGAACTTCTTCACTGGTTTCTTGTGGGTCCTGATTATCTTTTGTTCTTTTATATATATATGACATTATATATATATGACATTATACCGTCTCGTATATATATATATATATATATATGTATATATATATATATATATATAGAGAGTATATATATATACACACTATATATATATATACATAGACACACTATATATACATATATATAATATATATATATATATATATATATATATATATATATATATATATATACTCTATATATATATATATATATATATATATACTCTATATATATATACTCTATATATATATATATATACATGTATATATATGTATATATATTCTATTCTATATATATGTACGTGCGTGTTAAAGCATATGCTATAGTTAGTTATAGAGACGGTTGACGCAAAATGTGCTAAATGCATGGTACAAAATTAATTCAGATTTTATTGACTCTTTAGATTTTAGATAGTAACGCTGCTAATTGACTAACAGTCAGTGGACTACCACACCACAATGTTATCCAGCAAGTCTATGAAGTCCAGAATGTCTGGCTTTGATTGTTTGTTTAGCTCGCATGTGAGAACATTGATTTGATTGTTGATATATTGCTGAGCCGGTTATTACATACAAAGTAATCAATTAAATCCCGACCTGGACTTTTATATAGAATAATTCATCAGTTCAAAGATCTACAAGTTGAGTCTTTGTGTCAACAGCAATCTGGACTTCAATGGAATAGGGACAAACATAGCCAAAGATATTCACCTCTATACCTTTATACTATACATCCGACATATACTCAGTCACTTATCACTACCAGCATACCAGCATCCACACCCACTCTTACTTTGCACAAGTGTAGAGCAATGCATTTTGAAGACTCAATGTAGTAAATTCTACTCAATGTAGTAAATTTTACTCAACATTTTAATTTATTTTCTACCATCATGAATTTTATTCCTACTCGTACGAGTCTGCACTTTTATCATCAAAATTGCGTTATTAAACTTCTAAATGAATTGCATTGACCATCAATACTCACTGTTACAGCTTTAGCCTAAGTAAACACAACGCATGCAGGTTTTTAATTATATAACATCCGTTGTTAGGTTTCAACATCACTCTAAAAATTATTGAAAATATTTTATTATAGTTTAGTAAAATATTAACTAATCATGATTGAATTACAGCAATATAATTATTAATATTTAAAAAAATATCAATTAATATTATTTATGTAGTAGGCATTTCTGTATTTCAATATTGTTTTCTTATTTTATATAAAGTATTTTTTCTCTTTTTGTCTCTCTGTCTCTGCCTACATATATATATATCTCTTTCTCTCTCTCTCTCTCTCTCTCTCTCTCTCTCTCTCTCTCTCTCTACAGAATGTTAGACCGAATGGCAGGTCCGATACATTTGTGTTCTCGCGAGCATTTCATCGATCTACCAGGTGATCCCAACATAACGGCTACGAATTACCCTAACTTCAACGTAGCTTTTATTTATAAATATATTGCACCTGAAGTCGTTCTTCCATTCCATCAGTAATTGCTTAATCGACTTATGCGTCAGTTTACATTTGGCAATAGACCAAATTTTAACTGTGGCAGTAACGTCCCGGACACAACACGGGAATTGTAGTAGCTCTGAAGTGACTGGAGCTACAAGTCCTTAAGACTTCCTGAACCAGTAAAATTAAGTTAGTTAAGCTAAGAGTATCTTTGGCTGTGTTTGTCTCAATGCCATTGAAGTCCAGTTTGTAGTTGAGAAATTTAGTTGCTTAGAATTGACAAAACACGAATTCACATAAATTCACAGTATTCCCTAATCATGAAATCACATCTGCAGAGGCGTGATCTGAGAAGACGGTAAGTTTTAAAGTAATGCTGTGAATTCTTTGAACAAGATTTAAATCTTTCAAGCGTGGCCAAAGTCTCAGTCTCAGAATCTCTGCGCCGTCCGGTTTTTATGTCTAACGCCTGCGGCAACAGTTTGGAATATTCGTCGAAACCCGTTTGTGTCGAAGTTTTGTAGATTTGTCGAACTCAGAAGTCTGCTAATATGTCTGAAGATGTAGAAATGCAATTAACGTATACTGATGCATGGTAAAGTTTTAGTTTTTAATGGGATCATTATTGCTTAACACTCTTCATAATTCTGTTAAATACGAAATATAATTAAATACTCAAGTGTAACCTTAGAATTGAAACCACATCTGCAAGTATGTCAGAGATTCACAATTATTTTGTATAAATGACAGAAATATGAGAATATTGAAGGTTGCTTTAAATTTTTCTTGGTATTGTATTCAATCAATGATATGTATGGTGAAAAGTATAAGTGAGTAGAAAGTGAATAATTTTAGTACCTATTTCAGAAACTCAGTAATGACTGTGTCATATTATATGTAGATCCTAATTCATTCCTTAAGTTTAGTATCATTAGGGTGACTTTAAAGTTTTCTCATATTATTACGATATTATTAGACTCTATGCTCTAGTGAAATATTAGCGCATGCAGCAACTGCTTGTTGAGTGATAGAAAGCTTGCGTGCCACACAAAACGTCACGGGCTCGAATCCTCACTGGGCGGTCTCTAACTGTACACTCGTATATGGAAACAAACGCTAAACTGAGATTTCTGTCTCTTTGTATTGCTCTCTAATGTCTAATTATATATTTTATTAGTCGATTTAATCTCTTTTTCCAGTATAGTTATCATAAATTAACATTTTATCGCAGATCTCTAGTTTCTGTAACATTAAATTCACTATGATAATTCAATGTCTTTGTAATATCGGACATCTAATTACAAGGATATGGCCACACTTGCTGAACGCTTCAATAACCTAGCGTTTATTCAACGACTCGGATTTCGACTAGCAGCGCTTAACGCAGATCTTTTCGCTTACATAGGGCCGCAGTATGTCAGGATCTGCTCAGTTGCTTTGGGATCAAAGACGTGGATTATCTGCCTACCAGAAGCATTGGAACAGTCATATATAGTGTACATATAAATATGTACATGTATACATTATACATTTATCTTTAGAAGAATTTAAACGTATTATTAGAGTCTTAAATTCTATATACATTATACATATATCTATAGTAGAAATTCAACGTATACTTAGAGTCTTAAATTATATGTTAAGCTAAAGCTAATATCAGTTTTCCCACTCGAAAGCGATATCAGTGACGGGAGAGCCCAGGATTTGAACCCCGCACATACTGATCCGCAGTCGAATATCTTACCGGCATCTTATCGAGCTCTCTGTGAATACGAAATCTATTTTAATCAGTTTTAGCAATTAGTTTACGTTTATCTGTATTTGTTGGTTTTACTTTATGACTTAAGAAGATAGGATACATTGATGCTCTCAATTGTTCATTCAGTACTTTAGGTAAAATTCTAAATACAGATGCAATATTTATATGTGAGCATAACAATGTATAGCTATTATTATAGTAGTATTTAAGTATTAAGAGAGTTTGATTTAGCAATTCTATAAGAAATTTATATTCATCGCTACGAATTTTATATAAACCTCTGGCTGGAGCCAGTGGCGATATCGGTAAGATATCCGACCGCGGATTAGTATGTGTGGGGCTCAGATCTTCGGCTCTCTTGTTACTGACAATGCTTTCGCGAGGCGAAACTGCCGTTAACTTGGCTTTACGTTACTAAACTGAAAATATAATGAGTATGTAAAAGCAATAAGTCATTGTTACCAAAAGCAATAAGTCACTGTTGTCATACTGAATCATCATAGCATAGAATCCGTTAAACAACAGAATATACCTGTATATCTTAGTGGAACCGTTCCGCAGATCTGTGGTAGTGGATTTTTATGCGATTTAAAATATTTTTAAAAAAATCATTACTTTGTAGATAATTTTACTAGATTGAGAGAGTGATACAGAGAGAGACAGAGAGAGAGAGAGAGAGCGAGAGAGAGAGCGAGAGAGAGAGAGAGAGAGAGAAAAGAGAGAAAGTGAGAAAGAGAGATAGAGAGAAAGAAAAAGAGAGAGATAGAGAGACAGGGAGAGAAAAAATATGTGACAGAGAACGAAAGGGGAGAGAAACAGAATGAGAGACGTAGTACAAACTGCACTTATGCAGCTTTGTAGTCTTGAAATAAGCATGTTCTATGACCCTGTTGTTCAGGTGCTGTGAACAGAACTGTATTGCTGAAGTAGATGCTGATGATACTAATTGGATACGAACTTCTATTAAGGATTTAAGAGCTGCACAGGAATTACGGAGAGAATAAAGAATAGAACACATTTGCATGTTTATGGTATTTACATGTATAGTCTGTAAATTTTGTATAACAGACACACGCGACATCGATGCAACATTTCTTCAGTAGGCCTATAGAATCTTTGAAGTAGGCTTTGAGAGTATTTTGTACATTTAATAGAACCCTGAGCCGGCAAATTTCGGGTAAGGTTAAAATTGTTTTAAATTATTTTATCACCATGCCTGCAATTGATTCCAACAATATGGTTCCATGTTTTTTGTTATATTAATGGGATTTTAAATGTGATTTAATCATTCTGTCGTCTGATTAAATCGGTCCACATCAGAGTTGAAATAGGAGTTTTATAATCTTAATTGGAGATGGGAATAGTCATAGTGCGGCTTAGTATGTTCTGGAGTGACTTTTTGGTAATTTCCACGATTTCTCGGCCTGTTGTCAGTTGTGGTAGTCTTGAATATCTTACAGTTTTCTGGATACAATCAGAATTAAAACTCAATTTTCGTAGCTACACAACAGTTGTCTCTAGCTAACACAGGAGTTGTTAATAAGTATATATATATATATATATATATATATATATATATATAATATATATATCATATATATATCATATATATATCATATATATATCATATATATAACATATATATATATTATATATATATATATATACAGTCCTATATATATATATATAATTATATGATATTATTGTGATCATATATCATGTATATTATATAAAAGTATATATATATATATACATATATAATTGCATATCATTACGTAAGCCATATATATATATATATATATATATATATATATATATATATATATATTATAGATGTATATGCAAACAGTGTATAACACTTCGTTTAATTTCACATGTAACTAAATGCACTTTGAAAAATTGCAATCGATTTACTTATTTATTAGTTAATTTCCATCTCGTATGTTGAGTGTAAGGGATTTAGCGCAAATACACGACTAATATTCAACTTTTCATACATGTCTATATCAAGGTGTATGGCAGGAATGGTTATTAGGATGACTCGTTCTAAATTTTATTATAGTGTCTTGGGATTAGAAATCATGCCGCTTAAAATTATTGCTTCTGAAGCAAGCATTCAGTTGCTAGAATCATATTGGTACTGCGCATGATATCATAATTCAATTAACATTTACATTAAAACTGCACCGAATGTTTACTTGAGGTACTTTTCATACTAAATGTAGTAGTCGCTTTCTTAAACAGTCGCACTCACCCGTGTGTCAATTCTTATACTTACAAGAAATCGTAAAGGAAGTCAGCTAACCACATCCTTTATAACCACGACTGTACTTGTGGTAAAAGTGGCGACGTATATTTGTTCAGCGTACCTACGCCCTGTTATTACGAGATCAACGGGTCCATTGTACTATCACAAGATATCAATCACCCTGACCTTATCATCGCGTCTGTGTTCACTCATAAGTACCTGCTGATAGCTAGGGATTCATCTTTTTCTCTTTATTTAATTTTATGATTGATTTAATCTTTGTTAAAGAAAATCTTACATCTATTGGGAGGTATTTATGCCGATATGCTGAACTCTAGTTGTTGTAATTGCTATTATGTTATGCTGAATTTTTATGGCAAAATGCGCTTCGCTATAATTTTTAAAAAATTTCTCTCAACATTATTTATAGTAGTAAGATAAGCTAAATTGTGGCTATTGGTTAAAAAATAAAGTACATAAGAATTCATTAGATCGAACTTTACGGCATAGATCAATTCCTTTATCAGCTAACTGTTCTACAAACTATTCAATTTCTTAAAAAATATCCAACGGATTTGTTCAGAACTCGGAGGGGGGACTCTCCAGCTCTTGCCCCCCCCCCCCCCAACTGCTGAATTTTTTGATCGCGATCTTCACGCTTGTTCACGTCGATCCGTATCAGCGTTCTGAGTGTAAGTGCAGAACGATTCCATTGTCAGCTTTATCGATATCTTTTTATGTCGTCTGTTCTGTTTCATTTAACCCACCCCCATCACTATTCACCCCCTGCCTGTAAGTTCTAATTGTCTACTTCCCCCTGCTGCTCGCAATTGTTCTCAGTGTCTAATCCAGAGTCTGATCAGCGTTACCAATGTTAGAATAAATACTGAGCAGGCAGAGATGGCGTTACCACCAAGAATGGTTAGTTCTTCAACGATTGCAATATGAATACTGATTTGATTAACTATTTATAAAATATTTATTTGCTTACTTAGGAGCATTAATTGTAAATGTACACTTTTATAATATTTTAGTTGATACTGTAGTTCTTACTCTTAAAATAACATAAACTTATCTATTTATAATTATGTTAGAGATTTTAACGAAATGTAGATCCTAAAGGATAGTGAGATACAAGCAAGACAATAGCAAGCAATGTGGCGCATTGCTTTACAAGTAAAGCGGAGCACCATATCCGGTGTCGTTAAGATATCCGGCTGCGATATTTTGCCGTGTCGCTCAGATATCCGACTTCTGATCAGTATGTGCAGGATTCAAATCCTGGGACTACTCAAAGCAATGCAGACCGAGTTGCTTTCGCAAATATGACGGGTAAACCGTCACGTTAGTAGATTTGACAGTTATCAAATCTAACAGCGATATAACAAATATACCAATCTAGCAACGGCAATACAACTTTGACGGTGCAGTATGATAAAAGACATATAAAATACAATGTTCATGCGTTGTTTGTAGTGCCAGTTGCGCACCTAGAAAAACATTTGGTTGAAAGATAAAATACTTGACCAGTATTTAGAACAAACGGATTAGCCTGAATCCCAAGCGGAAAATAGACTGGATTAGCTCAAATAAGCTTAAAGCTAATTAGATTAAGTAAATGGAAGCACTTCAGTTTGTTAACATTGACAAAGCATATTCGACTGCTATTATTCTTGCTGTTTGTTTTATTGGCTTAACCTCACTTTGCTATCGTCACTTTAAGTTAGCGCAATTCAAGTTTGAGTCCCTAGATTTTACTCCAGTTCTTTGTCGCTAATGCCCAGTGCTAAACCGTTACCTATCATCTCGCAAGTCGCTTTCCACATTGTTATGGATCAGAAAAGCATTCAACCGTAGCTGCTTAACCCCCTCCCCTCACCGTTCTTCTCTCCTCTCACTTCCAATGAAATTCGATTCATCTGCGAAGATTGGAGAATAAGCGGAACCGCGGATGACGTGGAACAATTGCGAATAGCAGAGGATTAAACAATGCAACTGAAACGACGAGTGTTGACATTGATGTAGCGAGTAATAAAAGTTCATATAATTTTGAAATGAAATCAAAATTTCAGTATTTAAAAGACCATATTTTATGTTAATAATATAATCATTTTATTTGTCTATCTAGTATTTATAGATTTATTTATTTGTCTCTACTATTTATTGAAACTCTATAATTATGATTTCTTCGTCACAAGCAGTTAATACTACTATTAGTAATAATAACTTAGAGTGCAGTTTCTAGCCATACAACTCTAGACTAATCTTTCAATGCGCTGCTCCGCTGATTGTTACGGCTCAAGTATAAATCATCTGCGACAATGAAACCCTCTCTCCCTTTCCGTTCTCACGCCACCCTTCCCCTCTCATCCCACTCTCTTGTCAGCGCTTTGTCGTCATGTCGCGTGTCACGCCGATCAGTTCACGAGACCCCAGAACAAGCAACCTAGACCTGGAGCCTTCGAGACCACAGTGAGAGCAATCTAGAGCTTGAGCCTTCGAGGCCACAGTGAGAGCAACCTAAAACTGGAGCCTTTAAGTTCTCAGTAGGAGCAACCTAGACCTGGAGCCTTCGAGACCACAGTGAGAGCAATCTAGATCTGGAGCCTTGAGACCACAGTGAGAGCAACCTAGATCTGGAGCCATTGAGACAACAGTGAGAGCAAATCTAGATCTGGAGCCTTGAGGCCACAGTAGGAGCAATCCAGAGCTGGAGCCTCTAAGACCAGAGTAAAAGCAATGCAGAGCTGGAGCCACTGAGACCACAGTTAGAGGAATCCGGAGTTGGAGCCTTCGAATCCACAGTACTCCAGTCAGAATGATCTAAAGCTGCCAGTATTGCATGATAGCGCAATACAGTCATTGGCCTGATTTCTGATTGTTGAAATTGTTCTGTTTTGGATTTTGTACTGTCTTTTGACTCCTATATTTTTTGCTGTTCGCCTTGGATTCGGTTAAATAATGCTGCTCGATCCAGTAAACGATGACAGCAACATTCTTATTGTTATAATTATATTACTATTGTTATAAGCTAACCATTGTTATAAGCTAATTATTGTTATAAGCTAATTATTGTTATAAGCTAACTATTGTTATAAGCTTCAGCTTGTCTGAAGCAGAATATGATAATTTCATTGGTCATTCAGTTACTAGAATGGGAGTAATTGAGAGAGAGAGAAGCTATTGTAGAACTGTCGTGTGTCACACTCAGCAGTTTTTCTGCTCTTTCTCTCAAAATACATTGAAAGTTTGGCAGTCGCTTCATCTGAGAATAGCTTTGTTAGAAAATTTGCCAAGCAAAATACTATTTTAAACTTCTTATGCATCTAATTAACAATAAATTATCTAAATGATGTAAAGGGCGTATAAAAAGCCAAGCCAAGTTAGCGTTAGTTTCCTGCTACACGTCAGTAATGTCTGCACTGACAGGGAGCGTTCAGGATTTTAATCCTGCACCTACTGATCCACTGGCAAACAACATACCAACAAGACACCGGTTCAGTCCGTTACTGTGATAAATGTAAAATGTGGAACTTATACGTCCAGAATGCAGCTAATCTGCATATAGAGAAGTTGCAGTTAGAACTAAATTTATTTAATAAGACAATACCTTACAAAATCTTATTAGATCTAAATCTAAGGGTAATATTTCCGTGAGCGTTTAAAATATTTTGTCTAAATTAATTTATAAATTATAAATAAAAGATTGAAGAGGTAATAAATAATTAAATAGGACTGTAGAGATCACATTTAAATGAAATTGGGAATTATACTTTTGTGCGTTCACTGCGTTCGTGTGTCGTGCGCCAACCCGTCAATAGAAACTTTCTCATCTTATTTGACACCCTTTGAAAGACCCAGTGGGAAACCATATCTTAAAAACTCTTCTGCGGCTTTATTTGACTACACACTGTGTCAGTGTATGAAATATACGAACTGAATGCGTCACTTTAGTGGCGTGCTAAGTATACATGTATATATATGTGCTAAATTATTGTTATTGAAATTAAAATTTCTATTTCATTAAATGTTACGCTGCATGGTTAGGCCTACTGCTTTATTTGGATAATATAGTTTGATATGAAGCGAAGCAGCATCATTTGTAATAATATTTCTATAAGATAAATTCATGTAAAGTTTCGTAACATTTCGTATACATGTGTGTGATATATTACATTAAAATAACTGATCTGCTTTCAGCTGATTTAATATTTAGTAGTCTAATTGAATGTTACTTAAAAATAGAGCATCTTTAATTCAGCTATAGAGCACTTTCTTCAAACTAGTCTAAACTTGAGTTGCTTCTAATTTAGCAAAGAATTGAGTATACTCTTAAGCTTAAATGGCAATTGCAATTCCACCAGGGTTTTCAAGTCAGTTCTTTGAATAAAGCAGGTGATAGGAAATTTTGCGCTACATGGACAGGTGAACTTAGCTCAATTGCTGCCAATGTGGATTTTGTTAATCGCAAACTTATGTTGATCAATCAGGTGTGCAAATTGTTTGACCTTTTTGGACCTTTTGGGCCTCTCTGAGTTTGTTTGTATCGCACAATATGTTATGCTAAGTATGATTTACTTTTCATGACATTATGTTTAAGGGTTCCATATGTCGATTCTTACAGGACCTGCTGTTTGGTATTAAATACATATAAATTGAGGTGGATGATTTATTTCTTATTCAAAGACAAAACATTAATGACATTGGCGTATAATTATGCCATAAATACTCACTGTATGTTATCAGGTCCACGACAACTTCATCATATATTTCTATCTTCTGCCTTTCTCCACATATATGTTATTTAAAATTCTGGACGAAATTCCTATTTGAATTTGAAAACTCAACATTTCACTGAGACACAAGTAAACAATTATCACTAGAAATAAAACTACAACACTTCTGAATCAATACTAGAAGACGGCTGGAAATAAGACAATGGAAACAGAAAGAGGACAATATGAGCAGTAGTTTAGCGACAATTTTATTGCCATGGCAGAGATTAACGTCTTCTGCGTCAATGCAAAGAGAGCATTGACAGCTGTAGAGCACGCGGCTCTCGTGGAAGACTTGATCGAGTCCGAGCGTGCTTCTGTGGCTGTTCATTCAATAACACTAATCATGGATACTATACTAACTGATTTTTATTTTAACAAAGGCATCAAAAAACGAGAACCACCTCAGAAGCCATACTTTTCCCAAGCTATAGGCTACATAAGTAATGTATAAGGTATAGACTTTGTGAAGGGATTAACTTGTTGATCTAAGGAGTGCTGTTATAGAGCGAGAAAAAAATTTGAGTATGAATATGTGACTTGAATCTGCCACTTGGCAGTACACGGAAGAGAGAGAGAGAGAGAGAGAGAGAGCACACAGGCATCAATTTGTTGATGCTCAATTCTGCACACAAGATATAGGATTCGCGATTGCAGATTGCAGACGATATATGAATTCTAAATAATAATTAAGTATATGCGGGGTTCAAAATCCTAGTCTTGACCGTCACTGGCATCACTTTCAAGTGAGGAAACTGACGATAATATTAGCTTTACCTAAATTATTATTATTTCAAATGCTTGGATTAAATTTTTCCAGAAGTCTGTGAATTTATCTGTCTGTCAGGACAACAATCATTCCGCTATTATAAATCATTCCTATGTTCAAATGACATTTTAAATAATTCGCAGAAAATTCAGACTTAACTTAAATATTTAACTTTCTGTTGTTTGTACATATTCTAGTTTAATTTAGATTTAATTTAATATTTATTTCTTTTCAGTAAAGCTAGCAAATTCTCTAATGACCCCAATACATTCACTAGCCACTTTCATATCATATAATAACTTATAGAATAATCAAATTACAATTACAGACAAATCTTTCTCTCTCTCTCTCTCAGTGTACTACCTTTTGGCAGGTCCATGATATATAAAGCCTCCACTCTTCTCTGTCTTCCGCTTTCCTCTTCTTTTTCACATATGCATGGG
The DNA here is from genome assembly GCA_905160935.1 of Enchytraeus crypticus. NCBI lineage: Eukaryota > Metazoa > Annelida > Clitellata > Enchytraeida > Enchytraeidae > Enchytraeus > Enchytraeus crypticus. The sequence goes on along the minus strand of CAJHZI010000533.1, from coordinate 1,066,451 downwards.
TCTTTAAATCATCTAACATACCTAATCTCGGCCTGCCCCTGCCTCTTATAGACAAATATGGCTGATATATTCTTTCACTCTAGTCTATTTTGACTCAAGGGTCGAGACGATTTATCTGTTATTAGTGTTTATTCGTCGGCCTGACGACAAACGATTCTGAACCCCGCATTGATTCAGCCACATCGAGCTCTATTAGCGGTGTGTTAATTTGTCGAGTTATGTTCCCCCCCGCAGACGAATTTGAATGTTTGATTTAGGTGCACTATCAGATACGTAAGTCCAGTATAATTTAGTACAGTGTATATGTGTATACTTTTATTGAGCTGCAATTAATTAACGTAACTCTATCTCACTCTATCTCGCTGTTTCTCAGTCTCTCTATATATGTCTCTCCATCTTTATCTCTCTTTAGCCTACTCTCCTGCCCCAGGTCTGAGCTTCAGTATCTTGCTCTTGCTAATGAGCACAATCTTGACAAATCAAATTAGGTAAAGATATTAGAGATGTTAGGAACAGAAATTTGCTTAATCTTCTGTAGATATTGAACTTCGTGACTATTCCGCTTGAATTCCCTTTCAAAACATTAGGACTTAAATGCGGGGAGCCAAGTGCAAATTTTGTTTATCATTCATTAAGTTATCAAATTGAAGGAGGTTTAATAATTAGGACATTTACGATTTTCCGGATCAGCTCTAACTTTCGCAGTCTAATATTACTATAATACTTCATTGTGGGTATTGTTCATTTTAATTTTTAGAAATGGAACAATCATTCAACGAATCGCTTTGCAGTCAACACTAAATAAAGAGCAATCGTAATTTTTGGTGATGGTTTAAAGATTTGCTAAAGACTATTTAGAAATCACTCGGCTGTATACACTTTCTAACTATAAAACAATAATTTCACTATAAAACTATTTCACTACACTATTGACAATTTCGCTATAAAACAATTTCAAAATAAAGCCAATAATAATTTTCTCTATAAAATAAGTTCACTATAAAACAATTAATTTTGTTCGAGCGCAACGTTAAATCTTAGAGCATTGTGAAGTTCTTTAATATTACGGTGGAACTCTTTTGTCTGTTTTTCTATGGCCTCGTAGCAGTTTTCGCACTTCAAAGACTCCATCTGCAACTCTCGAGACTTACAAGAACCAGGCTCAAGAAGTGGCTTTGTTAATTTTGTAATGGTTTCATCGATTGTCCCTTGCTCCTGGCCTGAACCATATTTTACTATTGTACAGAACTTGACCCCCACGTAACCTCAGCAATTACCGTCACTTAGCAACACCTCCACCTACAACCCTCTCCCTCTCCCGCTTATAAACATAGTTTAGCCTCACCTGCCCATGCAATCACCTCACCTACAATCTACAGTCATAGTCCTCTTTATTATACGCACACGCATATTAATCCGACCGCTGATCAGTATGAGTGAGTTAAAATCCTGGGCTGGCTCGTCACTGATATCACTTTCGAGAGATGAAACTGACGTTAGCATCGGCTTTATGGCGCTCTATATTAAAATCTGGTTTCAGATTCTCAGGTATTATCGATTGTTCTCAGGTACTATCGATTTGTACTATCGATGATCTGAGCCGGTGGTTTATTGGTGTGTTGTTCGACAGCCTTTCAGTAATGAAATAAAACATTTCTTTAAGATTTGGTTTAGTATGTAGCGGTCTTGCTGCTGCTGGTGTCAGGATATAACATTGCAATAGACGGTTGGTCTATTCTAAAGTGCACTACACTTGCAGTAGACGTTTGGTCTATTCTAAAGTGCACTGCACTTGCAGTAGACGTTTGATCTATTCTAAAGTGCACTACATTTGCAGTAGACGTTTGGTCTATTCTGTGGGCTGGTAAAATGGTGGTAATGCTAATGTTAGCGTAAGTTTTCTTACTCGAAGGCGATGTCAGTGACCGGGGAGCCCAGGAATTTAACCCCGTACATACTGGTCCGCAGTCGAACATCTACCGACAGCGCCACTGGATATAACACTTGCATTAGATGTTTGGTCTATTCTGTAGTGCACTGAATGCAAGACTTGCAGTACTTTGTTGCATTTTTAATTAATGTGTAACTCATTAATTCTTTTTCAAACCGCGTATACAACGGAAGTGCCGTGTAACGAGCTATTTATAGCATGTAGAGTTATTGTTTAGTAAACATTAGATGTAAAAACTTTCACTGCTGAAGTGCCTGTAACGTTACAGCGTCATCAAATAACGAATCAGTTTACACCCACTGTCACGCTTCGTATTGTAAGTCTAATAGCGTACGTAGTAATTATGGGAAACAGTTTGAAACTTTCTTCACGGCATGACAATATTTGTCTATCAGTTTAGGGCCACAAAGGCTATAGAGGCTGGGTATCTAAACCATAGCGAGATTCTTATTGTGCAAGAATGCAGTGTTTATGATATTCCCAGAGCCAAGGCACTGCCCCCGACAAAGGGTTTAGGCTGTGGTGCACCTGTCGATTGAATTGAGTGACAATATGGGACCTCGTCTGTTTATTCTGTGTAAGACCCTAGTCTGTTAATTAACAATGTTAGTTATAGTGTGCATAACTAATGCAGTATGAAATGATTCGTATAGGCAAAATATTAGGTAATATTTTAATTTAAAGGGATAGTTTAAAATTTATTATTAAAGAATCAATAAAGTCTTTGATATCCAAGGAATTAATGCTTGTGAATTTTATGTCTGTTGTCTTTAAAGTGGTTAATTCAAATAACATATGTACAACTATTGCAGAATATTACTAGAAAGCTGTAAACGTTTAGGAAATAAATTTAAAATGTAAGTAAATTATTATAAATTCAATCATACGGGGCTTTGACACTTCTTGAATTGATATCTATGAATTTTATTTATATCCATTTCTGTTCAGCAAGAAATTTATTGATATAAATTAAATGTTTCTGACAAAGATTGACAGTTAAGATAATAGTAATATTACTAGTATTACTGCTATTTCTTGTATTACAAGTATTACTAGTAATACTGATGTTATTGGTATTACTTTTAGTTAATATTCACAGTGTTAAGGCAGTCATGATTTTAAGCAATGCAGACTATTTTGTGTTAAAGCTGTAGTGAATAGACTGTTGATTCTACCGGGTTGATCGAATAGCTTACTTAGGTTTGTTGGTATTATTTCAATTATAATTGTCTCTATTAACTCTGGGCCACTACTGAATATACCGAGCATGAACTGTAATGAATGCTTTAAAAGCAAGATTAAATAAATAAAAGGAATATTTACAAATACACCATTTAAGCTATATTTTTTAAAGCTGAGGATGCAGAAAGGTTTGAACAAGATATAATCTTTTTTTGTTCGCATAATTGCACACATGACATACCGCATGTGCTGTCTCCGCGAGGAAGAAATTTGTTCCTCGATAGAATGCTCTTTCTGGAGCATGAAAGCAGACTCTGAATAGAAATATGCACATTGGATCTAGCGTTTGCAAACCATTATATAACAAAGTCGTAATTGTGGAATGAATTACTAAGCTTCACATTTAATGTAATTGTCACGCTCATTTTCACTGTAAGTTAAAGCGGTTCATATCGGTGGGTCCTCGGAGTTTGTGAAGAAGGTGACTTGATGCATTGATTTAATCTGCTTTAGATACTGTGTAGTCACTGACATAATTAGCTTCTGTTGTTCGATTGGAATTATTTTAGTTTATTTGAGAGATTATATCCACTCACTCTAACTCGACGCGACACTGTAAAAGATTTGAAATGCTCTAAAGTTACGTTTAGAAAGCTACATATATTATGTACACACGCGTATAAAGAAAACACTAGCTAGTAGATACTTCACTTGGACCTGTTCAGCACATCGCTGTATGTACCTTTCAGTTAAATAAATATATATTTTTGCATTGGAGAACCTGTTTACGTTTATGTTTAGCGTTAAGGTTTTATTAATACTTAGAATTATAAAGTTAATATCAGATACTATCATAATATAGGCTACTTTCAATGCTTAGATACATGTATCTGGAGAGAAACTACACGCAAAACTGACTAAATCAGATCTAGCAATATTTAGAAAACTCTAAAACTATAATTGTAAATCTAAATATATCAGAGTAGCCGGATTCTTAATTAGTTTAATCCAAGCACGTCACTAAACAGCTTGCTTAGGCTTGTCATTCTTTTATTGTAACTATAGATTAAGCAATCAGTATAGTAAAATGGCAATCCGTGATTATATCTATCACGTTTACGACCTCATGTTTGGTCTGGTATCAGGCTGCGAGAAAGTTTTCTATTTACTAATACTGTGAATAAATGATAATGCATTCTGTTACCAGCCTGTTCAGGAATCGAGCCTGTGTGACTTCAAGGAATTTCCAGGAATAGTGTTTGACGTCCCTGACATAATCCTTGTATGAGGAAACGGACGTTAAACCTTTATTACTATTTATTATTATTATAAAAATTTAATGAGGCTGAAGTTAACTGCCCTCTCTACATGGTATTTTGTCACTTAAAATACAGTATAAAATTATACTAAAATAACGTATAACAAATAAGTTGAAGTTCAATAAATATTATTATAATTTCACACTTGAAGAATATGTAATTGCCATTTCTTTGAGGGCGATGAATATTTGCCTGCATGTGATGTATTGTTATAAGTTAAGAGCCTTCTAAAGCTCTTTTCTGACTGTCTGAGACATGTTCCGATGACTAGTTGATTCGATATTCTGAATGAGTGAATGATTGACTGACTAAAATATGAACGTCAAATCTTGCGAAATACTTCTTAATCTCTCTTTTAGTGCACTGCCTACTGGTAGGTCCATAGTACATAACGCCTCCACTCTTCTCTGTCTTCCGCCTTCCTCTTCAATTCCACATATGAGAGGGTCTTTAAATCATCTAACATACCTAATCTCGGCCTGCCCCTGCCTCTTTTTCCTTCCATTCTACCTTCTATAACCTCTTTTAATAGACCTTCCCCCCTTAGAATGTGTCCTATCCATCTCTTCTTCCTATTTCTTAATACATTTATCAACTGTCTATCTGTGCCAATCCTCTCCAGGACTTCCTCATTTCTAATCTTTTGAGTCCAGCTAATCCTCTCCATTCTTCTCCAAATCTACATTTCCAATGCCTCCAGTTTCCTAATATCTTCCTTCCTTAAGGTCCATGTTTCACATCCATACAATAGCGTGGTCCAAACCAAAGTTTTCACTATATTTATCTTTGTGTCTTTCTTTAGACTTTAAAAAAATCTTAATAACTAAGTTAAAAGCTAAAAAGCTAAGGTTAACGTCAGTTTCCTCACTCGAAAGCGATGTCATGAAGGGGCCAGCCCAGGATGTGAACCGCGCATACACCGATCCGCGGTCGAGTATCTTACCGACGTCGCCACTGGCTCTAGCCGGTTGTTAAATGTTTCTAAACCCTAACCATTTCAGGTTAGATACGTCCTTGAGATTAGATACGAAATTATTTCAAACAACTTCTCGCATGCTACACTAGTCTGTAAACTTTCCATAGACTCGCTATTGCTTCGTTCTATTGATCGTCGCTTTCATTGACCGGATACTATGCTGCTCTTGTGCCATGTTCTTTGTTAACAGTCCTAGCAACACATCGGTTGCTGACAACAACTCCGAATTTAATGTCAGACTTTAACGTTACACTAGACTGCAGTCAAGTACATGTTAGTTCTCTAGCGCCGCCTACTCTAATTTCTACTAGAGTAAGCTAAGTTACTCTAATTTGTAATTTCTGAGTTACTCTAATTAATCAACAACATCTATAAGCAATTTTGGAATTAAATTGACATCTTGAGATATATTATTTCCCTCTCTACCCTTCCTCATTTCTTACTCAGTCGCTTCTTACAATCATTCAATCAATAAGAATTTAACGTCCGGTTCCTCGCCATAAGGCATTGTCAGGGACGTCTCTTGCAGCCTCTACACAAACATGTGTCAAAGCACCACACGGTGATGACTGAGTACACAGAGAACACAAGAGAAAGCGAGATCTAAACAGTGCAAGTCCAAGATCCAAGACGATCTTGATTGCGATTACGATTATGATTTTGTTTGATCTAATCTTTAGTTGTCAGGAAGCAACAAAGTAATAATAATATACTCTAAGAATAATACGATGTTTAGGAAATATAGACTATAAATTTTAAAAGTAACTGAAAAAAATACGTTATAATTTATATCAATTTCGGTGTATTTGATATTTAAAGAAAATATCAGATACTGCAGTACATTTACAGTTAAATTGATAAAAAATCTAAGCAGGTGCAAAATGCGACGGTTATGCATAACTACTTGCATAGAAATGTACCAGGCGCCTGCCATTTCTTTATGAAGCATAATAATGCCTGACGGTAGAGAAAAGCTAACAATAAACGCGTCATTTCGCTGTCCGCAATAGAAACCCTATTCATAATTTTGAATACTTTCGTGGTTAATATTGCAATGATTCTCCTGACTCGAGTCTATTAATTCTTCTATTAATAATTCGAGCTTAGAAGAAACGTCAAATGTCTTTAAATGAAGAGTCAGCGAATTTACAAATGCATGTTATAAGATTTCTTAGGCCATTATAAGACGTAGAAAACGTGCAACGCTTTGTGAATACATTGATGGTATACTCATAAAATCTCTTATATCTCCTAATAGTACTTAGTTGATCATTTGACAGGCAGATGTTTTAATTGTAATTTAAAATTTATAGCAGTAAATGTAAAACTAAATTTATTTTATTCAAATGATTTATCACTGACTTTTTAGTTTTGCATATCTAGAATATGTAGAAATATGAACATTTGAAGCTCAGATCTACATTGCATAGACGAGAAATTGTTAAACCTTTGAGCCTTTAAATGATTAATACTGAATGTGTGTGGTGTGCAATGTTTGTTTACGAATGATGAAGTGGTTCTAAGTCTGCTAAAGAATGATCTTTTATTTGCCAGACCATTTTTTGCTTAGAATTTTGCCCGGGGCAATATTTGATGGAGTGAAAAATCTCATAGCACCAAAGTTAGAACCTGTTGTCTGCAAGTATTATGAATTAAGAGCGAAACTCTCTTCTCATTTATAATCTCTGTTTTAATTTGCATTCCATCTCCATTCGTAATTGCTATTTATCAATAATTTAAACGAAAATTTTTACAAATATCAATGATGTCATTTTACTATTCGAAAAAGGTCAATGTAGATGCGTAAATCACATTTGTAAGTTGAAATTGATCAATACTAAACGCTGAAATTATCATAAGATTAGCTAAATATAACAATCACTCTCTATCTCTCTCTAGTGTTCTGTGAAGTAGCAGGTCCAAGATATATATTTTTACTGACATGCTGCTCTCCACGCCCTGTAAAGCACTCCATCGATCAATGAGTAATCCCTTCACAAATGGTTATGCCTTAATAGCCATACCTTAATTTAGCCCATAGCTTGATGGTAGTATGGCTTCTGAAATGGTTTCCCGTTGCCTTGTGTAGTTCTTGCTCAGTCTTCTCGTACAGCACGTCCAGTTTATGGCATGTTTTGCAGATCATGAATAAATAAATGTAGTGATCAGCTAAATTGTATGTATTCGTTGAAGTTTTATAGATTTCCTTATACAAAATTATCCGTTTGATTACTTGTTTTCTCTCCTTTATAATATAACTCTCTCTCTCTACCTCTTCATTTTCTATCTCTCTCCCTCTCCCTCTCTCGCTCTCGCTTTCCCTCTTCATCTCTCTCTCTCTCTCTCTCTCTCTCTCTCTCTCTCTTCTTGGATAGCTACATGTACTTCAGCTAAAACACATGCTCTGCTTGTGTTATATTGAAAGAAGAGAAATAACAATTTGTAGGCCTACTTTGTATAAAATTATGTTTCTGATACTTGTTGGGCAACATGTAGGATTGTAACATTTATTCTATAAACGAAGATTGCAGAACTTATATAGTTTATCTGTTAAACTAATGGACTAATTTTTGTATTTTTCAACGGCTCTTTACAACGGTTAAATTTCAATGCTCGTATACTTTAGCGTACAAATTAATGCAAGCTTATGGAGCAAATAAAAGCTTTCAGTATCTCTTCAACTAAAGACAAATATTGACGTATCATATTATTAGTTTTTCAATTAGTTTTACTTTGCAGATTAATAATTTTATAGGTCACCTTGCAAATAGATGATAAATTTAGCATATCCATTATTATTCTTAAGACTTTTAATAAATTTATATACCAGCTGGTGGTCGAGTTTGCTAAAACCTTGTCTGTTAAGTTAGACGACCTGTGCTCGAAACCCCATGGTTAACGTCAATTTCTTCACTCGAAAGCGATGTCAGTGACGGGCGAGCCCAGGATTTGCTACATATTCTCTACTACTTTGACTACATACATGTACTGGGGACGACAATAGGCTTTTAACTTTAATGTGCTATGACTTTTTTCTGATGATGTATTTAATTACAGATAGTCTAAGGATATAAGATGACCACGAAGTTGATGGAAATGAAAGTTTCAACTTTACTCCTACCTACGTGGATTGTCGTGATCTACTTATGGATTTCCACAGTCAGAGCCACTGTGATATTTAGCACAACAGAGAAGCAGCCGACTGGAACAATTATAGGAAATCTGATTGACAAAGCTGGATTGGCGGAGAGATATTCTGCAGATGATCTAAAGAGATTAAGATTTGTGATCCTAAAGGATCCGACGAACAATTCCTCGCAGAACTTCATCAGCATAGACAGTCAAACAGGCGTACTTGAGGTTTGATATGTCACACACATACACACACACATACATACAAGCAAATATACGAGCAGATTTCATCAGGATAGACAGTCAAACAGGAGTACTTGAGGTATGATATGTCACACACACCTACACACACATACAAGCACACATGCAAACACATGCAAGCACACATACGAAGAGATTTCATCAGCATAGACAGTCAAATAGGAGTACTTGAGGTATGTTATATCACTCACATACACATGTGTACATACACACATAAATGGCGCATTTCATCGATATAGACAGTCAATCAGAAGTACTTTAGACATGATATGACATACACACACAAACATTCAGGTTAAACAACTGCAGTAATTGTGCACGATTGTGTAGCTTCTATCTTTAGCGACAATATTAGAGAGTTTCGAGATTAATGGCTTATTTATACATGTTCTTTTCTTTGTGAATTAGACTGACAGATTCTGATTATAGTATGCCTACTATTGAATGAATAATACAGACTCGTCAGTTGATTTTCTTATTAAACTAGCGTTAGGCGCATGACAATTTAAAACTATATACTACACATACATGTATATGTATAAAATGAATAACATCTCTTGATTTGAGTATATACATTTATCTTAATAAGCTTTGAAGAAAAATATTCGACTAATATTCGCTATAACGGTCTAAGACTTCAAAGAAACATTTTACAAAAATAGGACGCTGCATCATTAAAGTTAATAATATTATCCATGTGGAGCAGAGCTATTTTTTGTCATAAGCAGTGGTAAGTATCATTAAATGAAAATATCTAGAAGAATCTTTAAAATTGTAAATGGTTAAAGATGAAATTCTTTCATTTCAGATGGAAATGTTCGTACTTTATACAATGTAATCATCATCATTTTCCATTGAATTCAAGTTTAACTACGGTTGGAATACGAAAGATCTTCCATTCGGTTTTGAAAATTTTGTAGCAATTTCTGGATCCTAGACGCTTACTAACTGAATGTCCTTTATGACGTTGGTGTGGATCTTAGTGCTTTTTCGCCTTTTACGACACTTAGAGATAAAGTTGATCAATTCGTCAGCACCAAGCATCATTAAGTTCCATAAGATGAAAATTACCCAAAGGAACCTTTTGACATTTTAAATATTTACTGATGAAATTAATTAATAGTGGAAAAGTCTCAAATAGGGGATGTGCTGTAGGACAGAGTGGATTTGAGACAGTATATTTGTATCCCGACTCTAGTTAAACTGGGATTCAAGGGAGGATGATGATGATGATGATGATGAAATTAATTGCGTTTTACATAGGATTTTCTTAACCTACACAATGTAGTAACATAGTATTTAATTTTTCAGATAAAGAGCGTCATAAACAGAGACGAGCTTTGTGCCTCACAGCTCATCTGTGCCCTTGAGTTCGATGTAGGTCAGAGCCCTGCGGATCTCTTCCAGATCATTCCAGTTCGTATCGACATCATTGACCTGGATGACGTCACGCCAATCTTTCCAACCAATTCTACTTCCGTTAATATACTGGAATCTGTCGTTCCAGGAACCACTTTTCCTCTCCCTAGCGCTCTGGATAAAGATTCCCCGATAAATGGAATTCAGAAGTATGAACTATCGGCTATATCTCCGGCAGATGGAGAATGGAAGTTTTCTCTGCAGTGGTCAGGGGTTACACTACAGCTAGTTGTTAACGAGAAGTTGGACAGGGAAACAGTGGACAGATATAAGCTGAAGGTTTATGTTTTCCCTAGACGTGGACATTGAGAATTTAGCGTTTGTTTCTTTGTTCTAACGTGACGTAAGGGATGTAATTAGCTAACAGTAAAATTTTGTAGTGTTGGTAGTGCTATCTTAATCAAATGTTGCACGCCTTTATACGCTAAAATATTATAAAACATGAAATATGAGTCTTATCAAAACTGACTTGACAAAGTTGCTGTGTCTTAAGCTGGAAATATGAATGGCAAATGTGCGCACAAGATCTATAATACATATGTTTGAGCCTCCTCAGTGAATGCAATAGACCATGATTATAAGGTCCATTTGTTAATATAGGCACTTCAGGTGCTTTTTTAAAGTGTCATCTCCAGTCCAGGAATATCAATAACGAGATAACACTAGCTTAAAGTCGGGCAACAACTTTAAGACACTAAATTAAATTGTCGCCGGCTCAGTCCGATTAAGATACAATTATTATAGTTACAGTTATTACAGTTATTATTTGGCTTTTAATATTTTATTGACTGATTGCCTACTAGGTTTTTTTTTTTAATTTTAGATTGCCGCTGTGGGAGGTGGAGTTAAATCGCTAACAGGATATATGTACCTCGATATCATCGTGAATGACGTTAACGACAATCCACCAACGTTTAACGAGTCGAGCTACGAGGTAGAGGTAAGAGAGGACACGACCATAGGCACCGCTCTGATCACACTAAGAGCGTCTGATAAAGATACTGGTATTAATTCTCAGGTTAAATACTACATTCAAGCGACAGGACTCTCTAGTAAAACAGCCGATGGATTGTTTGAGATTAGCGAGGAATCCGGTATCGTAAGTTTGGCTTCACGACAGCTGGATCGCGAGACAAAGGCAAGACATTATTTTACTGTTGTGGCTGTAGATGGAGGTTCTCCTAGTCTCTCTTCATCGGCTTCTGTTACCATTGTAGTTAAGGACGTAAATGACAATTCACCAAAAATAACGATCAACACATTATCCGATGATAGAGTGGCGGAAGTCAAGGAGGGTTCGGATTCAGGGACGTTTACAGCTTTGATTTCAACCAGCGACGACGACGAGGGACAGAATTCCAACGTTTCTTGTGCCTTGGACCCAACATCTGACGTATTTGGTCTTCAGCTGATCCAGTACGGCAGGTATAAACTGGTGACGCTTAGAGTCCTAGACCGGGAAGAAGAGTCTTTGTATGAGGTGGTCATTGTCTGCAAGGACAACGGCCAGCCTTCTCTATCCAGTTCTTCAACACTTTCAGTTAAAGTTGATGATGTTAACGACAATTCGCCTATATTTCAGAACACATCCTACACAGCGCACATTCAGGAAAACAAACCTCCTGGTTCATATCTTCTACAGGTGAATGCTACCGATAGAGACGCTGGATTCAATGGAATGATAACATATTCACTCATTGGCGACAATCATTCTCTATTTGTCATAGATCCAGCCACTGGTATCATACTTACCAACACTTCATTGGATCGAGAAAAGATGCCGTTTGGTTTACAGATACACGTCATGGCAAGCGACAGTGGCGCCCCCGTGTTGACATCTACCACGGCTGTTCATGTCGTCATCGATGATGTCAACGACAACCCGCCAATGTTCAATCAGTCCTCGTATGTGTTTGCTATTGGTGAGAATCCTTCAGATAGGACCCTAGCCACATTGATCGCCACTGACAAGGATACTGGAATAAACGCTATCGTGCACTATTCCGTCGAAGGCAACGAATCCAGAAATGAAACTGGAAAATCTGATCTAGTGGAATACACTGTTCCAACAGGACTAGACTGTTTCTTCATCGAGGAACAAACGGGACAACTGAAAACTCTGTGTAACTTCGATCGTGATCAACAAGATGTTTACTATTTCGATGTTATTGCGAGTAACATTGGATCCCCGGCATTGTCCTCTACTGCAAGAATAACTCTCTATATTACCGATGAGAGCGGAAATGCCATAGTGGTCGATTATCCTACCATCAGCAACGACTCAGTCTGGCTGTCGAACAGAGCTAAGAAAGGCAGCGTGGTCGCTCAGATCCTTCCGCATCATCTGCTCAAGAACAGAACCACTCCATTCCAATTCAGCCTCGCGGTTCCTTCCGAACTCTTTTCCATAGATCCAGAATCCGGTAAGATATTGGTTACCTCGGATCTTTCTGATCACGACAACGGAGCCACGGTTCTCAGCATCAGGGTAGCTGATAAAGCTAATCCAAAGATGAAGACGGTGGTGACGCTGACGATCATCATTGACTCGTCTGTATCACCTCCGCCTGATCCTGTTGCCGTTATAACTCAGAGCAACAACAACGGGACTAATTCAAACATCATCATCGTCGCCTGCGTGGTGTCGGTGTCAGGTGTTGTTGCTGTCATCCTGGTGGCAGCCATCATCTACGTCATCTGTAGGAACAAAGTTGCGAGACGTTCTAGAGAAAGCCCGAGAAAGGATATGAGAAACGGTCACTGTAAAGATGTAGTTAAAGGAGAAACTCAAATAGCCACTGTTGTAGACGGGTTGTCATCTTCCAATGAGATGTGGTCCAAGGCACATAACAGCGATTCCTCGTCAGGGTTCGAGAGCGGCAGAGGAGAGGACACTCTGCCCAGGATGAGACCTCCATCGTTCAGGAGAGGACCTGGAAATTTCCTTGTAAGTACTACTCTGATTCATTCGTATATTGTACGTTTTTGAAAAAATCAAGTGTTTCAGTTTAGTTTAGCAGGATTTTAATATAATAATAAATAATAATAAAGGTTTAACATCCGTTTCCTCATCCAGGGATGATGTCAGGGACGTTCTCATAGCACATATTACTACAGATCATATAGTATCAACGATATGATGTACTATATATTAGTCAGTCATCTTTTTAAGACTTATCCGCCTAAGGCTTTCTATACCTTTCTGGGTTTCACATTTATATTTGAAGTTTAAAAGCCAATATGACATTAATATTATGTACGGGGATATCAATTTAAAATATATACGTATTCAGGGTACATCAATTCATCATTCTAATAATTATTTAGTTAAAAATTGTGATAATTTATGTGCTCATTTAGTATGTTCAGTATTTTTCGAGCTATTGAGTTGGCTGTTTCATTGATACCTTCTTAATCTTCTAAGTTTCTAATTATGTTCTGACATCTATTTGTCTTTGCTCAATTTTGTCCATAATATATACTTATACAAGAATTATGGTTAGACCAGGGCCAAATAGACCAACCATAATCTGCTGGTCTTGTAAAAGCCCACCAAGCAGGAACCGAGAAGCATTTGTTAACCATCTTGATAGCCTTGTTTTAACCGTATCAATAATAACCTTATTGATAATCTAAGGTCTACTTTTAGGTTCGGTTAAGGTACAGTTTTGTGATGGAACCAAACTTTCCGAGAACTGTAGTGCTATGTTTGAGCGAAATGGACATTAAATGAGCCTCGGTATAGCTGTCATTTTGAAAGTTGTATGATGTGATGGGAGAGGTGTAAGCCATTTCCAAACGTTCAAGAAATAAATTTCACCAAAAAACCAGTGAGATACAAAATTTATTGATGTCAAGCGTCTACTGTTAGAATAATAGTATTCTAATATTCAAAATCTCTCTTATAAGAATATTCCATGGATATTCCTTCTAATTTCTTATAAGAATCCCTCTTAGAAGAATATTATTTGTATTAGATTTCTCTCTCCTTTCAATCATGCAGCATCGTATTATCCTAGAGGATCTTTTTATTATCCACTTATAGTAAAATTCAATACCTCGGGCGATTGATGAAGATTATTTTTATTATAGAGGTCATTCGTATCGCTTTCACTTGAGTGCCGTCTGTTTAATGTCACATTCGGTTAACTGAGGACAAACCGTAACTAACTCGTCGTAAGGCAGAGCTTGTTGATCGTTGATGGAATGGTTTGTTTCGTGTTGCAAAGCGGCCAAGAGGTTAAGAGCTGTAACCTACATGAGAGCGGAAGCAGCATCAGCAGATGAGACCGTTTCACAGTCAGAATCATGACTAATTCAGTTCAGGTGGAACTCGAAAATATAAGCTAAGCTAAGCTAATGTTAACGTCAATTTCCTCACTCGAAAGCGATGTCAGTGACGGATATCTTACCGACATCGACACTGGCTCCAGCCTGTATATACATGAAATATAATACAGAGAAGGAGAGAGGAGACAAAAAGACCAGAAATACATATGTGCCCAGAACATGTGCAATTGAAATCCCATTATGCAATCAAAACCTCAGTGAAAGATCACTGCAAGCTTGGTATTATGCGTTTATATACAGTATATAGCCATATACACTAGCATATACATTTACAAATATACAATAAACCAACGGTACAAAAGGACACTGTAAGCTCTTCGAAGTGCAATATGTTTCCAGACGACCAAAACTTAAACTACAGAGAATAGCAAAGTGGTTTGCGTCTTTTTATCCGTTTACTTGGCCGAAAGCCAAGATCGCAAGAGGCTAAAACCAAATTTAGATCTAATTACATCTGTCCGAAATATATCAGGGATGAAACAGCATACGATTTAAACCCTGCTTTGAAAATCTACATAATCTCGTCAATGCTTATACTTACGCTCTCGTATGCTTACAGCTAAACGTGATTACGTTAACCCATGAGCTGCTACTTCAATGTAGGTTTTGACCGTTTTACTAAACTATCATGATTCAAATTTTCGCAGCTTCTTATTTTCCCGAAACGACAATTAAAAGTCAAGATAGGAAGAGAATCCCGTGAAGCAATCGTTCAGCTCTATGCAGCATACCTCGGGTTCCTATTATGGCTAGACCGTCACTTGCAGTAATCATGTAATACGGATATTTGATGTTAACTTAGCTGTACGGCTACTTATAGATGAATTTGCTGAAACATCTGCTGCACGGTATTTCGCTGTGTGGCACTAAAGTCCCGCCACTCGCTGAGTACAAACAAGGATTAGCCTAGCGCCCCGCTGCAATGATCCGGCGCCCCGCGGAGAGAGAACAACGCCCCGCTGTGAGTTTCTCGCTTTCCCATCCTACGATAACTTTGCCTCGGGCAGTGTCGCGTCCATCGTAAGACGATTACAATCCGTTTCTTCTACAGACCTACTCTCTAACGTACTGCTCTTAATTACTGATCGTATGTTTTATAAAGTGTTTATGTCAAAAATAAGATTGAGGTTGAGATTGTGATGAACGTGGGTCATTTATTCGTTGAATTAGCAATCTAGTACGGGTTGGTTGGTCGAATGGACAATAAGCATGCTCTAGAAGCAGGAAGTTATCGGTTCGAATCTCATCCGGGCTTTCTCTAACAGTATCCCTTGAGTTATGGGCACAAACGTTACATTTAGCTTAACAACTTTATGGCTTTTATATCTTTAGTCAATTGCGAACTGGCAATAATAATATCAATAACAACCTCCGACAATTTCTATGGCGGTGTTATGGCCGGTGACCGATCTTCGAGACAACTTTACAAGTTCCAGGCAGGTTATTATTAATCCTTTCCATGGTTAATCATAGCTGTGCTATTGATAGCGCCAATCGGCAGCAAGCTCCGATACAAGGTTAACCTTCAATGGGCTCAAGGGGATATCTATCATTACTTGACTGAATCCAGACCACTTGAATCCGAGGCGAACACTCTAACCGCTACGCTGTATCCCCTCCTCTGGTCAGAAATGGAAATACCAGTATGCGTAAGTGGATGGCTTTAGGGCCCATATGACAGGAGAGGGAATGTTTAGAAGGGTGTGTTAAGATATCATGTCAGGGTCACTCTCCGGGGAGTATCTACACAAGTGGCTCAAATATAGAGTAGCTCTGAATTAGGGGAATGATTTGTACCACCTTTTGTAAGGGGTTGATTATGTAAACAAACAACAGTTTGACTTTACTTAATTATTTCAAGAGGCTTAATTTTGAACGAGATAAAGAATTGTGTTTATTAATTTGAATCATGGATCAATACACAAGCATAAGTAAGTAGATCAATTAAAATATAAGTAAATACTCTACTTAATTATTTCAAGAGGCTTTAATTATGAACGAGATAGAGAATTGTGTTTATTAATTTGAATCATGAATCAATATACAGACATAAGTAAATAGATCCATCAAAATACAAATAAACGGTCATCAATAAGAGTGAAATACACTCTATCTAGCTGAATACCTTGTGCTATAGGACTAAGAAGGACGAGAAGTAAAAAGATTTTAAGTATTCGAGAGGGGTGATATGAAGAGATCCTCCAAAATCATACAAGAGATTGAGAGCTGAAAGTTATACCGATTACTGTTTTACTTGATCCTCATTTCTTGTAGGCGTATTTATTTAAAAAAAATAAAATTGAGTTTATTTCTAAGTAGATAACCCAGAATATTCTAATGCCTTTGTTTTAACTCAGACTTGACAACGTCTGATCAATGTTGCTGTTGATTTGAGATTTTCAAAGGAAAACATCTCCTGAAAAAATATTCAGCTATTGGTTTAATTATATTTAAATAGACATAATTCGACATATAGTTTTTGATTTAACTGGTTCTAATATCATAGGATGAGCAAACCGATCATATTTCTTGTAGCGGCTTGGTAGCCAAACATAGGACGATAAGTTTGTGTAATAATTCAAGCGCATTGCACTAAATATGCCTGATCGAGGATGCATTTTACTACTACTTTCTATACTCTTGGCCTATCGTTCAATTATTCAGTTTTCATAAGATTCAGTCCATAAGTCCTTAAGTCATAAAATTGTCTATATTTATTTAGAAGATTCTATTATCAATGACACCATTTGAATGGGGCAGTCTGATCGTATGAGCTGTTTGCCCATAGTTCAATGGGACACTAAGCACCCTACCACGTGGTGCTTCAGGCTAGAGCAAGCACCCTACCACGGGGTGCTTCAAGCTAGAACAAGCACCCTACTTCGTGGTGCTTCAGTCTAGAGCAAGCACCATATCACGTGGTGCTTAAGGCTAAAGCAAGCACTCTACCACGGGGTGCTTCAGGCTAGAACAAGCACTCTATCACGTGGTGCTTCAGGCTAGAACACTCTACCATGTGGTGCTTCAGGCTAGAGCAAGCACCCTACCACGTGGTGTTTCAGGCTAGAGCAAGAACCATACCACGTGGTGCTTCAGGTTAGAACAAACATCATACTAAGGGGTGCTTCAGGCTTGAGCAAGCACCCTACCCCGGGATGCTTGGTGCTAGAGCAAGCACTCTACCCGGAAGTGTCGGGGTTTCAACAAGTATCACTTTATCACGTTGCATTACTTCTGTTTACGTTACGGGGGAAGAAATATAGAAATGAATCCTGCCACAGGGCAGCGTGCAAGTGATATCATGTTATGTTAATGCTCATTAAGTGACCGGATCTGTGTGCTTTTACTCTGACATGTTACGGACTCCTGCATAGCTAACCAAATTCGGAATTCTCGCGAGGATATTTTCCTAGATATACGTGTACAACAGCATCATACTCTTAATTCAACTTGCTTATTTAGTTTTGCATGAGGCAAATCAGCATCGAGCATGCCTGTAACTTTAGACATCATAGGTCTTCATGTCTCCGCACACGTGGTAGAAATGACAAATAAACTGAAGCAAAATAAAGCAAAATCGAATTTAAAAATGAAAATATGCGGTACAAACCTTCTAAATAATATCGCTTCTGATTATTCACCACTGTCAGAATATCAACCGCATTATCTTGTCTGGAGTTACAAATTATCTCAATGAAAATCTCAAAGAAATAACTGACTCGTAGTTTACAAGTATTAAAACGGCTTCAGGTTTAAAACTTCCCCAATATATTAGTGAAATATTTGATAGCTTTATTTCCTCAAATGCAGCAATTCCGATTTATATTTCCTTCTATCTGGTGGTCTACTGCTGTACATACTTGGTATTCTCTGGTGGTCCAATGGTGTAGACACCGGATTGTCGGTACTTGAGAAGTTGATTAAGCGGAGCATGTAACGAAACGATCCGGGTTGATTGACGCTGATTGACTCTATTGCCTAACTGATGGATTGTCTTTCAGTCCAGTTAGCGCATTGCCGATGTATGAACTGACAGATTTAAATCTAATAAATATTGCGGCATAGCCGGGTGCTACAGACGCCGAAAAGAACTACGGCTAAATCAATATTTAAGAGATTTAAATTTAAATCAAATGTAAAAATACCAATATTAAAGTATAGCTGTCAAGAAGATGTTAACATCAGTTTCAAGTCTCGAAAGCGTCAAATATTTAGCTGTCTATGTGTTCTCCCTAATTTTGTAATAATTTTTAAAGCAAGATGATTATTAATTAATCAATACATGATGTATAGAATGTATAGATGGTCAAAACAAAGAGCATTAATATTTTCTCATTTTATTGTTATTATTAATTTCATTTTGTTTAATTGCTGTGTTTTGTGTTTCACAGAGTATTCAGGTTGGTACTGATGTTGGGGACGTCTCAGGACGAGTTCAAGCTGATGTGGACAGTTCAAATAGTTCAGACAGTGGGCGTGGTCTAAGTGTACACAACTCTGACTGCTCCAGTCTCAGAGGTCTCTCTCCCTCTCTCTCTCTCTCTCTTAGTGCACTACCTACTGGCAGGTCGATGGTATATAACGCCTTCACTCTTCTCTGTCTTCCGCCTTCCTCTTCATTTTCACATGAATCATCTAACATACCTAATCTCATCCTGCTTCTGCCTCTGTTTCCTTCCATTCTACTTTCTATGACCTCTTTTAATAGACCTTCCCCCTTTAGAATGTATCCTATCCAACTCTTCTTCCTATTTCTTAATACATTTATCAACTGTCAGAGGTATATTGAATAATAAATCAATTAATGAATCGATATTTAGTAAAATTATAACTTAATGAAATTTTAAAATAAATCTATCTATCGATTAGCGTTCGCTGAATTAAAGAAACAGTCAAATTATTAGTATATTAGGCTATTTATCGCTGAATTACTATTAGCCTAAAAATTTACAGTCTATCGGTCAGTATACAAATTGCATGTACTATGTCCGCATAATCAAATCAAATGAGATCTGAAGAATAAGTAAAGCATTCTACCATCTAGTATAAATTCTTTCATGTATAAGCAAGAGTTTCTAACGAGAAATTTCAATTGATATATAAAACGTAACTTCGGATTCTCTCAATTTGATGAAACTTTTCCAGTATTAATGCTTTTTATATGTATTTAATCTCTATCTCAATTTCTATTGTTATCATTTCTGGCTGGAGCCAGTGGCGATGTCGGTAAGGTACTCGACCGCGGATCAGTATGTGCGGGGTTCAAATCCTGGGCTCTCCCGTCACTGACATCGCTTTCGAGTGAGGAAAATGACGTTATCATTAGCTTTTTTATATTGTATTTTTCATTATAGTTTCCAATTTAGATTTATCTATTTGTTTTTTCTTATTTCAGATATTCCAGCAGCAATATCTTCAGCAGCAGAGCCACGACGCGTACATTTCCAGGAGCCTGTCTACAAGAGAGGCACCCCTAACTATAAATCTTTCCCTGTAGATCTCAGCAGCCGAGCTCTCAACAACAATGAATCCGCTAAACTCCGGCTGAATTCTTCAGCAGAAAAGTTACACTCAGCGTCGTCTCATTCTGCAGATAAACCCAGCTTTGGGTCACCTTCACGACACATCCCAGGTAGAGCTTGTGACAACAGCGTTGACACTTCAAATAACTGCTTAAATGTGCTCTATGACAATGTTGACAAGACATTCAAAAACACTGTTCGAGGTAATTTAGAAATTAACACAGGATTGCCGAAGAAATATTCAAATACTCCGCCAGTCGTACACTCGAATACATCTCCATGTAAGCAGGACGTCGGCTCCAGTATGGGAAGCCTGGAGGCCCTGGGATGTAGGCTGATCCGTCGCTCCACGGCCGACACTTCGGATGGAGAGACATCGATAACTTCAGGGAGTTATACGATCCTTCCATTCATTCCAGGTGATGGAGAAGAGAGGAGCCATGACTTTAGCTCAAGTTCAATTCTAGTCTGATAAGAATTTTGTGTTTTTATTCCACGGTGCAGATTATAATTATTATGCAATAACTCTAAATCTGCATTTAAACTGATTTTAATCTATATTTATAGGTGGCGAATAGAGAAGATGGTTCATAACGTTAGAATGATGAAAATTTTACTCAGCTAAGAGATAAAATTGTCACATTTCACTTAACTCATTGTAATTGCATTACTTAATAGTGTTATTTTATCTAGTAAGATAAGTTGGCCTATTTTTTCTAGTATGTGGTGTGTTTTGCAATTTAAACGTAAATATTTTACTTTATTCTGTCATGATTTTAGCCTGACTAGTCTAAAATTAGTCTAGAATTATGCCTTAAACTTGGATGATAAGTCGCTTCTAAACATCAGCAGTGGTTTAGGCGCAGGGCTGGAGTTATAGCCTTCCTTCATGTCTCACTTGTCACATAGTTTATAGCAGACCTACTAAAATACTAATTAACTAATTCTATACAAGTTGAATTTAGTCAAAAGGATCATTACGTGAGTACGTGAGCGCCTAAGCTCCAGAAATACAGAGAAGGCACAATTAATGTTGCAAAACGAATGGAAAAGGTCTATTCGTATCCCGACCCTAGCTTAACTGGGATTCTAGGGAAGATGATGATGATGTTGTTGGTGATGATGATGAAGATTCTGATTTGTCAACTTCGAGATCCTGAAGATTAAAAGACGCAATCATTAGATATAAATTATTTCTAAGAGGTGCAAGCTTAAAAGTCCGAAATATTTTACTAACATATCTAGTTCAAAATTAGTTGAAATGATGAGTAAAAATTTAAATTTATAGCATTATTTGAGCCACTATGTAAGCCGTATATCTAATACACGGTTTTCGGCAATTTATATATTTTGTGTTGATAACTGCCTTGTGTGCAATAGATGCTGATACTTGCAATAAAGAATATTTGCTGTGATACTGTCAGGTGCTTGAAGAAATTCTAGAAATTTCCGTTGGCAGAACCAATAAATTTTCCAAAGTCTGACTTTGTACCTGGTTAATAAGCCTTTGGTAACCTACTATTTACGGCAATTCTACCTTCAAATTCAATCTCCATATAAATCAATCAATCAGTTAATCAATCAATCAAAGGATCAAATATGCCGTTATATTTTTAGTTGTGAACACTTACGTGTAAATGATTTAATTCGTAAATGATAGGCTGTGGAAAAAAATCAATATAACTTTAAAATTGCACATTAATTAAGAACGAGAAAGTAGAAACAAGATTTTACTTGCAAATTTACTTGCAATTTCGAATATTTTGTATTTCATTTGATATCATAAAATCTGTAAATATTTTTTAGTATTTTGTATTAATCAAATGCACTTTGCTCAGAATGTCGTCAAAATGATATTAGAATTGTACTGATATTTAAAGTGCCACTACCGGCACAGTCTTTGCTGCTGTCAATGTGCTATTACTTGACACAGTGTCTGCTGATATTAGATGTGCCACTATTGCCAGAGAGAACTGTGTTTATTTTTAAGTACACATACAAATATACACACATGCATACGGTCATCAAAGAGGGTACATAGACCCTATCTAGTTGACAGCCAGCAATCACGCCAAACGTACATGTACAATTGAAAATTAGCAACTGCTTGCATATTTGTATTTGAGATTAGCAAAACACACTAGCGAAAAGCAGTAGCAACTAAGCAGTGTGCAAGTTGGAAAATTAATGTCACAGTATATGCTGTCACAGTATGTGCCATTATTTAACACACTGCTGATATTAGATAAACCACTACTATCACAATCTGCTGTTGCCTATGTGTTAGTATTTGGCTCACCGTATTTTGATATTAGATGTGCCACTGTTGGCACAATATGTGCTCTTGTCCATGTGCCATTATTTGGCACATCGTCTTTTAATATTAGATATGCCAGCCATTTCTTGCACAATCTGTGCTGATATTAGATGTGCAACAACCGCCATAATCTCTGACGTTAAGTGAGGCCACTTCTATGTACTTTAGTTTTGTAATGTCAATATTTTGTAATTTTATTGTATTTGTAATAAAACTGAACAAAAATAGCCTGTTGTTTGTTAACTATTTACCATTCCACAAGAATTCATACATTATAGCGGCTTAAAGCTGAAGCTTTTCTAAGTGGCAAATTAATAAAAGTATAAATGGTAGCATACATGAATATATATGGGGTTAGATTGTATAATTTTTTTACATCTATATTTCATTTAAGTACATTTAATATTTACTGTCACGATTGCAGAGTTCAAAACTAAAGGCCTGCTGAGCGTGAGAGAGATGTGAGAACTGGATGTTAACACTATAATTCGTTTAATCGAAAATATTTACTAGTGTAATTTTCATTTATGATTATACTTTCAGCATCATTCTGAATTGAAATAAATTAGATATGTCTCGATGTTCACATTCGAATGAAAGATAAAATAAATTATGGTAGCATCGATTTCTTAAATTCTAAGTAGGATAAAATATGTTTTACTGAGTTTAGAATAGTACATAGGGAGCAATTGGTTTTGCTTCTTTTATAGTGGAAATATAAAAGTGTGTGTGTGTGTATAGTACAGAGGTAAATCTTTTATATTTATATTTTGCAGAATCTTTTATATTTATTAAATTGTTTTTTAGTTTTAAATTTAGTCTTAAATTTTATCGCAGAAGGTCAGGGGACAGCCCCACCAAGCCCTGGTGTCTAGTGCTAGAACATACACTGTTTCTAGGCAAGCTTGGAATAGCGACATCTCTTCATTATAATACATTATAGTTTCTGTTCTTGAGATCTACTTGGCTGTTAACAGATTTATAACCGAGAACGTTAACCTAGCCGTATCAATAACGTTGTTAGATAGATTGGAAATATATCCATAGAGAGATATAGGTAGATAGATATATACAGCGAGAGAGATATGAATGAGAGAGAGAGAGAGATGAATGAAGGAAAAAGGCAAGTAAAAATGAAAGAGTATAAGAAAGAAAGAAAGAATGATAAAAGAAGATTGTTTCGCGAAATTTGATATAATTTTAAAATCAAGAGCTGCACAGCTGCAGTTGTACGCAAAAACCGCCAACTTGGTTATCGCATTGAAAATTATCAAATAGTCAAGTAATCGAAGACCACAACCGGGATGAGAATGATGACCTGTGCAGCGTAAATCGTGCATGATCAAGTGTTATGAATTACACATAAGAGTTTTATAATTTTTTTTACTAAAGCTTTCCCTCCCTAGTATTCTGCCAAGTGGCAGGTCCAAGGTACATGTTACTACTACTACTACTCACGCTCTATCGATCAACGAGTTAATTAATTCACAACAAGAGGCTATGCCTTATCCGCACATTAATG